>CM032797.1:1196141-1280289 GCA_019155185.1 Beaufortia kweichowensis | reverse complement strand
TTTACTCAAATGCTACTATCAATAAAGACAACAATCAGACCAAGACTGAGTGTATAATACTGCGAGGGAGAGAGCAGTCTCTCTTGATCAAAGATCATCAGCGCCTCTCTCTCAGTCTTCTCTCTCTCGCAGCCTTTTTATTGTGGTTAGTAACATCCATATAAGGAGATATAACACACAGATCTTGAAAGAACTTTTGACCTCGATATACAGATCATGAGACACATGCTAAAAGTAAAAAGCAGAAACATGTCTTAAATCATAGGCCTGCTAAAGTAAAAGACCATAGCCCGGACCGGTCATGCTAGAAAAGGAACCATACATTGCTTTAAAGAATAAAGGATAAATCATTAACAGAAATATTCATGCCATAGTAATTTTACCATACATTGACTTTTACAAAAGCAGATACATAAATCTTAACATTTCCCTCCTGTTTATCATTTATTCTTTCAAGTTTATCAGAATTATACCTTTTACCTGTTGGTACTTTTCAGTATAATTCGTCATCAAGAAAATAATCTTCATGACAAACTTTTTTATATGACATTATCATTACTGTCCTTTCTTTATCTTCCATAACAAAGGGTTTCATATAAATCTTCATCAGTTTGATTATTTTTTTTTCAAAGTAATCATATACACTCTAGCAAGCATAGAATTTACCATTCTTTTGATCATTGCTGTAATACATGGAATCACACATGTCATACATAAACAAAATAAAATCAATACTGCAAATATAGGTACGAGTATTTTGAGGGCACATGCCACCACTGTCCTCCAAACAACCATTGCAGAAGTCCACTTGTTGTCACTAGATCTTCTTCCATGACGTCTAAGTAAGGCAGTTAAATTGGTTATAGCTTGATCTATAACATGTCCATCTTCATCATTCTCAGGAATAAAAGTACAACTAGTTGTTCCTACCACAGTTACAAACTCCTCCGGTGAAGCAGTCATCTGGTCCAGGACCATCTGGTCCTGCATCTCCATTAGTCGTAATGCGGTGAGTTCTTCTTTGATACCTTTTTAGTGCTGCGATGATGGCGTGTTGACAAAGCTTTCAAATCGATAAGTCACTGTTTCCCACTCGAAGCATGAGTTTACCAACACCAACCCAAGGAAAAGGGCTAGTGCTACCTTTTGTCCATCATTCCACAACTTGTGGTCCAGGGGACATCTGAGGCCCCAGATGGAGTCATGCTGCTTGAAGTTTTCTTGTCTTTTCCTGCGATGGTAGTTCTTGGCTGTGATGATGTAGAATTGGTCAGCAGGTATCATTGGAGCACATCGTCCTTGCCATCCTGTGGGTAAGTTGGTGTATACGTTTAATCCACATAACCAAAGCGAAGTTAGATCTCGCGGAGTCGTTCCCATGGCATCTGGTACGGTGAAGTAAGCTGCACACTTAGCTTTCCTTTGGCTTCAGATTCATTAAAATGTCCTGTTGCATTCTTGGTACAAGGTGAATATATAACACCACAATTATGATCTGGAGCTTTTCCTACTTCAGTGGTTTTGCCAAAGAACGGTGTCCAGCTCTCACTAGCAGGTGAAATTGGTTTCTGGGAGACACATGGACAGAGTCCGTACAATTTTCTGTTGGTGTTCAGTTCCAGAGCTAGAAAGTTCTGAAAAGTTATTACTGATGTGTCCACAGGTGCGGCAACAGGTGGTTCAGCGTTGCATTCAGCTTCGAGAATAGGCTGACACCAGGCACTCTGGAAACAAATCAGGCGGGTTTTCAACTGGAATCGGTATCACATGCGGGTTGGTACTGGAAACCGGCATCTTGAACACCGCGTAGCAGTTTGTGTGATTTCCACTGTTGGCGAGAAACTTTGCATATCTGTACCACAAGTTAATATCATAGGTGTTCGTATACTTCTCTTCAAAAGCGTATTCAGATCAAATCGTTTGTTGGTTGTAGGATCTCTCTTCTCTTTCTTCTGTACTCCATTCTTCTTTTTTCGGTTACACGTTCCCTGTGAGTGTGATGATCATCAACAAGATAGAC
Organism: Beaufortia kweichowensis; assembly: GCA_019155185.1. Classification (NCBI taxonomy): domain Eukaryota; kingdom Metazoa; phylum Chordata; class Actinopteri; order Cypriniformes; family Gastromyzontidae; genus Beaufortia; species Beaufortia kweichowensis. The sequence continues at coordinate 1,278,269 of CM032797.1, read as the reverse complement.
GAGGTTCCCGTTGCACCCCAATTAGATCTGGTTGTCCACATCGTTCCCACCCCTCCTCTTTTCCTGATTCCTAATAGAGTAGGGATCGTTGGTTTCTTCACTGGCGTTGAGACGAACAGCCACTAAAAGCTGAACCCCTTTGAAGTCAGACTGTCCCCACTACTCCGGTGAATCACTTAGAGAAGGTTGGAGTTTGATATGGCTTTGATGAACCCACGAAGGTCGTTCTGCAATCTTTACTGCGGTTGGGGTGGTTATCAGCACTTGATAGGGACCCTCCCACTTCGGGCTGGACCAGGTCTTCCGCTTTATGACCTTGATGAAGGCGTAATCGCCTGGTTTCACAGCTGTGTCCTGTAAAACAGAAGAAGAAGGAGATTTGGGCAGTATGTTTGCTTGTTTCACTTCCTTTTCATTAAAACCCTTTTTCAAGTAATCACTAAGAGTGTGCTCTTCGTCTGCTTCTTGAACTATTGATGGAAAATCAGGTATTTTAAACTGTCGGCCATATATGATCTCAAAAGGTGTCAGGCCTTTAGATGAAGGTGTTATTCTCATGTATAACTTTACCAGGTCTAAACATTCAGGCCATGGTCTCTTTGTTTCTTCCATGCATTTCTTCAATCTATTTTTTAATTGTGCCATTAGTTCTTTCTACCAGCCCTGCACTCTGAGGGTGATAAGCACAGTGATGTTTCAATGTCATGACTAAATTCTCAGCCATCTTCTTGACAACTTCATTTACAAAATGAGGACCATTGTCACTGTATATCTTTTCAGGTACACCATGGTTTGGAACTATATTTTTACATATAGCTTTTGCTACCGTTATTGCATCTGCTTTTGCTGAAGGCACAATTTCTACCCATCTTGAGAAAACATCTATTATCACCAGGCAATACTTGATAGGGTCCACTCTGACTTAATTCTATAAAGTCCATACAAAGATGTTGAAATGGGTGTTGTGGTTCTGGAAAACGTCCTCTCTTTGGTCTCAGATTTCCCTGTGCATTATGTCTTATACACACTCTACATGCTTTACAAAATTTTTTTGAGTAAAATTGAAACCATAGGCTTTAAAGTATTTCTCTATACTATTTACCATCCCTCCTGTTGAGACATGGCATGGCCCATGGCTCAATATTACTGCTGCTTTAAATAAAGCTTTGGGTAGAATAGGCTTATCATCTACACACATCAAATCATCATTGTTTTTACAGCACCTTGCGTTTTCCAGTATTCTTGTTCTTTTGGTGGTGCGGCATTTTGCATATCTCATTCCATTCTATGTGATCTGACAATGTCATGGCATTTCCATAAATGAAATCTAATAGTGGCTGTGTCTTTTGAGCATAGCTAGGGATCCAAGCCCTGCAATAATTACACAATCCTAAAAATGACATCATGTGTCTTTTTGTTACAGGTTTTAGTGCGGCTAAAATAGCCTGCTTTCTTTGTGCTTGTATAAATTTCCCTTCGGATGTAAGTCTGTGCCCTAAGTATTGAACTTCTCTTTTACCCACTGCAGTTTCTGTTTCTTGACTTTATTTCCTGTTTTTGCTAGATACTGCAGCAAAGCTATAGAATCAATTCTGCATTGTTCTTCAGTGTCAGAGGCCACTAAAATGTCATCTACATATATAAGTATTTGACTTTCCATCGGAGGATTAAATGCTGCTAAACAATTACTAATTGCTTGTGAATAAATCGTTGGACTCTCACAATAACCTTAGGGTAACTCTGTTGTACGTATATGACTTCCCCTGAAAGGTAAAGGCAAACCAAAACTGTGAATCTGGATGTATGGGAATGGAGAAAAAATGCATTGCTAATGTCTACTACAGTGAACACTTTTACATGTTGGTTTTAACTGATTCAATAGCGTATGTGGATCTGGGACCAGGGGGTTACAAGATCGTACTGCCTCATTCACTGCTCTCAAATCCTGCACCATTCGCCATTCATTTGTAGTTCTATTTCTGGTTGTACTTAAAAAATCCCCATAGTCTGTATGGCTGCTGCACAGTCTACTATGGGTTCATCTAGTCAATCTGTTTCTGTAACCTGGGTTTATAGGGAGGGGACGAAACTCTCTATGTCCCTCTCTTCCGTTTTTTAGTTTCTAAAGGGGGGGATAGAACTCCCATGTCTCACTTTTCCATTTTTCTGACAGTTTCTCATCTTATTATACTTTATTCTCAATTCACTGTCTCTTTACTTTTTATTTATACAGCTTATACTGTTAAAAATATTTCACATCAACATATATTACTAACCACTTCTCATATGAGGATTATCCAATAATCACAAAAACCACTGCTCCTTAAAGCTATAGAGCAAATTTGTCTCTTCTCTTCTTATCAACCCTCACACACACACACACAGCCGCACATCTGTTTCTCTCAGACTCTCTTTTGTTTGGCGCAAACACCTACCAAACTTACTTTCTCACACACCTCTTCTTTTCAACACATAAACAACACACTCAACCTTGAGCAACCTCTCTTTCACACACACACACACTTCTTATTGAGATCTGGAATCTTCTTTGTATTTCACAAAAACAATTGACTCATTTAACTTAGTTCAATTTGGAGAAGTTTACTGAAGTGCTCATACCACCACAGGCTCACCTTCAGGCATATCACACAAACCATTACTATAATAAAAGCAAATATGCTTACGTTATAATGGCGCGCCAGTTTGTGCGATAGCCTTCTTGTCAACCCATAGCAGATTAACCCTCCAACCTTTTTTCCAATCATATTACACTCTGTCTGAGCAACCCGTCAGTTTTACTCCACTCTTTCACTGCAACTTTCATTAACACAGGAGAAAAGCAGTATTGACAGGGATCTTCACCCCTGCAATTTACTGTAATTTACTCCAGGACGGATTTCCTTATACTCACTTAACAATAAACACAGATCATACAAATACACAACTTAACATTTGTTGATACACTTTCTCTACACAACAAATAACCTAACGAGTTTGCACTCTGTCTCATCAGGTTGTTTTTTTTTGATGAAGGCAACCCTCGCCAGAACCAATGCCTTACTTCTTACAGGACTTTAGCCTAGGATTCTTCTCAGCTTTTTTTTTTTTTTCTTCTTCCCCTTTTAACTGCTGCCTTTATTTCTAATCTCTGCATTAGATTTTTTACATTCTTCTACATTCAGCTTCCTGTCCACTGATATTTCTTTTTTCCACTTGTTAACATACTTTATATTATCTTCTCCTAATTTTGCCATATATTTCCACATCTCCTATCAATTCAGGCTGTTCTACACAATGGCCACAACAATTTCCCATAATTATGTATTTAGTAATTATACTTCTAAGTCGACTATGCTTAATAATTAATGATAATATATATATGTACTACAAAAAATAAAAAAAATTAAATGTTTCAGAGGTCCAGGGCACCTACCACAGATTTTGTTGTCACCGTTAGGTTTCCTCTGTGCTGCTGATTCAGTGTCCTGAACATGACATTTCACACACACCGCATACCATGCACACAATATTCACTGGTAGATTCTACTAGATCTACCCATTTAGACTCTTCAAGGTCTAAAACAACTTTCAGTAAATTCTACAAGATTTACTTTCAGGCAAATTCTACTAGATTTACCTACTTAGACTCTTCAAGGTCTAAGACAACATTTAGTAAATTCTACAAGATTTACTATCTAGCAAATTCTTCAAGATTTGCTCACCCAGTGCACTGCGTCTGATTCTTGTCCTGCTTCGAATTCCGTCAATCCGAGACCACCAGCCGGGGAAACCTAAGGCCGGCCTGGCGAGGAATTTTCACCACCTAGGACTTTTTGACGAATTCCTATGGAATCCGGCCCCGTCGACGGGCTTCGGCGTGTCTCCCCACCGTTGATCTTCGGGTATGTTGGAATCCGGCTCGAAGGACCAAGATGATAGGTTTACTCAAATGCTGCACTATCAATAAAGACAACAATCAGACCAAGACTGGTGTATAATACTTTCTGAGGGAGAGAGCAGTCTCTCTGATCCAAAGATCATCAGCCTCTCTCTCAGTCTTCTCTCCTCCTCGCAGCCTTTTTATTGTGGTTAGTAACATCCATATAAGGAGATATAACACACAGATCTTGAAGAACTTTTGACCTCGATATACAGATCATAGGACACATGCTAAAAGTAAAAAAGCAGAACATGTCTTAAATCATAGGCCTAAAGCTAAAGTAAAAGACCATAGCGGACCGGTCATGCTAGAAAAGGAACCATACATTGCTTTAAAGAATAAAGGATAAATCATTAACAGAAATATTCATGCCATAGTAATTTTTACCATACATTGACTTTTACAAAAACAGATACATAAATCTTAACAGCAACACAACCATCACACCATCTAAATCAGTTAGAAACCTTGGTGTAATCTTCAATGACCAGCTGTCCTTTACCGAACACATCTCAAGGATAGCACGGTCTTGTAGATATGCACTTTACAACATCAGGAAGATCAGGCCATACCTCACAGAGCTGCCCAACTGCTTGTCCAAGCCATGGTAATCTCCAGACTGGACTATTGCAATGCTCTCCTGGCCGGTCTTCCTGCACGAACAATCAAACCACTGCAGATGATACAGAACGCTGCAGCAAGACTTGTCTTCCAGGAACCCAAAAGAGCACATGTCACACCTCTCTTCATCGCTCTCCATTGGCTACCGGTGGCGGCCCGCATTAAATTTAAATCACTAATGCTGACATTTAAAACCATCACAAACTCTGCACCCTCATACTTTAACTCTCTTCTACATACCTACAACACATCCAGAACCCTCACGGCTCAGCGAGCGAGCGATGGACTGGTGGTAGTGCCCTCACAGAAGGGCACTAAATCTCTCTCTCGCTCTTTCTCCTTCTCTGTCCCCGGCTTGTGGAATAATCTCCCTAACGCAATCCGGTCTGCCACATCCCTCATCTTCTTTAAAAAACTACTAAAAACACACCTCTTCCACCAACACCTGACAGCATAATAAAAAATAAAAAAAACTTTTCATTCCCCTACAGGTATTTCTCTAGCACTGCATAACATTGTAAACTTAGGAAAGCACTTCTTAGTACTATTGTTGCCGCTTTTGATGTATCGCTTCATTGTCTCCTAATATTTGTAAGTTGCTTTGGATAAAAGCGTCAGCTAAATGCCTAAATGTAAATGTAAATGTATCGCTAAAAGAGACTTTCATCACCAATGTAGAAAAAAAAGGAAAACGAGTTCTGGACTTCATGAGAACCACCTGTGCGGACAAAAGCAAACAAGTTTTGCAGGGAAACAAAGATTTTATTTAAACATTTCTGGTATTTTTTTAAAGCGAAATTAATATTTTTTATCATAATTTTTTTAAATATTTTTTAATTATATTTATTAATATATTTTATTTATCAAAAATGACAGTGAAGAGTTCATTAAGTTAAAAAAAGTTTCTAAAAGCTCTAATAAATGTAATTAATACATTTAAAATAAGTAAATGTTGTTCATAACAGTGGCAAGCAGAACAAATGTCAATAATTATAAAAATAAATAAAAAAATGTTACCTCAGCAGCAAATCATCATAAGATAATGACTTCTGAAGAATCATGTGACACTGAACACTGGGTTAATGATGCTGACAATTCAGCTTAGCTTAACTGGAGTAAACTACATTTAATACAGGAATACATTATATTAAAATAGAAAACAGTTATTTTAATTTGAAATAATATTTGGCATTGTTTGTTCTATATTTGATCAAATAAATGCAGACTTGGAGAGCATGATGCTTTAAGAGATTTCTTTCAAAAACATAAAAAAAATATTCTGTTTTCAAAGGTTTCTGTACATATCTATATCTTTCACACTGTATAACTAAAACTTAGTTTTTTTTTGCAGGAGGCCTTAGCTACCTTTAACCTTAATTAAAGGCATTCGGATTAACCTTTAATGACACCCTCTCTCTAACATCACAATGCAGCAAACTTCAACCGTGAAAATTAATAGAGACAGTTAAAATGAGTCTCTTACACATAATGACTGACTTCTGGACCGTCTTTATGTTAACATACCCTCTGAACACATAGGAGTTACCAAACATCACGATTAAATAAAGAGCAAAAAACTCCCAGTCTTTTCAGTTAACAACTACACAACGCAATCAATATGAAATTACAATTTGACAACACAGTGTGACTTACCTTTGTGAAGATTTTGAGGTATAGGCCTACTGTGGCTGCGTTTTCAACTTCAGAAAAATCCGAGCTCTCGGTTCAAATGATACGGCCCCAATCTGCTTTGCGACTTTTGTTCCCGCCCACTGAAACTCAGGCTGGGCTGGATCTGTATTAGATCAGTAAAACAGGTGTGACTGTAACGCGGATTTGCCGGTTTGAAAAAGGATCTGGCACAGAGTCAGCTGCTGTCTGGGCTTCATAACTTGAATGTTGTGCAAAACGGATGCTTTCGTTGTATCGAAGACATTTAAGAGACCCCTCTCGGGTTCCCGACGCAAGGCACATTCGTAAAGAGAAAAGAAACACAACAACAAATTCAAAGGCGTAGCGATGTCAGCCAATACTCCTTGGTCCTACCCTGCCTTTCATTTAACGAATAAAGCTGCCATTGCTCACGGCTGACTGATGCGCGTTGCGAGTTAAATAAACAAAATGGTTCAACTAGTTGGTCAATAAATAAATGCATGCAGGAAGGGCGAAAAAATACACACAAACACACACACACACACAAGAGTGAAGGAGTGTCTTGGTGTTTTAAGTCGAATAATATGAAAAATACACCTCAAAAGCATGGAGTAAATGCATGCTTTTTTGCACTCACCGTTGTAGTGATCCTCACACGGGGCACCAATTAATAGTACGCCTTACGCCTCACACAGGACACTAGAGGTGTTAGTGAGACTTGACCCCACGTCACTTCAAGTGTGTGTGTGTGTGTGTGTGTGTCAGATGACCTCTCCCTCCTTTTAACTCGGGGCACCAGCTGAGGAATTCCACCTCAACATTTGTTGGAATAAATCCAACATAAATCATATATAATATGATAAGAAAAATTATGTAAAGTGGAGGGAGTAAATCACCTGGGGTATCTGAAGGATTTCGTGAGATTAATGCTAACTTGTAGAGCCTTTTACTGTATTATCAACACAAGGAAGACACAATTGTAATAAAAGAGGATTTATTTACAAAAGACATACAAGAATAACTAGCACACTACTAAATGATACTAAAGGGCTAAAGGATAGTAAGGTTGAGTGTAAAGAATGAAGAGAGTGCAGGTAACTAAGATATAAACTGAAATGAACTGAAAGAGTACACTAATGCCAAGGTCTCTAGAAAGAGGTTTGGTAAGTGATATTTACATTCACGCAAGGCAGTCCGAGGGTGGCGGCGTCCTCCACTGGTGAGGCTGGGCCTTGTTGCAGTGGCGAAGGAGTCTGAATCCGTTCAACAGCCTTGAACACGAAGCACTGTGGGATGCTAATCTCCTGGAGCACCAAAAGGGTCCTGGCGATCTGGAACACGCAGATGAGGCCCTGAAGCTGGTGCTGGAAGGTCCTTGACGATCTGGAACACGCAGATGAAGGTACCTGGAAGTAAGGTTGCCCTCCTGGGCTTAACCTTGTTGCAGACGTTTGGGATTGCCTTTCTGGACAGCAGGCTCTGAAAGTGGTTTCTCTATTTCAGTCCTTGCGGGAGACTCAGAACTGGGTGATCTGTTATGCTTCCCTAGCACAACAGCCAGAAAACTCAGAATGGGTGATCTGTTATGCTTCCTTCCCGGAAACTCAGAATGGTTGAGACTCCCAGAACACAGGGTGATCTGTTATGCTTCCTTCCCGGAAACTCAGAACCAAGAATTTGTGTTGAAAGGGTGCTTTTATCCCCTTTCAGATAAGGAGGAGATTGCATTTTACGCTTGTCCATTGCAGGGCTGTGATTGGCTGTTGATGTCAGAGAGGGCTCACTCATCCTTTAAGCTTGTGAAGTAAATGTGTTTTTGCATAAAGTAAAGCACAGCATTAAAACTGTGTCTTCACTGTTTTACCTATGGAATTATCACTTCCCAAACCACTTTCAAAATACCTTTGGCTTTGTCCTGAATACAAAGAGTATAAACATGACAAAAATATATTAAACTATCATGCATGAATTCATTCATATGTGAATAGCATTTGTAAAACTTCCGTATTTAACACAAATGACTATTACAAAGTATGTTCTCAAAGAGTACAGAATGAATATGTGATATGTCCAATATGTTTGTGTCCATTTTTATAAATTAAGGAATGTAGAGATGTGTCCTTTGTTTTAGCCAAAGCTGCCGCATGGCGGGTTAATTACCATACCACATGTGGAGGTCCTGAGGAGTTTTATGGCCAGGCTGGCCTGGATCTTTGGGTGAGGGGTTTAGTTTGATGATAAGGCTGCCCTATAGAGGGTGTCTGGCAGTTTCTCTGGTAGCCTTATCTGATGACACTGGTCCTTAGTTTACATTAGAGAGGGACCCTGCTTGTAAAGTTGGGAACTGAAATGCCTTCTGTAGTGCTGTTCGCTACACCGTCGATGCAAACCATTGCGCATGGCTGACTGATGACGTTGTGGGTGGAATACACGAACGATACGATTAGTCTGTAAACTAATAAACAAGAGAAAGAACAAAGTTAGGGATGAGCATACACGCATAAAAGCCTGTCGTGGAATAATATTCCTTATATGGATTGTAAAAGCCTTGTATGGATTGCCATTATTTTCTGTGGATTGATGCCACCGTTTCATTCTTAAAGGTCAGCGAGTTCTCGGAGTGCCTTCCACCTGTTGACGCTGGAGACAGCGTTTAAATTTAATTGCTCTCACACAATATCAGCAAATTAAAGGCGTTCTGTTGTCCGAAAGTGTTCCAGCGCTTTATGCCACGTTGCATTTAACGAATGCAGCGTTCATTTAACCAAGGAAACCGTGTTAGCGGCGTGAAGGTTCATTTCGTGTGTTTTCGACAACGGCAGGCAACGCACATAATTGCCTGCTGCTCGTCGTTATTTACACTTCTAAAGCACTTTGCACCAGGGATTGTTGCTATTTCACAAATACAACGGTATACATAAAGATGCGTTGCCCTGATTTAGCATGAAAGGGCGGACCCATTCGCTCATTACGAAATAAAAACAAAAAAAACAAAAGAAGTATCCCAGACAGCAAAAATCATCTGGTCCAGATCCGGCCCATACCTCTCGTAAGTTTTGGGCCAAATCACATCAGGCCGGTTCTGGGCCAACACTATGTTGTTGTCTGGAGACCAGCTCATTTTTTGGAAACACGCTCATGAACACATGCTACTGCTCCTTTTCCTTTTAAGTTTTAACATGAAGGTTTTAGACAAAAAGTTGCAAGTACTGATTTAGATGTATAAACAATTACTGTACGTTTTACACTTTTACAGAAAAATATCACCTGCTATGCAGTGTTAGTGCTAACTTAGCAGCTACTACCTCACTGTAAACATAAATTGGTCCGAGAATGAAACTGGAAAGAGAAAATTTGACATTCATGTCTTTTGATTCACCTTCCATTTATTTTAGCACATTAAAACAAATGAACAATACAATGCAAAAACAGTGGTACAAAAGCTTTGAATAGTGATAGGCCTACAAGAACACTTTATCTAGGAACTTTTGTAAATGCTTATTTGTAATACATATTTTAAAGAGCATTTTTGAATTAGTACTTATAGATTTAATATTCATCAGCCAAAAATGTGGTCTTTAGCAGAAAAGATGCAGGGAAAATTGACAAAGAAAAATAAATAAATAATCCAAAAAATAACTTCACATGATGAACCATAAACACCACAAAGAACCAAACAGGACAGGTAGGAATGCGCTGGTATTACAAACTGCTTCAGAAATGCAGTTTAATTCCCATGAGGCATCTGCAAGTAAAAGACCAAGAAGGAAGATGTTATATATATATATATATATATATATATATATATATATAAGATACACACACACACATATACAGTATACACGTATATAGTTATAGAGAGAGTGAGAGTGAGCAGTAAAAGGCTTAAATAAAAATAATCACAGGATGTAGGGCTGAAAGATCTTTACCATAAATGACCCTGAGCGCATGTGGCATGTATCACTCCATAGTTTTAAATTTAATCTGTAGAAATTATTGAATGGCCCAATTAGGTCCAGCGGTCTGGATGAAAACAAGCCGGGGTTTGGAACTACAATCAGAAGGTACTACAAGCAAAATGTATTGGCAGTGACATAAATTGTCTGTTTTGTGCAAAGTTTGCTGCTTAAGCTTCTTACAATCGAATCATACTAATTAGATTGTAAGAGCTGACATTGCTATAAAAGGAGGGAAGAAGCACTTCTAATCATTGTGATCTTGTTAGCAATGGTTACCTCCAAAGAAACAAGTACAGCCATCATTGCTTTGCATCAAAATGGCCTCACATGCAAAGAAATTGCTACAAAGAACATTGCACCTGAAAGAACCATTTACCGGATCATCAAGAACTTGAACCATCTACTCCTGCGGAGTCATCTATGGAATCATGCCTTTCTCAGGAACGGCAGCAGGTGGATGTGAGAGCATCTGCACGCACAGTGAGGCCAAGACTTTTGGACAATGGCCTGGTGTCAGGAAGGGAAGCAAAAAAGCCACTTCTCTCCAAGAAAACCATCAAGGACAGACTGAAATTCTGCAGGAACAACAAGGATTGGACAGCAGAAGACTGGTGCAAAGATATTTTCTCTGATGAAGCTCCCTTCCGACTGTTTGGGACATCTGGAAAATCGATTGTCCAGAGAAGAAAAGATGAACGCTACCATGGGTCCTGTGTCGTGCACACATAGAAGCATCCTGAGACCATCCATGTGTGGAGTTGCTTTTCAACCAAGGAAGTGTGCTCTCTCATAATTCTGCCCACAAACACTGCCATGAATAAAGCATGGCATCAAGAAAGACTTCTTCCAACGATCCATGAGCAATTTAGTGATGATCCGTGTATTTTCCAGCATGATGGAGCACCTGTGTCACAAAGCAAGAGTGATAAAGAAGTGACTTGAAGATCATTACATTCAATTTTTGGATCAGTGGCCAGGCAACTCCCTGGATCTCAACCCCATAGAGAACCTGTGGTCAGTCCTCATAAAGGCGAGTGGACAAGCGGAAGCCCACAAATTGTGATCAGTTCCGAGAACTAATAAGGCATGAATGGAGGGCCATCAGTCAAGATTTGCCCCAGAAGCTAATATTGAGCAGAGCCAATTACAGAGGTTATGAAGAACAAGGGTCAACACTCTAAATATTGTCTCATCATATTTTTGGCCCATAAAAGCCTTTAAAAATTAATATATTCTTGTTATTGTTTTTCAGTATACCATAGAAACGTGGAAAAACAAATCGCCAAATACTGAAGCAGGAAACACACAATTTATGTCACTGCCAATACTTCTGGCCATGACTGTAGTGTGCACCACTTGAATACCACTGTTCTGTACACTTGTCTAAGTTAAAACAGTTAATAGTCATTTAACTATCCCGCTGAATGAGGAATCTAGACAAGCCTCACAGCAGTCATACAAGTCTCTATATTATTGCTGCAAATAGTCATCCCTGATCTGGTGGAGATTTTTAGGTGTACTGCATCTTTCAATTTATGAGGTCAGTCACTGTTGCTCACTGTAATGTTACACTGATGGAAAAACAGTCAAACACAACCTGCCACTGTGCATCTTCTGAAACTTACCTCAGGTAATGCCTCTTTGGCTCTTGCACGTTCTTTCCGGCCGCCGCCACGGTCAGAGGCAAGATTGAACCAACGGATGGTGTGAGAATCTATTTCACTATCTGTTGCACTGGTAAAACACTGCTTATTCCTTACAGCTCCTGTTGAGAAAAAAAATGTGCAATAAGCTCCTCCAACATCCTTGGACTAATTACTACTATCAAAATCATACATCACAAAATAAGTTTATGGTTTATGGTGTTTATGTATTTTTGATGGGATTGAATAACAAATGTAAGAAATTAATAAAACCAAATAATAGTATTCTGGCCATATATATCATTTAGATTGTAGAGATGGTTTAAGGAAGGTGTCTTCAATTCAATGCCTTGCTATTATGCCATACTTACTGATCAGCAAACTTCTTTTTTGCATTTCCTTAAAGCACTTCTTCCCATTGACTCCCTTCCAGTTTATCTGTTTGGCTACTGCATCGGAGAAAAGACTTGAGAGTATGTTCCATGTGACTTTTTTGGTGTTTTGTCCCCCAATGCCACCCAGCTCAGATATCTGACAAGACAAAATGCATTATTCTATGTTCTGTTTAGATTAAACATCTCAAAATATATGACAGCAGTGAATACTATATAGCCACATAGAAAAGTACTACAGCAATCATGTCGTAGCTTTAAAAAATAAGATATATACCATGTTTTGTTTAGCCTGGGTGTTTCTTGAATCTTTAAGCCACTCCTCAACTTCAGACATAGTGGGATATTGACGTGATGAGGCATTTCAGCCACAGGAGTCTCTGTCCCCAGTCGTGCAGCAAGATTATTGACAGCAGCAGCAAGCTGCATTTGCTGTTCCTTCACATTTTCCAATAATGTTAGGATGTGCAGCTGAGCAGCTACAAAATATGAAGAAAGAAAGCATTTGACGACTGAAAATACAAAGTTCTCTCAATGCGTATAATGTTAAAATAGTATAATCACAGCAAGTTTTAAATTGAATGTTACCAGAGCAAGGAATAGGTCCAGTGCCTGTTTTCCCCAGTCTAAATGTGGCAGAGATCTGGTCCATAGAGTTCGATGGGATGTGAGAAGACGACGTAGCAGCTGGAGGCTCTGTGACCAGAGAGAGGCAAAATAAACTCATTGTTTTTGTCCATAGTTGATCACTTTGATAAGTAAAGCTAGTAAGCACACAATTATTAAGTACCCGTGTAACCATCTTCAGGATACGTCAGATCTGGAACATGTCCAACAGAGGAGTGGCGTAGAGGACTGGAAGGCGTAGATGTATTAAAGGGGACAGATGGTGCTGCGAAACACGAAAATTACAATATTTTTAAGTGAACAATATATAACATTATATAATTCATCTGTCTGTAATTCAGATGTGTTACAGGTCAGTGAGGCCCTCATCTTCTCTCTGGCTTTAAGGTAGTCAAACCTGATCAGAATTCACACAACAAAAAGTCATAACAATAATTACTCCACTTTTGCAAAATTACATGCAAGAAACAATGACTATCAAAATGCACCACTTTATACAAAGTATGTAAGGAAATCTATCTTGTGATATTATCAACATTTATTTTTCATAGACCAGTAATAATTAAAATTTTCAATATGTTAAGTATCTTTATGGAAGTGGTGAATTTCATTACAGTGGTTTCATAACAATTTTGTCACGGAGCCGATGCCTTCAGCATCGGATTCCCCCCATCACGTCATCCGTTCACTTTCCCGGAATTCTAATGGACTTCACTTCCCACCATGCATTGCACCCGCACACCTGTTCACTGTTTGTAATCTTGTTGAGCACGTGTTAAGTTATTATCACCCGCACCTGTTTTATATCATTTTGAATCATTGCTTGTATTATTTAAAGTCTGTCTTTCAGTTCTTTTATTGTCGGGTATTGTTGTTGTATTGTTGTTGCGTGGGTCTGTAATCTCTGGGAACCATCCGTGTCTGTACCTGTTTGATCTGGATATTTTGCCTGCACCTGTTTGAGATGGATATCTTGCCTGTACCTGTTTGATCTGGATTTCTCTGTTATGGAAAAAACCCCAGTAAAAGTCTGTCGTTGAAAAGTACTCTCTGTCGTTCTGGTCTCTCTAACCCAGCACCGTAACAGTATACCCGACCCAAAAAAGACGGAACTGAAGGATCTTCAGCGAGGCGTGAAGATTTGGATTTACTCGTCAGTGTTTGTGTTTTACCTGTTTTTTGTGACTTTTTATGTGCTCTGGTCTCCAGGATGGAAGCCGCTACCCCTAGCGCAGCGGACGCCGCCACGGATGTTCTCCACGCTCTCACCCGTCACTTAAACGCTCTACCTGTTTATTCTCCCCAGCCGGTAAGTCCTGCAGTCACTAGCAGTCCCATGGCCATGCCTAATCGGTTCTCTGGAGTAGCGGAGGAGTGTGGTGGATTTCTGTTGCAATGCAACTTGTACTTCAGTCGGCAGCCTCATTTGCACCCCACTGAAGCGGACAAAGTTGACTTCGCGATCAGCCTTATGACAGGGGCTGCGCTGCGGTGGGCACAAGGCTACTGGGAGTCAGAAACTCGCGAGTCCCGCTCCTGGGAGGAGTTCTCAACGCGGGTAAAAAATGTGTTTGATCACTCTGCTTCTTCTCTCTCTGTTGCAGACCAACTCTGTAGACTCCGGCAAGGACGATCCTCGGTGGCTGAATATGCTCTCCACTTCGTACTCTCGCCGCAACCAGCGGCTGGAATCAAGCCGCTCTGCTCGCGGCGTATCAACAAGGTTTGTCCGCTGAGGTGAAAATGCACATGGTGATTTATGATGATTCCATTGAATTGGGGACATTCATTCAGAAGTCTATACGAATAGCTCAACGGCTCGTGGCCTGTCAAAGTGGATCTTCCACGGTCTGTACCGCTCCTCCGCTACATTCTCTGTCTGCTCCGCGCGCAGCCAGCCGCTGGTTTCAACTGCTTTCGAAGTTCGCCTCCGGCTTCCACCGAGTCCTCCAGCCCCCGAGCCCATGCAAGTGGATAACTTTCACCTAACCAAGGAGGAGCGACAACGGCGCATCTCTCATCAGCTTTGCATATATTGTGGAGAATCCGGGCATTTCCTCGCTACCTGTCCAGTGCGGCCTTCTCATGCCCGGGTGAGTGCGGTTCAGCCGCCGCAAGCAGGTATAAAGCTTCCGCTAACATCTCTAATCATTGCTTCTTCCACTGTCTCTATTCCAGTAAAAGCACTTATCGATTCCGGTGCGGCTGGGAATTTCATCTCTCCAGATCTGCTGAGACGGCTCCGGTTACCCAGGCACCGAGTGGCACAGCCAATCATCTTAGGGAAGCCCTTAGGGCGAGGACTAATCAGGTTTTTCTCCCCGCATGTCCGGCTCGAATGGAAACCTGCCATGACTGAGGTGTTGTCCTTCTGGGTGCTGGAGGGGAGCTCGGTGGATCTCGTGCTGGGACGACCCTGGCTTCAAAAGCACCGTCCAGAAATGGACTGGACAACGGGAGATGTACTCAGTTGGCCGCTGGAGAAGACAATTAAGCCTGTTAAATCTGTCTCACTTGTAATGTCTCCTATTGCTGTTCCTCTCTCTCCAGAATCCTCGAAAGTCTCCAGAG
The DNA here is from genome assembly GCA_019155185.1 of Beaufortia kweichowensis. NCBI lineage: Eukaryota > Metazoa > Chordata > Actinopteri > Cypriniformes > Gastromyzontidae > Beaufortia > Beaufortia kweichowensis. The sequence goes on along the minus strand of CM032797.1, from coordinate 1,262,863 downwards.
CAGACAATAGTGTTAAGCCCTGGGTTGGGGCGATTCCGCCAGAGTATGAAGCATTCCTGATGTGTTCAGCAAGGAGAGAGCCTCACAACTTTCCCCGCAGATAGGCCATGGGACTGCGCTTCATAGAGCTGCTGCCTGGGGCCCTCTCCTAAGGGCTGATTTACTCGCTGTCCCTCCCGAACAGAAAGCCATGGGTGACTATATCCAGGAGGCACTGCAACAAGGATTTATACTCTACTTCTGTAGCATCCAGTTTCTTCTTTGTGGGAAGAAAGATGGGGTCTCCGCCCTGTATAGATTATCGTGTTCTTAACCAAGCTACAGTTAAGTTCTCTTATCCTCTGCCTCTTATTTCCCCATCCATAGAGCATCTTCGTGGAGCCTCGGTGTTCACGAAACTGGACCTCAGAAGCGCTTACAACTTAATTCGTATCCGGAAGGGAGATGAGTGGAAAACGGCTTTCATAACGCCAGCGGGACACTTCGAAAATGGGTTATGCCCTTCGGTTGGTAAATGCCCGCAGTGTTTCAAAGTTTTATGAATGAGATATTTCTCGAGATATGTTGGGTCTGTTTGTGATTGTCTACATAGATGATATCCTGGTGTACTCAAGTTCTCGGAGCATCAAGGTCATGTTCGCTCGTTTCTCCAGCGTCTCGAGATCACAATCTCTATCTCAAGCTGGAAAAAATGCGATTTCATCTTTCTTGAGGTTCAGTTTCTGGATATGTGATCAGTGCCACGGGGTGCTCATGGAAAGGATAAAGTGGAGGCAGTTCAGTCCTGGCCCCAGCCCTCCTCAGTTCAAGTTTACAACGCTTTCTAGGGTTCGCAAACTTTTTATCGGGCGCATTCATTCAAGGCTTCAGTATGATCTGCTCACCGCCACGCCAATGCTCAAGGGAAACCCAAAGTGTTAGTCTGGTCCCAGGAGGCTAAGGGAAGCCTTCCAACAGTTAAAAGAAGCCTTCTGTAGTGCACCTGTCCTTCCGTCACCCCTCGCCTGAGCTCCCTCGCTCGTGGTCGGTTGACGCTCCACCACAGGCGAAGGGTGGTGCTCCTCGCAGCTGTAGGGGAATCCGCACGCCTTCACCCATGCTTTCTCCAAGAAGATGTCCTCATGGCGAGCAGAATTATGATATCGGCAACCGGAACTGCTTAGCTATCAAACTGGCTCTGGAGGAGGGGACATTGGCTAGAAGGAGCTAAGTTCCCATTTATTGTATATACTGATCATAAAACTTGTTATACCTACTAATGGAAGCGAAGAGACTTAATTTCGCCAAGTTCCGGCTGGGCATTGTTTTTCTCTCGCTTAATTTCACAGTAACCTATCGGGCCTGGAAGCAAGAATGGAAAAGCAGATGCTCTCTCACGATTCACGCCTCGATGTCAGCTCAGATCCTCCAGAGCCTGTTCTCCCTCCAGCCATGGTACTTTCTCCCATCGAGTGGGAATTAGACAAGCAAATTGAAGCTAGTCTTCGTGATCAGCCTGCTCCGCCGGGAGGTCCTGAGGGGAGATTGTTCGTGCCAGAAGATCTACTGCTGCCCTCATGGACTCCGGCCCCATTGTGTTCCGGGATCGGGACACCCAGGTCGGCAGCCACCCTCTCACTGATCTCCCCGGTACTGGTGGCCTGGGATGTCCGGAGATATTGCTCGCTTCTGTGAAGGGATGCTCAGTCTGTGCCATCGCCTGCGTGCCTCGCCGGCTGTTACCCCCAGGGTAAGCTCCTCCCTTTACCAGTTCCTCAGCGGCCATGGACTCATATTGCCGTGGATTTTATTTCTGATTTACCCTGTTCAGGAGGATATACCTGTGTTTTCGTTATAGTTGACTGCTTCAGCAAAAGTTGCAAGCTAATTCCGTTGTCTAGTCTGCCCACAGCAATGCAAGCAGCCGAGGCGCTGTTCCGTAATGTGTTCCGGCATTTTGGCCTGCCCGAGGACATCGTGTCAGATCGAGGACCTCAGTTTATTTCACACGTCTGGAAGGCGTTCTTTTCTCTGTTGAGTGTTTCAGTTAGTCTTACCTCTGGTTACCATCCCCAGGCGAATGGCCAGACTGAGCGGAAGATTCAGGAGATCGGAAGATATCTCCGGACCTACTGCCACCGTCACCACCACAGCTGGCATCGCTTCCTCCCATGGGCCGAGTACGCCCAAAACTCCCTTCGTCAAGATTCCACTAGACTCACCCCGTTCCAGTGCGTACTCGACTACCAACCACCCCTCTTTCCCTGGACCCAAGAACCCTCCACGGTGCCAGCTGTGGACCACTGGTTCCGGGCCAGTGAGAGGGTCTGGAACTCCGCTCATGTACATCTACAGGCTGCAGTTCGTAGGCGGAAACAACAAGCCGACCAGCTGCGATCTGCGGTCTGGCTCTCCACCCGAGACATTCGCCTACGGCTGCCCTGTAGGAAACTCACACCACGTTTCATCGGACCCTTCCCCATCATCAGACAAATCAATGCAGTGACTTACCGGCTGCAACTTCCCCGATCCTACCGTCTGGCCCCATCCTTCCATGTCTCACTTCTCAAGCCTTATGTTGACCCTGTTTCTGTTCTCTCCCCAGAATCTGATGCTGAGGGACCTCCACCAGCGGCTCCGGAGCCTCCTCCTCCTCCTCCACCCCTAGACAATCAGGACCGCATCTACCGGGTCGATGCCATCCTGAGGGCTCGTCGACGGGCCGGGAGACTGGAATACCTCGTGTCCTGGGAGGGATACGGTCCTGAGGAGCGTTGCTGGGTTCCCCGCTCGGACATTCTAGACCCGACTCTACTCACCGAATTCCACGAATCTCACCCTTCAGAACCTGGTCCCAGGCCACGAGGTCGGCCCCTCCCGACGCAGCTCTCCCGGGTTCCGCAGGAGCGGTCCGTGGGGGGGGTACTGTCACGGAGCCGATGCCTTCAGCATCGGATTCCCCCCATCACGTCATCCGCTCATTTTCCCCGGAATTCTAATGGACTTCACTTCCCACCATGCATTGCACCCGCACACCTGTTCACTGTTTGTAATCTTGTTGAGCACATGTTAAGTTATTATCACCCGCACCTGTTTTATATCATTTTGAATCATTGCTTGTATTATTTAAAGTCTGTCTTTCAGTTCTTTTATTGTCGGGTATTGTTGTTGTATTGTTGTTGCGTGGGTCTGTAATCTCTGGGAACTATCCGTGTCTGTACCTGTTTGATCTGGATATTTTGCCTGCACCTGTTTGAGATGGATATCTTGCCTGTACCTGTTTGATCTGGATTTCTCTGTTATGGAAAAAACCCCAGTAAAAGTCTGTCGTTGAAAAGTACTCTCTGTCGTTCTGGTCTCTCTAACCCAGCACCGTAACAAATTTTAGTTCTAAAGCAGATCCTTACCAGTTTTTAAAAGGACACGGACATCCTACTTTTTCCAATCAGCTCCGGACTCTTCACATTTTTGAATAGCTCGGTTTATGCGTTTATCGCTTCTGTAATTTGGCCACGAAGTAACACCATCCTCAAACCATGCCTCCGATATAATGTTGACAGTCTTTGTTTCCATAAATTCGACGAGTAAAAACATCTAAAATAGAAATTGCCATATAAAACAATGTTACATTTAGAAAGATGATCCATAAGATATATAAAATTTAAAACACCCCTTTTGAGATTTTGCTTCATTCCATATATTAGAATTCTTTGATAAATTCTGTTATCACCAGTATAGCTGGTTGATGCAGGACCCCTCCATTTTGTGGTGGATTCCCACATCATCCTGGTATATATAAATATATTAATTAACATCATTACTTGTGGATACTCACATTGTCAAAATCCACAAGTATCCAGAAATCTTTGTGGAGTTCAGCTGCTCTTTGTCAGTTTGTGAGTTTTAAGTCAGCAATTGTCTCCCACTACTCTAACCCTCACCTCCAACAAACCCCACCTACATCCTGCAAGTCATAGATCTGTGCACCTTAACTGTGGGTGTGCAAAAGGGGCATGACAACAAATCTATCTTTGTAAGGAAAGAGCAAACACTTGTGACAGACCTGTGATGCTTTGGCAACCTTGAATGCTCCTGTAGGTTGAGAGACAATATATACTCTGAGAAAATCTGAGGTCATTGGATAGCTGTAGAAATTTTCCATCTGTGTGAAAACTTTAAACACCACATATATTCCATTAACAGACTGAATGATGTTATGGATGACACAGATGTCTTTATCTATAGCAAAAACATTATCCCCTGTGGAAACTTTCATTGACCACTGTTCAGTCTGAAGCTGTCTGTAGCTTGAAGGCCATCAGGAACAGGTCCAACATAATGTTGCATTCGTAAAGCTTTACAGGGCAACTTAATATTACTGATTTCTTCAACCTCTGATAGCCTTGTTATTATCTGCGCAAGAGGAAATTCTGGCTTCCTCACAAACTTCTTCAGGGTACGGAGGTAATTTTCATAAGGAAATGCTGAGATGGAGTCTAAAGAACCATGCAGCTGGGCATCAGCAGACAGGTGGACCAGGGCATGCACATTATACACTAATGCATCTTGTCCATAAAGCTCCCCAACATGACTTACAAATGTTGTGAGCAGCGTGTTAGCATAGCTGTTAAACAAAGAATACAGCTGTGGACTGACAAGGATGCTAATACCAGTATACAATAACATAAAGTTATTATATAAAGAACTATCTAAATATGGTGCCAGAGCAACAGAGCCAGTATACAACAGAAACGGCCTTAGTTCTGTGTCTTTCCAGCGGTATAGCTCTCTGAGAGATCTGGGTTTCCTTGCAAACTCAACAGGTATGTATGCACGTATGTGAATCAAACTTTGAGAAATCTGATCAACAAGACCGGAGGACAAACTAAATTTCAAAGGACCTTTTAAACATGCAAGATGCATGTAATCTAAAGGGAATCTAGTCACCATGCCCACATCTACACCAGAAAAACCATGTGGTCCATCATGATGCTCCTCATCAACCCTGTCTGAAAATGATGAATCAGTCCGTAACTCAAAATCATTTCTGGGGTATGTCATTCTGTTATTAAAACAGACACCTGGCTGGCAACACTTATCACATCCGTGATATCCATTGTGACCCTTTGTGGTTTTTACAAAAGCTCTAGCAGGGGTATCACATACAACAGAATCTAGTACAATGAACAATTTTTTTCCTCTAAAATGTAATCCATCCTGCATCTGCTTTAATTCATGTGTAAAGTCCCTCAAAAATTCATCAGGGGTTGATGGTTTTTATGTTCCGTTGAAAAGCCCAATGACAACAGGTTCTTTCATTGGGACACTCAACAGAAGTCCTAAAATGGGCCATAACTGTAAATTCGAGCTCTTAAACAATGGCAAGCCATCAATATTTATCTGCAATCTTAAAGTAAAGCCATATGCAACATTTTTAATTAGCTGGGTTAAGATGTTATGTAAAGCTGTTAGGACACCTCTGTAATAATACAAACCACCACACTTTTGCTGATTTTATAATCAGTTTTTGTTTTAAGGATGCTTCGAGCATCCTTGGGCAGATCTGGGTGGTACAATCTCAACAAACTAAGGAGGGCTGTGAGGGCTACTATGGAAACACCAAACTGTACAGCCCAAACTTTCAACAAGGCTGACTGGCTCATCTGCCTGTTCAGATTCAGAGTCAGGCTCTGAAACATGGTGTCTTTCAGTTACTTCATCATACACGCCATCATCAGTGCAATCAGGAAAAGAATTGTCTAAATTGTCAGTGACCACTGTTGCCTGTAATCATTGCCTGTAAACAAACACAAACATCAAAATACGATCCTCCTTAAATTTAAGCATTTCTTAATTAATCATATATTGTGTATTATTTACTGCATGTTGAAAATTTTTTGATTCAGTGACGCATTATTTATTTATTTCATTAATTCTGTGTAGGGCAACATTTGTTAGATACCATTTGGGAAATACAGATATGTTTATTTTATTTTCTAAAGATATGTTCTATTTTACAGTTCAACATATTTGAGCATACTTTAACACATATCTGCATTTAAGAAACACACATAATACAAGTTTATTTAAAATTGATTTAAATGTCTTTATCCATCTGGCCCACAACATCTTTTGACATCGCGCATGATCCTGTGTGATTTGGACAACTTACGCCCCTGCAGTCTGCAGACACACTATTGTGGCAGGAGCTCGGCTATTTACGGAAATAATCGGTACAGCTAATCTTTTTTTCATAAACCTGATAAAACTCTTTAGAGTTGACTCTTTCCAGTCACAGGCTGTTCCAAGCATGTATTTTATACAATAAAGTCTTGTATCACATTCACAACAGTCCACTTCTTTCTTTTTTTTACCAAATTGACACAAAACTAATTCAATTATAAAAAACTAAATGTGGTAGTATGTGGGGGGGGGTGACTTGTGCAATGTGTGAGATATTAAGTCTCCTGTCCATCTTTTCTAGATATGTTTGTGTAGTTTTTTACTTTAGGTTTGTAAATGTAGGCTAAATAAGAGGATATGGTGGGTTGTGTGTTTTAATGGTCTTTTCATGTAATTTTAGATTAGTTAGACAACCTTTTGCTGGGTTAAGTGGTTGGTGTGTATAAAAGGTATTTTTTACATTTATTTGGTTTTGTGTTTCTCTTTTTCATATTATGTTTATTATGGAAATTGAAAGTATTCTGTTGCTTTGCAGAGATTGCCAGCTGCTTTGCGGAAATTGTAATCCAGTGAATGCTTTCCATTTGGAAGTATTGGTCTGAGACTATTGAGGCTTTTACATCACGTATTTATCACTATCGCGGACGTCCATCATCAAAGTTTATTATTAATGGTGAGTAGCGCCACCTTGTGTGCAAATGGGAATTAGCACAAGGCAAGTCATCGTTTCGTGTCCAGTGTAAAGGACAGGCTCTCTGGCGATTCGCATCGCTTTATCGCATCGCGTTCAATGTGAAAAAGTCTTTAGACCAGTTTTTGCCACTGCTGCATGTGCTTCCTTTGTGCTTTTCCCCAGGACTATGAGCTGGAAACTCTGGAGCGGAGTGTCTGGAAACTCTGGAGTGGAGTGTCTGGAAACTGTGGAGCGGAGTGTCTGGAAACTGTGGAGCGGAGTGTCTGGAAACTGTGGAGCGGAGTGTCTGAAAACTCTGGAGCGGAGTGTCTGGAAACTGTGGAGCGGAGTGTCTGGAAACTCTGGAGCGGAGTGTCTGAAAACTCTGGAGCGGAGTGTCTGAAAACTCTGGAGCGGAGTGTCTGGAAACTCTGGAGCGGAGTGTCTGGAAACTGTGGAAACTCTGGAAACTCTGGGCGCCAGTGTCTGAAAACTCTGGGGAGTGTCTGAAAACTCTGGAGCGGAGTGTCTGGAAACTCTGGAGCGGAGTGTCTGAAAACTCTGGAGCGGAGTGTCTGGAAACTCTGGAGCGGAGTGTCTGAAAAGCTGGAGCGGAGTGTCTGGAAACTCTGGAGCGGAGTGTCTGAAAACTCTGGAGCGGAGTGTCTGGAAACTCTGGAGCGGAGTGTCTGAAAAGCTGGAGTTAAGGTAAACATATAGCCAAACCTGCTGAACTCCTTTAAGGGAGTATAAGACAATTTAGCTCTTTTAAATAAATGTGAATTTGTAAAGACTAGAAATAAACATCTGTGATTCTTTTAACCTTCACTACAAATAAGAAAAATATACTTCTACTATACTCAGTTCATTCAAGGCCTCGGGCCATTTCTGTACTGTAATGTACCCATGTGGTTGAAATTCTGTTAAACATCAAAATCAAATCAAGATAACCATATGAAGAACATTATAAAAATACCTCAAGTCATACTTGCTGTCAAAACTTGCCAGTGGCAAGGCCAAAGATGCATTACAGCCTTAATATGTACTGACCACAGCCAGAAATCATGCATGCACGATGTGTTGAAGGGTTAAGCTTTTTGTACATGTTTTAGTTTGTAAAAAGCATTACAAGTTGTGAGGGGTTATAGTGCTTCTCCTTCATCTACCAGGTAATGTTGGGAAAGGCAAGCGAGGCGAGCACCATGACATTCACTCCGAAACATTCCATCTGGGATTTGCAATGTTCACAGTTATAAGCTGTGTCCCAGGTCAAAGGCTGCATCCTCCGAAGGACTTTACAGTGGCCCAGTAGTGCACAACACAACGCAATTAAAAAAGCAAACATAAGGCGTTGTGTTGTGAGTTAATGTTGTTGTGTTGTGAGCTTATGTTTGCTTTTTTAATGTCGTTGTGTTGTGCACTACTGGGCCACCGTAGTACTCTGGGTTTGGGCTGTTCCCGAGCTCGGAGCCCTTAACTTATGACACCAAAGATTGCCTGTTAGATATACCCAGTAAAGCTGTTTAATTCGAAGGCTGCTAAATGTGATCCTTGGAACGAATGAATCCTTCACAGTCGAGGCTATCCCGAGATTCATTGCGCGAAGTCCGCGTCCTTCCAAGGATGCAGCCTTCAAATTGGGACACAGCTATTGTTTCGACTATTCGCCTTGCCATTTGTGCTCCGTGTTTTGCACTAGCATTTTCTAGCAGAGAATTGCGGGTAAAATTGATGATGGGTGGGTTCTTTAGTCGCGCAGCTCTTCCCATTGGCTCACACAGGTTTGTTATTCACGCAGGTGTGTCCAAGGTTGACAGGTAAACAGCTCTTCTCTGCGCTGTCCATTGGGTCGCGCAGATATAAGTGGCTCAGTTTCGTCCCTTTGTTGGTGTGTCTGAGGAATAACATTCCTCACTCAGCGAACAACTCGCTCCCCTCAGCCGGCGAATGACAAGCCAAACAACATTTAAATGACCTAAGTACCAGTTTTTTGAAAACATTAAAATATTTACATTTTCTTTTTGGCTTACATTAAGAATATTGATTTATGAATGCCATGTATACATATGCAGAAATTGCATTTTAATGAAAAAGAAAATAGCTGAGGTCCCCAAGCATGAGCCATCCAGACTTCGCGCGCACAAGTTGCGCATGCGCCAGGGTGCTCTCGTGATCAGAAACAGACAGGGAAAAGAAAAATATGTTGTTATTTTGTTTCTTTCACACACTAAACGTATTCTCGTCGCTTCATAAAATTAAGATTGAACCACTATGATCACATGGACCATTTTAACAATGTCTTTACTATTTTTCTGGACATTGAAAGTGACTGTGAATGAAAGTGATTGTAAGAAAGATTAACTGACTATTTTGGAAGGTAACTATAAATGTTTTTCTAAAAATTAATCTGTGTATTGGCCAAATGTTGCTTGTTGACTTGTCTACCATCAGCAGTTTATTTTCATTTTTTTTTTTCATATGTTTTTGTATTGTGTTATACTGAAAAACACGCTATTTTCATGATAATAATTGCAATGTCAAAGTCAAGTCAATTGACTTTGTTAATAAATCAGACAAACTGCATGTCATATTTCGCATGTTGTGAGTGGTGATGGTTGGGGGGGTAATAGTACACCACTTCATTTTTTAGGACTACTCCACTGGGTACCATGTTATAAGTTAATGCTAAGGCAATCATGAGCATACAGGAGAAATCAGGTTAGTGGATTTGCTGGTATGTTTTGGAACATTGTCATGCTGCAAGGTCCAATAGCCTCAGCTTCAATTTTTTTGACAGATGGTCTCACATGTTTAAGGTCTAGCCATTCCTTGGTGGATTTGCTTGAATGCTTAGGGTCGTTGTCTTGTTGCATCACCCATTTTCAACCCAGCTTCAGCTCTCTGACTGATGGCAGGAGATTTTGAATGTGTTGATAGGCCTGAGAATTTAAGTTTCCCTGAATAATATGAAGTTGCCCTGGCCCGGAGGCAGAAAAGCAGCTCCAGACCTTCACATTTCCACCACCATGCTTTACTATTGGGAGGAGGTTCTTTTCTTGGAATTCAGTGTTGGCTTTTCTCCAAACATGTCAGCTTTGATTATGAACAAACAAATCTGTTTTGGTCTCATCTGTCCAAAGAATGGACTTCCAAAAGGCCTCTGGTTTGTCCAAATGCTCTCAGGAACGAGCAGCTTTGTTCTTTTTTGAGAGCAGAGGCTTCTTTCTAGCAACCCTCCTATAAATGTCATGTCTGCTCGATTTTCGTCTGATTGCAGACGCATGTACATTTACCCCAGATGCTGCCAGAGAGGTCTGCAACTCTCTAGAGGTGATGTGTGGTTTGGCCTTTACCTCATTTATTATTTTTCTGGTGCTTCTTGATGATAGTTGTGGTGGGCGTCCACATCTAGCCAGAGTGGTGTTCATGTTGAAAGCCCTTCATTTGTAGATTATTTGTCTTACAGTGGATGGATGGAGTTGAAATCTCTTAGAGATGCTCTTATTGCCTTCCCCAGACGGATGGGCTGTCACCACCTTCTTCCTGATGTCCTCGGCTAACTCATTTCCTCTCGGCATGGTTTGACTCCTTGGCCCTAGAGTGGTTTGGTTGGTTTCCTCTCTTTTTTAATCAGTGTTGCCCAACCACTTTCCTAAAGATGTCTGATTTGACTGGGCTGCTTAACTGATTAATTAAGCACCCAAAGGTTTTTCACCTGAATCTGTTACCCACTTGACTTTACCAGCTGGGGCTTCACTTACTTTTGCACATACACTAATTCAAGTAATATTCTACCAATTCTAAGAGAGAGAGTTCTTATAAGACAAAGAATGTACAAAATCAAATGTTAATAGATATACCAGGCATAGGTTTAGTTGGTAGGTAAGTTTATTTTTTCTCTGTATTATATTTTGTGTAGCACTAGATGGCGACATGGCACCGTCGTTAACTGTTTAAATTTCGTCATCAGAATAGGCCAATATAAGGATAATTGGAGGTTAAAGGGTAGTTTACCCAAAATTAAAAATTGTATTCATTTCAAAAATCATTTATTCACCATCATGTCATTCCAAACCTGCATGACTTTCCAGAAGAAAATAATAGTATAGTTAACGACGAAGCCTGTCACTTTCATTTACAAGCCTGTTAACGTCAGTTATCATTGGTTGATTTTGCTTGTAATCTAGCATGGTATTGCAAATGAAACTCTTGAATTCAGCCTTGTAGTTGTTATTCTATATATAGGTTACCAACAGAGACATGTGATCTCACTTTTCTCTGTGATCTTTTTTCTATTATTTACTATGACAAATGGTGCTGGGGATTTTTAATCACTCTTGTTGATTCCGAATCTTTTAAATCTTTTACAAAACAGATTGTTTACTGAAGTGTTCAGTGAGAGTGTCTACTTATTACAAATTTACACCACGAGGTGGCGATATATGCTTTGTCTTGAGTAAGTTGGCTCATTGATCTATCCAAGACCGAACCAGCGAATCAATTTGAATGAAACCTTGCCTTTCTTCACTTTTATTTCTTATGCACAAATGAAAACTAAATCGAACATACTCAACTTTATTGTCTGTCTTTAAAACATCATTCACCATTTTGAAACATGTATCATGTATGATTTTTATTTGTTTTGTTTTATTGTTTTTTTATATATGTTAAAGTAAAGTTCAAAACAGACGATCCTATTCGAGCAACCTGGGCTTTGTCTTGCTTGTTCATTTAGCACTTGAATATAACCTATAGACTTTAACACTCTTCTAAGCCTGAGCCTACAGAGCAGAGACATATCTATTTACTATTTCTTAAAATTTGACCGATTTTTTATGTCTCTGGAACTCCTGCCAGAAAAGACGTGTTGAATGTGTTATGAAAAGCAAAGTAAAAGTCATAAAGAATTATTTTTGTATTCCTCACTGTTTTCTATCTTTTCACGTTACTGCCTATGTATTCTGATTCTGATCTTCTAACATTGGTAGTCATTATCAAGGTTTTAATTATTTTTATGTTCACCTTTATTAGCACTACTAGTGTAAATATGGTATTTATAACTTTTACATGTGTACTATTCTTTCTGTTTAATTCTTTCGCTGATTTTAAAAGTGCATTAAAAATAAAATTAATTTATTGTCGAACATACAAAATAGACTATATATTTTTATAAAGTGTACTTCATGCTACATTCATGAAAGTTTATTTCCTGACATTGTACAAAAGTATACTTTAAAATATTTATTATTGTAATTATTATGTAATTATGTTAAAATATATGTTCATATGTTATTTTTATTAACACTTGGAAATGTGTTCTCATGAGACAACGAATGTACAAAATCAAATGTTAATAGATACACCAGGCCAAGATTTCGTTGGTAGAATAGAGCGTTAGTTTATTTCTTTCTCAGTATGTTTTTTTGTGTTACACCAGATGGCGACATGGCACCGTGGTTTAAATTCCGTGATCAGAATGGAAATGAAGTGGAGGTCTACATAATGATCATTTGGGAGTCAAAGAGTAGTTCATAAACTACAACAAAAAATTGCATTTATTTACTCTTAGTCAAAATATCTCTTTTGTATTTCACAGAAGAAAGTGTCATGTATGCCTACAGGTTTTAAATGACATGAGGTTGAATAAATGATGATAGAATTGTTTTTTAAGAGTTTCTCTAAGCGCAGTTAACCTTATTGATCATTTACTTTACTCTTTTAAGAAATAATGCTTAATAGCACTCAAATATAGAAAATATATTTATATCGTGTAAAGAACCTGTTAAACACCTGTATGGTTCTTTGGAGTGTTTAAGGTGCTGTATGACACCTCTAATGGTGTTTGAGTGCTATAGAGCACTGAAAGTGCTTCCCTATGTGATTACGAGCGAATAACTTTTAGTGCTATTTAGCTCCATTTAGAATGTACTCTCTGATAATCCTAATCTGTAATCCTCGGATTTAACAACCAATTGCTCGATTTCATTTGATTATGTGAGACATTGACTTTTTTCCCCACAGGGTTTTTCTTATTGTAACATAATCTTATATTTATTTCTTTATTTTTGTTTATAGAACTATTTGTATGTTGAATTTGTAGGTTTTATACACGCTTACGCGAGTCAAACATGAAGCGTTACACCTTCTCCAAACTCAGTCGCAACATTTTAGAAAATGCATTTTTCGTGTTGGTTCTTAGATTTTGTCCTAAATAGCCGCGACAAACTACTGTTATTTTTTATAATAATATTTTAAAACGTGGCATTACATATCGTGTCTGGTTTACAGTATCGAAAGTAAATGTATTTTGTTAATTGTCCTCGTGTCCTTTACATGCAAAAAGCCTTTTTTCTCATCTGAAAAGTGTAACAACCATCTTGTAATCTTGTTTCCAAAATGTAGTTCCAAACAGTTATATGTTTATATGAACAAAACAAAAACAATAAATGATTAATTCTTTCACGGTAGAGCACTTCACTTTTGGGAGATTTTTTGTATTGTTTAGAATATAATTAATACACAGGTTTAATTCATGTGCAAGCTACATTTAAAGATATGTGTTAAACGAGTAATATGCCAAAACAATGTTGATCGTATTTACCAGGTGAAAAAAAAACGTTTTTTGGCAAAAAAAAAACCCAAATACATTAATTGTTTCTGAGAATACATCTTTTTATTGTACTGTACATGTATTTTGTCAACTTGTTGAGCAAACAAAAGTGCAGTCATTCTTATTTTATTACTATATTCGTAGCTCTCTTCCATTTCACATTCACATTCATCCTTCTATACGAATTAGAATTTTTAAGAGCTTTCAAAAAGAAACACATAAGATTTAGAGAAAGAAAATAATTGATATTCAAGTGGGATTGTGATTTTTTATACCATTGATTATTGGAGTTCTTAAATCTCTATTTCGTTGTGTTACTGAGTGCATCAAAAGTGTAACATTTACTGCGCATTTATTATGATTACTGTAACTTCTTTTCCACATCAATTCAATAAGAAAAAATCTTGATTATGAACAAAGTTTTCTTAAGCATTATTTTCCACATTTGCGGAAGTTTCGAGGTTTGTTCCAAAACAGTGAATAATAAACCTCATTAGCAACACGTCCACTCTTCATGCAGAGTCCTCCGTTTCAATAAACTCATTTGTTCCTTCATATTTTCGTCATAAACCCGGTCAAAAACGCATTCGCTGTATATTATATTTCAGTTCCTCATTGATTATTGTGCCTCGCGCAATATACACAATCTGATAATCCCGAGCTCAAGCTTTATTTATTCCATTGTTGTCATCGTTCACATGACGCACGGCTTCACGTCTTGACAGACTCCTTGGTGGTGATGTAGTTGATGATGATAATAGGATCCACTGGTGGTTGGATGAAACGACGTAATACCGTTGAAGTTCAACACAAAGTCTTTCCTGTCACAGACTGGCGAGGGATGGGTTTGGTATCGAGACATTCCTACTGCAAAAAAGTATGTATATATATTTATAAGTATGTATATTAATAATATATTTATTTAAAACAAATGTGCATAATAAGAAACAAAGTCTGTGTCTAAATTTTTGCAGTTAACAACTTGGAAAAGCTTTTAACACACGTCCCTCGAGTAAATATTAATTACGTGTTTTCATAGCTACCAGAATAACAAATTAAAGTAAATAAAAAAAGAATATTGTCGTTACAACACGTCACTCATCAGACATAACACTTAACTTGCCTTTAAAAGCATACAGCTTAATGAAATATCAACCCTATCGTTGTGTTTATTTAAATAATTTGTTCTTATAATTCACGGTATTCAATTAACTTTAAATTAATCTACCGACAACTGTAATATTAAATATTTATGTGACAATCATGTCACCTGGGCCTGCAGGTGAAGTCCCACAGTATCAGGAGGCCCGTGATAGCTCTTGTAAAATCCCCATTCTCAGCTTGCAGTAATGCTGGGTTTCCATTACCAATCCATTGTGAAATACTACATTGTTTTCATAATCTTAAAAATGATTGAAACCGCACACTAATGCCATATGCATCTCCTTTTTCTTTATTATATTGTTTAATTTATATTGTACACTTATATTGTTTTCTTAATTATAGCAAACCTCTTAAACCAAACCATGAAATGTTACATATTTTAATAAACACTGACAAAATAAATAGCATTATGGCCCAGACATTAATATTCATTTAATATAGAGACAGTTATAAGATGTGCTTCACTGTGAAAATCCTCACCAATCCTTTCTATAAAGCATTTTTTACATGTAGTAATCAAATATAAATAAATCTACTAAAACTAATCAACTATTTTTAAAAGAGACTGCACAAATTAAATTGTTAAACACAACACAGCTTCGAGAAAGAAAAGTGCACCCCTAAGGCAGCCAGGTCAAGTCATAATGTTTTCGTTTTCGACCGGTTTAGCTACAAATACCGATTAAACTACGGCTACTATAATAATACCGTGGTAAATTCATGGTTACTCCATATTAAAGCCAAACCTAAGGGCAGAGACTAAATAATTACAATGATTTTTATACAAATACTTGATTTCTTATAAATTAGTGTGTGTTTCGTATTTAAAGGGACACTTTTTCAGAACAAGTAGGCCTATTCTGTTGAAATAAAAATCCTCGTTTCTTAATCATTCCATTGCTTATCTCTATGGAAATAATAAACCAAGATGTTGTGAGCAGATTTACCTGAGATGTCGGCCGAGTCTCTGCCGCTATGATGCAGATAGCTCTGCTCCAGAGAATATGGAGACATGCTGGAGTGTAATCCAGAGGAGGTCGGGCTGCTGGAGGACAGTGGCTGCTGCTTAATATAAGGAGACACACCTGATGAAGCCCAGTGCGCCGAGGCGGCTCCATAAGGCGATGGGCACTCCAATGAACCGGCCACCGCCGGCGGTGAATGAAGCGGACTATTACTGCTGTCTGGGCCATATTCACCGTTTGAGGTGACCTGGCACGCCGTCATGTATGTAGATCCAGGGCTCGATGACATGTGTGAGACGTGGTGACTCGCGCCAAGGCCATCGTAGCCTGCATGAACACCTGGCACAGCATTGGTCATCATGTCCAGATTATAACCGTTAGCGTGACAGGCCAGTGACGCGGAGGGGGACTGAAAGTCAAAATTTTGGGGCAGCATGGAAGCGCCAAAGCCGATTCCGTTCATCATGCGATACATGGGTTTAAGGGCCTGACATTTCCTTCGAAAACCCCGCGGTCTGCGTCGAAAAGAGCCTTCCTCAAACATAAACTCGCTCCCCGGATCAATGGTCCAATAATGGCCTTTGCCCGGGCGCCCGAGGCCCTTGGGAAGCTTTATGAAACACTCGTTTAGGGACAAATTGTGTCTGACCGAATTTTTCCAGCCCTGATAGGAGCCTCTAAAAAACGGGAAACGCGCCTGAAGAAACTGATAAATTTCACTCAAGGTTAACCTCTTGGTCGGAGAGCTCTGTATCGCCATGACTATAAGTGCGATGTAAGAGTAAGGTGGTTTTTCAGGGCGTCTCATACCCGAATTGGACTTTTTGCCTTTAGTGCCCGTCGCGTTTGTGCTCTCCAGCACTGTCTGTGCGCTCATGCCACTGGATGCCGGACTGGATCTGAGTGCAGGCGGCGGGTCCAGCTGCTGCTGAGAGCTTTCAGTCGTCATTGTAAAGCCTTAGCTGAAAATACAAACGGCAAGATATTTGTTTAACACGGCCTAGATTAAGAAAGAAATGATGGCAATCTCTAGGCGATTTAAAGGAAGCCAATGTCTCTTCAAACGGGTAAATGCTGGTCAGTGCGACAGAACCCTGCTCTGCTCGCAGGACGCGCTCCTGGTTGAAGCCACCAGCTGTGTGTCGCCAGGACAGCGACCCCTCCTTAGTCTCTTGGTGGTCATCGTGCAGACTAATCCCTTAAGAGAAGGTAACTCAATGCTCCAGAGTCCTCTGGCGCAAAGTTGTGCGGCCAAACAAAACGCGACCACCTATCAATTCGTAAATCTCCTTCTGCCCTCTAGATCCCCACTAAACTCCTTCAAGAAATCTCCTCGAACTGTAGAGACCCACCCCTTTGCATGTCTGGCATGTCTCCAGCTATCGGTCTGGCGGGAGGCTGTACAGAGTCCGAGCAAAGAGGCTCCCCACCTCCCCCCTGACAACCTAAATACACGCAATAACGCCATTCATCAAGTCCCCTCCGACATTTCAATCAACAACGCCACACGCCAAACACCGGGGCGAGCGCCGTCAGACCTCCACGCCAGTAATTAATGGCGTGTTTTTGGTGAGAGTCCTGGCACTGAAAGGTGGGAGGTGCCGACATTGAAGCACTTCTAGTGAATGGCACGATTTAATGGCTCTATTGAGCGCTTTTTTGACCACCGAGCGAACAGCCGCGTAATGCGCTTTTCCAAAAAGACAAGAATGTGCGCACACTAATGCGGTGATCTGCTTGTGCATCCTGTCAGGTTAGCATGATGGGGGTGGGCAAAAGAGTCCCTTCCAATTGTATACAAGTTCTTGTAAAGGGCTGTTCTAGATAAATGATTTTGACATGAGTGGAAGCAGGCTTTTTCCATCAGCCGCTGCAGCACTGCTTAGATACCACACACAGCGCAGCAGTGTCAGTTTACCGTCCCGGACCCCATCACGCCCCCAGAGAGAAGACCTAATGAATTGTGGAAAGTGTGCTTAATTGGTCATACGGAAAAATCTCCCGTGCAAACCGACATTCACGATAACCATGACATAAAAACAACAATAATTATGTTTAAAGTCATTAACAAGTGTTCTTTTTATTCTTATTATTCTTATTATCAATAATAATAATAATAATAATAATAACAATAATAATAATAATAATAATAATAATAATAATAATACTATTAATAATGATGATAATGATCAACAACACAATAATACAATAATAATACAATAACAACAATAATTGTAGTAATAATCATAATAATCAAAAACTAATAAAAATGTATTAGAGGTTCTACTTATTATTACTCTAATTTGTCTTTTTGATTTCGTCTCTACATGTGTGACACGTGTAAAATAATTCACTGTAAGCAAAATATATTTACTATAGATTTACAAAAGGTTCTTTGTAGTGGAAAAAGCTTTTCATAGACAATGGTAAAGTTAAAAAAGAAAGCGCTTTTTAAGAACCTTGAACTGAAACTTTCTTTGGAGAACCTTTTAGCACCTTTATTTTCCAGAGTGTATAAAGTGGTCGGCGCTGTACTTTACTTTTCAAAGCCCCCTACACATTCGGGCAAATAAACATTAGACCTATCTGCAATTGACTGCTATAAACGAAAACAAACGAATGCTGTGATTCCGAGGGCAATTTACACAGCCATCCCTCATAGGCAGAAACAAGCAGTCTCACATCTTTATCAAAGACGACAAAAAGGATGTGAAGATAAAATCAGCCCTCGTCATAACAATAAATGTAAAGAAAATACTCGCCCACAAATTCCCGGCAACTTCAAACCGGGTATCCCTGCTGTGTTCAGGATGCAGAAAAAGCCTTACTCAGTGCAAAAGAAAAATACGTGCAAGACTTTGAAAGTTTAACACTACAACCTCTAGTGTTGTGCTAAACCGCTTGTTTTGGTGACTAAAGGTGACAAAACCAGACTAGAAAGTCCAGATTTAAATGCTGTTTGGCCCTGGTACAAGCTGTATAATACTCGTGGATTTGTACTCTCCGCGTGACAAGAGCCTCTTTCGGGGACGGATATTTGTATTTCTGGGCAGAAAATATAAATATTGAATTGCTAAATATATCTGTGTCCGCTCTCGGGGAAACGCTGCTAGATAGAAAACAAAGCAGAGATCTCAAGGCGCCTACGAATGACGAATGTTTCTCACACTAATCCAACAAATTTAGCGATTGTTTAAATTGCAACGAAACAGCCAAACTGTTTGATAATAACAAAGATTACAATCCTTTTGTGAAATTGGTGACGTAGGGTTTAATTGTTTTTGCATCTTCTTATTGATATGAAAGAGAAATAATAAATATAAGAGGGAAATTTAAACATAATGATATAAAAAGAAACTCTATCCAGTTATGCATATAATAGTGTCCCCTAACCAGTCAAATCTGCATCGTGTGACAGGTGAGTGAATCAGATGTCAGGATTGTTCTTGATATTGTACATTGTTACCTGTAGGCTGCAGTATAGTCAATCCAATTTATATTCATTTAAATGCAAAGTATGGGTATAGGATGCCTTCTCGATGTGGCGGCAATTACTTTGTCCTTGACGTCACATACCTATGTTTTATTTGCAAGAGATGTTTGTAACTTGGTGTAAATCTCAATTTTAGCAACGATGAAATATTGAGCAAAATATGAAATATAAGCATTTGATCTGCCGGTTATTTTCTTGCGCTCACTATACTGTAAATATATCACGTTTATTACTTTAACTGTCACAGCTGATATTTTCAGTATACACATGGAAATGCAACTGCACTGAAGCACATTTTTAGTTTTTTAGATATTAAACATTTTTTCAAAAGTATTTCTTTTTTTTTCATTTTAGGTATTTTTATAAATTACAGTAAGATTAGCATTTTTTATTTTTTTATGTTTATTGTTATGAAAATGTTTGTCAAATATTTCATCTGGAGTCTTATACCTTTCCGTCAATTTATGACATGATTAGAATAAAATTCAACTGTAAAATAATAAAGTGAAAAGGGAAATAAGTGTTCCTCCTGAGGAATGGTGACAGTTAACAGGTTAAGGAAAACTGTAATATAAACATTAGAATAAACCTAATGTAAACATTATAATAGACTAGAATACACAGAAATAATTAAAATACATTTAAAGCATTTTATAATGGTAAAGTAAGTAAGTAAAATGTGATTAACGAAATAAATGCAAGTAAAAATCTAAACGGATGCTTATATTTATAATTTCCAGTTACAGTCTATCCTTGCAATGTACAAACAACAAAGCGTGTACTTAATGCTAATTAATAGAGACTAAGGCAGGTTGCAAATGTGTGTTGAGAATAGCTGGACTTTAGTGGAATACTTTTGCATATTGTAACTGGACATATGATTATAAGGGACCAAAATAAAAACGGACATGTTAAAAAGAAACCAACAAACGTCTATTTTGCAAAATAAACATCTTATGTGCTGCAAGGTAAATCTGCACATACTTGCCCGTGAAACTTCAGTGTGCCATCTTATCTTCAGGACCGTGGACAGCTCGTGGCAAAACTACAACTATTAGACACCGCCTCCCACTGGGATTTCAGGAAGGCAATACGGGGCCCAATAGCATAACACAATCTGCAGGTATTGCTGCATGTAAAGACTCTCTGCCTACTGCAAGCATGGTCAGCTTGCACATTTGTATCATGCTGTCTTTAGCAAATAGTCCAAATGGATCATGATGTCTATAGTAACAACTGATAAACTCTTTTAAGACACTTAGCGTAAATATCAACACAAGTAAAGGCAAGAACCCCAGGATCCTGATATTTGTTTTAGAAATGTTGATGTGGTTAAACTCTGAATGGCAATATGTTAAAATATGTTTAAATGGAAATCAATGTCTATTCGTGTTTAATTTAAAAACATATATTTTATTATTCAGTATAAAATGCACATGCATTCTATGAGGAAAATAAAGTCCACATTCTAATTCCAGTTTACTGCCTCACCTTCTCAATAAGAACTCAAAATTGAGCTTGTCACTTGAATAGTTCTCTTCCTTGTGGGTAAATCTGAAATGAATACAGGTGTCGTTTTTACTTTTTATAAGAATAAACTGAGGCAAATGTTTCAGAACAATCACAAATAAAACAATGACCAAAACATCACACACACACACACACACACACACACACATATATAGATATATATCGTTCAGTAGGACAAACAATAGAAAATTAAATAGTTTACTGTTCACAATTCGCTGCTTTTTATATTTAACTTTCTCGACAGTGTACAAAAACCAGTCCGGTCCCGAGGTGATCTGTGATGACATGAATGCTGATGAAATGTATTTGCATGAAGTCATGAGTACACAGAAAGTGCAAACGTTCCCCACCCCGACCCTTACACCATTATGACAACAAATAGTCAATCTTAAACCGGTGATAACCCGTCACGGGAACCACCGTATTCGAGTGAGAGACCGAAAGGCCCTCGGCGGCGAGCTGGAAGGGAAAGAAGTCCCTTTGCTGACGGCAGCTCATAGCGGGGTCCTCGTAGGACCCTCGAAACACCTGCGTGTGAGAGAGCGCGGCAGGGGAGCCGTGCATTACGTAAGGGATCATGTCCACTCCCATTTGCCAGGTGTCAGTTTTGCGTTCCTCTTTTCTGAAAGGTCGGCTGAGGATGCTGTCAATGGCGAAAGAACTCGTAAACTTGGCGCCGGAAGAAGGCGCGATAACCGAGTCTCTGATGTCCACCTGGCTCGCATCCTCCGGCTCCGGCTTGCCTGCTTTTTTGTTAATGCGCTTTCTCCTCCGACGAAAAACGCCGTCCGCAAAGGTGTACTCGCTGTGCGGGTTCAACATCCAGTAGTTGTCCTTGCCCCACGGTCTGGAGGGATCCCGTAGCACCTTCAGAAAGCAGTCGTTGAGAGACAGATTGTGGCGCACCGAATTTCTCCAACCCGTGTAGCTGCCTCGAAAAAACGGGAACTTTTTCATGAGGTAATCATTGATTTCGGCCAGAGTAAGACGACCCGAGTTGGAGTCACGGATGGCCATGGCGATCAGGGCGATGTATGAGTACGGAGGCTTGGGTCTCCGGGTGTAGGGCTTGCCTTTGCTCTCAGCGCCCGGCGGAACAGGTGCCGGACTGTGCGCCACGCAGTCTCCATCCGAGCCCAGCTCCTCCTCTGCGGACAGCGGTGACGGGATACTGCCCTCGGCGTCGCTGCACATCTCCGCGGGCTTGGAGTCGTAGTGACTCCCGCAGAAAACTTCCAATTTCATGTTAAGACGTGATTTTGCGGTAACAACTGTCCAACGCCTGTCTCCACGAAATATTCTGGCGAGTAACTTTCCTCAACGCATAGGTTGATACCCACGCAGCTCAGTCCGAACTGTGAGGATGACAGGATTTGTACCTGGTACAGCACAAGTGCACACAACATCCCGCATGAGCGCTCAGCTGTCTAATATAGCTGCTCACCTCCGGGTATGCCTACAGGGGCGGAGCCTGACGAGCTGTCCTGACGAGCTGTCCTGACGAGCTGTCTGGAAGTCTTCAGATCAATCTTTGACTAACAGACAGCGGTCGCGCACACTTTGTTTTGACATAAAGCGGTTAGACGTGTGCGGATAATCATCAGGTTTCAATAAATACCTTGTTGATATCAGTCGAGTTTCGTTCATTTCAGGTGGGTTCACCTGTATCGTGGCTCACCTTTGTGCGCGCGTTCCCAGAAGAGTTTCATCTCAGGAAACCAGGTGGCGTGCGTTTATCAGACATGCTCGCCTTCTGCCCGTGTGCCAAAAAACATGAAGAATTGTTTCAGCTTTAATTGTTGGAGTTAGTTGAAGGTTATCTGACAAATTTCAAGTTGATATTGCTATATTTGTGTGTAGATATATTCACAAACAGATGTTTGAACAGCCTTTGTACAAGCCTAAAAATAATGCCATAAAAGAACCATGTTTGGTTTCCAAAACACAATTCAGTCAAAGCTTCGTAAGGAAACCATTTTTTTTCTCACATTTTATAGTCATGTAGCACTACAAAGAAACTTTTGTAAAACAGTAAGTTTATGTGGATGTTAAAAGATCTCTATGCAACAGCCAGACCAGCGTAAGCATAACAATTTATAGCAGGTGGAAACATATTAAAAATAGTAACAATACTATGAAGCTGTTTTTGTGTTTTAGCATCATAACACGAGGATGGGCAATATTTTCATCTCTATTAATAAGATGTCAAATTTGTCTAAAAGTGATATTTTTTCAGGTCAGTAGCATCATTAGCTGTGTTTCCTGTTTTTGTTATAAAGAAATGCATTCCTGCCCTCTGCCAAGCAGCATTCATGTAGGCAGCACAACTGACAAGTTTATTATGTTACACATTTATAATTAACTTAGTTTACTTAGTCACATAATCTTCTGAATTCTTGAGACATGACATAGAATATTGCACCCGCTATTTGTTTTCCAATTATTTGTCTGGATGAAAACAGAGGCTACAATTTGACACTTACATTTGTGGCCTCTCACAAATTTGAAGTATTGAGTTAGTGTTCCCTAAAGGTGTGACTGTGGAAGAATCACAGACCTCCAGCGGGCAGACCGAGCCAAAACTCACATATTTAGATCGCAATAATCTGACATGAAGTGGTTTGCAGATATTCCGAAATCTATGAGAAGAGCTTTACTCTCTGTAACTCTGTGACTATTGGATGAACCTCTATTAACATTATGACCTTTGAGAAATCAGTTAAAAGGTGGAGGTCACGTGAGATGTGAGACTGTCCAAACAATTTGGTAGGGTGATAGTCTAAACCAATAATAAACAATGATAAAACATTGAAAATAACATCTGTCAACAAATGCATTTATAAATAGTCTATTGAACTTCCACAACGTATTCTTTGCATGTTTGCTTTTCAGATTTTAAAAGGCAAGACAAGTCTATTAGGTTATTAAAATAATAAAAGGCCCAAGCTTTTAATTAGAGCTGTAAACATCATTTATCGAAAGCTACAATGCAGCACAAACAGTCAGAGATTAAATTAGACAAGTGTAATTATTGTTATACAGATATTGTTTAGTCTATTGACTCATCGAGTTAAATATTTAAGGAATTTAGCACATGAAAAGAAATAGTTAATAGAATTGAACTCATTTTCAGTCACACACACAAAATGTCCAGCATCCATCATACATAAAGCTTATTGTCTACCAGTAAAGACAGGAGGATACATGATTGTTTCTAGTGTGAATTGAATAATGTTACGCCACGTGACACACAGTCAAAATCATCAATGACTATTAAATGCACCAGTCCGGTCTTCCCTGCGACAGTTTTTTATGCACTGTGCAATAAACTCAATGCTTCGGTCCTCATCCTCGTATTTCTGTTATTGGAAGGTGTTTAGTTTGAACCACATTTATGATGTGAAATGGCAGAGGCATTCCTCGAGAAATAAAGAAAAGGGTATTCCTCCTCGAAACACTGGCCTGGACCTGCTTATTCTACACTACCCAAGCCAAATAAATATGGCACATTCTGTGGTCTGTGGAGCTGCATTATGCAGGGCAGGTTCAACTCAAAATGATGATGGAATAGTGGAGTTATAGACATGTGCACCCTTTAATTTTCCCCTTCTGTGTTTATATGTGGCTTTCCAGAATGAAATTGTTTCCAGTAATCTGGAGCGCACAACTAACAGGCCCAAGCATAAACAGTCATGAGCGTAGGCAGATCATGATGTTTTTTGTCTTTCTCTCAAACAGTGTGGATGGAATTGAGAAATGTATGACAAGTGAAACACTTTGTCTCCTTTCGTCTGCCAGTTTTCGGTGGGTTGACTCAAATCATATCTAGCACTAACAACAGTAATTGTTAGGACTGTATGGTAAGTTTTAAATAGCCAACATTTAAAAAAACAACATTCCTTAAATCCTGTAGTGCAAATGAGCAATAATACTCCATATTTCTACACAGTTTCCGTGAATCAAAGTTTTGAGATCATTGTAGAAACGGCCCTAAACCTAGTAGACTGACTGTTGCAATGTCTTTTCCACAGACCTCAGTCTTTCATAACGCTTGTTAGCAAATCATAAACAGAAACTGTTTTGACCATTTAAGCCAGAGGTGATTCCTTCCATACCTTCACGTCTAAAAAAGATCTAAAAATAATGTGATTGCAATCCAACTTTTTTTTAAAATGAAAAATTAAATCAAGGGGTGACCTAAATCATGTTAATTCACACAGAAAATAAAAATCGATATCCACAGGTGAATTAATCGTGAGGCACTAGTAACACTAGGAAATAAAACGTTTAAATACCCAAACCACTGTTTTCTAAACCCTGCAGGGAAACTGCTATGAGTCTGAAATCTCAAAGTAACTATTAACTGTATAATGCTTAAACCCTTTAGGTTCTTACGGTCAGTTTTAACATGAACAACAGCAATGTATCGTTTTGTTTGAATGTGTTTATGTTTCTGACAGTTACAAAAAATAATGAAAAATCAGGTCAAGAGCTAGTAAACAATTATAATAATATAATATAATAATAATAATATAATATAATATAATTAGCTTCACTGGCTTTATTTAGTTGAAAAGTCCTAGGCTTTCACTCAGCTATCCTAGATATAAAAAAACCCAAGACTATATATGTAACAAGGCTGAAAAATGATGCAACATGTTTTTGTATGCACTTCAGGATAAATAAACAGCTTAAAAGATCAACAAATGGCTTACCTAATGGAAACATGCCTGCAATTCCTCTGCAATTCCAAGCATAGCTTTATGCTATTTTGACACCTGTTCATTTATACAAGTACAATTCCTTCTTCATATTAGACTTTATCATGCAAATAGTTACAGTCATTAGCTAGCACTTCTGTCCTGCTTGTGACTCGAAGGTCACCGGTTTGATTCCCAGTACCGGCAGGAAATGACCGATGTGCCCTTGAGCAGGACACCTTACCCCCAGTTGCAGTCCCGGGCGCTTCAGTGAAAGTTGCCCACTGCTCCGGGGGGGTGTGTGTGTTCACTTACTGGATGGGTTAAATGCAGAGTCACGATGAGGAAAAATGATGTGCACTTTACTTGATACTGTAAGCACTACAGAACACAGCAGAAGTAGGCTATTGTTTATTTTAGCAAACATTTCGCTTATTTTATAACCACAAGAAAAAGTTCAAATGTCATACGAAGCTAAATTTACCAAACGTACCACTACTGGTGCTGTAGGGGGTTGCCACATTGTTGCAATTGAATTGAGCTAAAGTACTCAGGTTTAATAGTTTAATAAGCTTTGACTTGTTTGATTGTTGCTTGATGGAGTGTTTTGGGAGGTTGCTAGGTGTTTGCTGACTGATCCAGGTGTAAAGTGCCCACCCCTTTCTCCAGTCCCTATAATTTTCTGGTTTCTAAATAGGTTCAGGTTCTTCCTTTAGCATCAGTCTGGCATCTTTCACCAAATACAGCTTGATAGTCTGTTTGTTTGTTTTGTTACTTAATAGTGAAACATGTTTAGCAAACACCACTAATAAGAGAAAAACATATTGTCATATTACTGTGTTTGGGCTAAAATGGTTAAGACCACTTATTGAATTTATTGATACATACATCGTTTTCTACTTTTGCTAAATAGACCTTTTATGTGGGAACCTAAAACTGTGTACTCTAATGACCTATTACTGTATGTAGCTTTTAAAGGTCCAGTTTAATGTTTGTCCCCCTAGGCAAAAAAACACTCATAGTGTAAACTGGCATTGTGACATAGCGTGCTAAGTGCAAAATGCAGCTTAGAAAAA
This sequence comes from Beaufortia kweichowensis, assembly GCA_019155185.1. Lineage (NCBI taxonomy): Eukaryota > Metazoa > Chordata > Actinopteri > Cypriniformes > Gastromyzontidae > Beaufortia > Beaufortia kweichowensis. Next base: position 1,236,490 of record CM032797.1, on the reverse strand, counting down.
AAGAGCAGGGCTATATCTGTCAAAGTAAGTCGCCCTCATCTCTTGTCGTCAGCCAGCCGTTCACACGCTAAGCCCTCTGCCTGCTCCATGCCACCCAACAAATATGATAGAGGACAGATGGGAATGACTGATTCCTTTGCTGGAACCGCAATTGTCGCAACACCGCCATCATTCAGCGTGTGAGATCTACACTTTTTTCTTTTCTTTCGACGACCCAAATCACATTCGTAATCTAGCCCTCCACAGTATCGACTGAGCGTGCTGTGCCACTCCCCTGGCAGTATCCACACTAACCTTTCCCCCTCCCTTCCCTCCTGCTATCCTTTTCTTCTGTCTAAACTTGAAAAAAGAGCCAAACAACTTACTCACGCATGAGGTTTGCACGAGATGTGCGATCCTAGCGTCCCCTCCCCCATGTAAGTCTGTACCGACTACCAAAACTCTCAGAGCGCACACACGGCTGCTGTTTTCCACTGAGAAACACAGACGTTTAAGATGGGAGACAAAGTAAAAGAGCTCAGTTATTTCATTTGGGCATATGCTCCATTTTCTCTTCATCTCAAAAACAGAAATAAAACATTTAGAGATACACGAGTAGCAGTACACTATATAGTTTCCGTGCATCTTTTGAAGGGGAAACACATGTGAAAGGTTTGGGCTCTTGAGAAACATGTGAAAAACAGCACACATTGGCATTACAATTTGAACTTCTCTTCCCTTTGGATAGATTTGCTGGAGCAGAACATTTTACAGGCAGTTGAAGTTATTCTGTATCACTACAATAAATATGAGCATTACATTTAAGCACTTAGCCTGGTTGTTGAATCTCTTGTTATAATCCTTTCTCCATGTCAGGCAACAGATTATTCACAAGAACACACACAGAGCAAATGATGTTTATCGTGTCCTGTAGCATGCAGCTCTTACTTTTCCAAATGTGACCCTGAAATCAGAGGATTGTACGGTTGTATTTGTTCGCTCTACTTGTCAACATTCGATTTTAAACACAAGCATGAGATATGTGGTACAAGCCGTGACAGGTTAAGAGCCTGCAGAGACTAGTGTAACTTAATAAAACAGGAGAGCTTTAAAGCAACAGCTTTCGTGCAGCCGATTGTCTAATGACAGCTTTAACAAGTCTGCTAATAGTTTACTCCTTGACTGACATTTGCAAGCTGGTATGCAATGCAATGCTTCTGAGTCGATCTGTCGGACAGGTACAGGGTAAAATATGACCTTGCGTAAAGACTTATTGATGATTCAATTAAATGTCATTGCAGAACCTGCCCCCACATTTCCAGATTCGTTTAACAGATTGTGTTTGCTACGGTGTTTTTTTCTTTCTGTAATGCTAATGTACATGTTAACTATACATTTCATGATATTATGTCAAATTCTTACGTATATTACAAGTTGCTTTCTGTTTCTATGTAACACTTCTTCTTTTTTGATCCATTTTCATAAGAGCTGAAATGTGATGCCTGTTTTTTAAGCCTGCTATCTATCATGCTAGTTGACTAAATGGCTCATAGTCTCATGAAATTATATTCCATTTTGACAATTGTGGGAGATGCGAACTTTAGTACTTCTGATGGGTGGTTCTTTCTAGCACTGGTTCAAATCTATTGTAGTTGTCATCTATTTAGTCATATTTTGAAGCCGATTAGAATCTTCTAGAGAATGAATAACTTTTACATTTACTCATTTAGCAGACGTGTTTATCCAAAGTGATCCGTGGCACACTGGGATCAATTTAGGGTAAGGTGTCTTGATCAAGGGAATCTCAGATGTTTCCTGCTGGTTCTGGGAATCCAACTCTCTAACTTACATTTAGCATTGCTAATATTTTTATGGAAAATAAAATGATATATAGTGCTACGATTACAATCAGACAATTACTATAAATAAGTTTTGTACATCTTATTGAAAAACATGCAGTAACACCATTCTGTACAGCTACCTGTTTCCTTACTTTTATCTTTTATCGTTTGTATTAGTGTAAACTGCTTTGCAACAACTTAATGAAATTAAAGAAAAGGAACTGTAATCTAAATCTCTTTGAAAATGTTTTTCTATGTAAAATATTATTGTTGTGATGATGATGATGATAATGGGGCAAAGGAGGCAAGAAACGATTCAAAGGCACAAAGACACTGGCAGCAAAAGAACCCAAAAATCATTGAAAGTTTTGTTTTAATCACACTATATAATAAATATCATTGGTTTAGAAGACCTCTGACACAGCAGGGAGCGTGTTTAAAGTGGGAACTTAGTCTGGATGATTTTCAAAAACGACTTCCTCTTTACATTCATGCTTTCATACTGGATGAAACTTCTGAAATACATCTTTGTATTAAAATTGTGTTGTATCGCTGATTAAATGTAAAGATGCACCCTGCAGGAACGTTCTCTTTTCCCCATTGGGATGTTGTACACCAAGTTATCATTACATGGAAGACTAGATTTGGCCTTGCCTAGAAAATGTAAGTGCTGCCATTTTACGTAAATGTTAGGTTCACAATGCTCAGCGCGCTTGCATGCATTTGTTAACGTGTGTTTACAGTGTGTTGCTATGCAGTTGATAAGTGTTGGGGCATTAAGTTTACTGTGTTTTCAGTGCCATCATTTAAGAAATGTTGTTTTTTCTGAAGATCGTTCTTTCAGTCGAGCCCAACAGTCAAGCCCTCTTCTTCAAAGTGAGCCCATCAAAGACGACAATTACAGCTGGCACAGAAATGAAAGAGGGAACACAGCGCTTCTCCTCACCTGCACATGAACTTGGTTTCTTGCGATTTTAATTGATGGCACTGGCGCATTTTTGCTTCCACCTGCTCTGACAGATTGTTTACCAGAGCCCCGAGGTGAGAAGACAACACAACCAAAATAGAAACCTCTGCAGGCTGCAGCCTGTTTTACACAAAGCCATTCAGGTTATTTACAGCATCTCCATTTATTTTTCACAGGGTTGAAAGGTTCATTTGCAGCCAAGCCACCAATGAGAAAAAAACGCTGGCAGACTGGGCGATTTGAATAACACCAAACTGCGATTGCCAAAATAAAGTGCTTTATCTGATGCGACGTACGACTGTTACTTTGTGTTAGGTTACTGGTTTTCGTCAAGCTGAAATGTTATTGTAATGTTATTCTGGGGAGCCATTGTGTTCTGCAGACAGACGTACCTGGTGACCTGTTGAATCAGAGAATTGAACGTTGATAGGCGCGTGCTTGTTTGCATACAGTTGTGCGAACGCTTCAAGTGTCACAATGTCGACCATTATGGCCGAATCGGAACGCGGCATACGACGATAGCCCACCAATCTTATCTGTCTCTCACATTGCAGCTGCTTATGCAATGTCAAGTACATTCAAATGCACAGTTAGAGGAAGCAAATGCAAAGCAGAACGCCTGTTCTCTGTTTGGTCTGTGAATGAGCTCTCATTGGAAATCTCAGGTACTTCCAAGGACATCAGTCACCGATAACTTGGAGTTAACGAGCATCAAAGCTATTCATTTAGCCAGGTAAAAATTCAAGGTTACACATTTAAAACACTAATATTGTAATGAATCAGAGACAAATGCAGTATTTTTAATAATAAATCCAAAAGAACACAGAGAATCAGGAAAACTGGAACAAGGAACATTAAACATCATTCAACGAGCGACAAAAGAAACACTAGGGCTTTACACAAACTAAGATGCGATTGGATCTCCTTTTCAATTAATGCCATAAGAAGTTCCTTTGAAAAACGATGATCTCAAGAATGAGATTAAACTACTTCACCTCACGTTTTGTATAGTTATATGTGTTCTTGCTGCCATATACTGGTGGATATTTGTCCACCATATTCGTTCACACTGTGTTTCAGATTAAAGGAAATCATTGCATTTATAATAAGCATTCCTGGCATAATTCATCTATTTTAAATTCAAAGAGCAAAAACCATCAGAGTAAACAGTTACACCCTTCCCATGCCAACTCAACACTTGAGAGACGACTATTTGTGTCACTGCGTTTGAGGCGCTGTCAATCACAGGCCAACGCAGAGGTCTTGAACCTGACCACAACATGTTTCTGGATGAATCGTGTTAAGCGAAGGTATTCACAGAGCGAGGCTGGGAGTTGAGAGGTGTTAGCAGGGCCGGTCTTGTCTCGGTGCTGCACCTCTTGTTTGGCCCCGGGCGTCTTTCGTGCAGACTCAACTGGGATCCCCTGCAGGTGAAGGTGGCTTAGATAATATCATAGTTACTACACGCAGAACCTGTTTGGGTTATTTTCAAAAACCGAGGGGAGGGAGAAGTACAAGGGAAAAAAATGCAGCCACGGCAACAAAGAGGTCTGCGTGCAAACAGCGTCAGGAACTCCCTTCAGGTGAGCGCGTGGAAACACGGCCTTTGCACGAAACGGCCACATACGTAGAAACGGTTCAATGGTTCACGCTTCAGCGGGGTGTGTGTGTGTGCGCGTGCGCGAGAGAGTTGATTTATGAAACTCGCAGAGTCACTCGCAGAGTACGCCAGGCACGTTTTGGGACACCAACAAGACGTACAGCGATCGCGGCGAATGCGGAACCTTACTGCTTTTCTAATACCACCGTATGTGTTTTATAGTGCTGTTTGTGTCGTCTGTGGCAGGTTTGAACCTGCTTGACCTAGTCACTCGCTGCCTCATTTTTTCCTTTGTCTTTGATTATCAAGTTTCCAGTCAAAGAGACAGTCACGCAGAGCCCCCCTTTCTCAGTTGCTTTAAGAGACAGTCCCTCTGTCACAACAAATTTAGATTAGTGAAAAACAGGAGTGAATTATGACATTTGAGTCATCGTTCGATGGCTGGTTTGGGGAAAAACAAGTCTATAGTTGTGCGTCTGCTGCAGGCTTTCATAAACAGAACTCCCAGGTGGTCCGAACAGATGTCTGCTGAGAGGTAGGCAGCGGACGGCCCCTGCTCGCCGGCAGGGATTTGATCAATGGCAGCCTGCTCACCGTGATGCAATCAAAGCTGACAGCCCAGTTTAACAATATTTATTCCCACACCATGTGCTTACTGCCCTGCTTTCTGTCCATAGCCAGACCTCTCTTGAGCATGTGCATGTCGGCGTGCCTGATTTTATAGTAAGGTGATTCATTTTTGCATGGGTAATGTTTTCCTGCAATTAATTAGCCAAACAGATAGTAGTGCTTTACAAATTCGCAACCAAGTTATAGACGAGTCATACCAGTAATGGCCTGTTTACAGTGGCATATTAAGCAGGGATGATAAATGTTTACCATCAAACACTTGGAGGAAAGAATAGTTCACTTCAAAAACATTTTGGACTTTCTTTTCTTCAGTTTGAACACAAATTAATTTAATGTCACTCTTCTTTGATTTGTCACTTTATGCACATACATACAAAATGTTAAAGCACCAAAAACCACACAAATCCAAAATGATGTAAATTAATAACGTGTGAAAAAGACATTTATACTTTGAGCAACATTTAAAGCCTAAGCAATCATGTCTCAAAACAATGTTAACATCAAATCTCGTTGGTACTTTCGTTTCTAATGACAAAATGTGATATGATGAGAGATGTGTGAACCAATGATTGACGTGTTGTCATTTTTGGTTGAAATAACTCCTTTAAACCTTAAATCTGTGTGCACGTGTCCTCGCTTTCCTTTCAGACTGAAGTGTGTGTGTGTGTGTGATGGGGTTAAGAGTGACACAATCACATTGTTTTATTATAGTAGTACACTTCATACATCTAAAGTACACAACATTTTCTGCAAAGTATTACAGTTTTTAAACTGCCATCCACTACAGAGTTATCCCTTTTTTCAGGTCCTCAAGAATGCTTTAATACTTGACTGAGACTGCTGTGTACTTTATTTTAGCTTTTGCTTTAATGTAGGAATATCAAATGTAATGGAGTATTTGACAAATTTTATGAAATGTCATTTAAAACTGGCTTGCCTATAAAGTTCTTTACACAGAACACTGTATCATATGTCATCCTGATTCTTCTCTATGTTGTACTGATCTACAGTATGTAGCTTAACACGTCACATACCTTGATGTTTACATAGACGTGGAAAACCCCAGTCCAATTCAAACGAAGGGTGTTTTCAGACTTTAACTTTGTCTCCAATTATTAATTCATATCACAAAGATAATGTCAGAGAATTTATTTAATATTTGCGATTCTTTTAAATGTTACATCCCCATGGCATTTAAATCAGCAACAGTTTTTGCCTGAATTCGTAATGGTCTTCATATCGTATTAACAAGATGTACCTATTGTTTTTGTACAAACTTGGGTCCACCAAGTCTACCAAATGTGCCGCCTCCAACCGTCCAAATCAGAACTCCATCCATCGATACAAATGACCTAAACATTTACCTTCTGACAATGGTTTAATTTTAAGTGTGGATTTCAACAATTAATTGCTCTCGACAGATCTTTAGAAATACAGACAGGTGTAGACATGTCTGTTTATAAAGTACCATTCAGTTATATAAAGCATTTATGATAAAGAACTTTTCTAAAGTTTGTGGCACTGAATCTTTCATAAAATATTTGAGAATCAAGTCAAATCAAGTAAACTGATTGGTAGTTTAGCCGGCTCATCTGATTGTCTCCTTTGGCTTCTTGGCCAAAACAAGCTCCTTGTCACTTTTGCTAGAGACAGAGAGATGCTATGAGAGAGATTTATGTGAGTCACTGTTATGCCTGTGCTGACAGCTGTGCTGACTGTCGGTGTAGTTGATTTCTTTATTATACAGTAATTCTTTATGTTGTTTTAGTAGGTTACATAAAGGAATGTTTTATCATTTACATGCAGTAGATTGTTAATTTGTATATACTTTTTAGTAATGTACATGCAGTTGTTTTTCTAGCAAACATAATTAAGATTAAGTAGTTTACATTAAGTAGTGATAAATAAAAGACCGGTCAATCCAGTCAAGGGCATGTTTGAAAACTGCCATCTACTTTTTTATTAATGTGGTATGCAAAAACAAGTATTACACCTTTGCAGGTTTCAAGAAACCCAGAACAACCCGATACGTACAGTAGGTCCTGTCATTCAATGCAATGTTTTGATATTTCTTCTTCATGTCTGTTGTGAGCTCGAGTGATGTTTGTGTACATCTCCACACATGTTTACATCTGTGCTGATTCAATTTCTGTTTGTTTAGCCGAGTGTGTGTTTAGGGTGTGTAGGTTAGCCTGTGTGTGCACACGACGGGCTCTCCGTGCGTCTGGTTGTGTCTAGTGCTGTGATTCACCTCATGTGTATTTGGGTTTCCCACCTGAACTGTGTCATATTACAATCTTTTGTCAGTCACCTATTACAATTGTCTAAAAATAGGCACTGATTGTGTATGTGGCTGCTGATGGCCCCCACCCAATCGCCAATCTAATAAGTTGAAATGATTTGTGGTTGGCTTTTATGTTAGCCAGTTGTTTGACGTCAAAATGGACGTCAGTATAAGGAATGCTGCCGCACGAGTAATGGATTTGATGTTGAGTGCTGTAAACTCTCACCTGGGTGTTGACATTAGATCAGGTTTACAGACAGACTATTTATAACGTTTGAAGAGGTTTTCTACGGATCTGCAAAGTTTATTGACGTATTATTTAAAAACGTATTGTACTATTCAAGTTTTTTAAGCCAGTGTCTGGCCAGTTTTTACTCTATTGTGTACACTGAAATACTACTACTATTATTGCTGCTTAAAGGGATAGTGCATCCAAAAATAAAAATTTGCTGTTTATTTACTCACCCCCAGGCCATCCGAGATGCTGGTGACATTTTTTCCTGAGTAGAACAATAAAGAAGATTTTTAGGTAAATCCACAGGCCTTTGTGCTTTATATAGTGGATGTACTCGGGTGCCAATCTCTAACAGTGCTAAAATTAATTATTAATAAATAATAAATTATTAACACTCAGGTGCCAATCACTAAAAGAGTTGTAAAAAGTTGAATAATAAATCAATAATTAATAAATAATAAATGAATATTACTCGGGTGCCAATCTCTAACAGTTCTAAAATGAATTAATAATACATTAATAAATAATATATTAATAACACTCACTAAAAGAGTTGTAAAAAATGTTTAATAATAAATCAATAATTAATAAATAATAAATGAATATTACTCGGGTGCCAATCTCTAACAGTTCTAAAACTGATGAATATTTCCTAATTTTGTTTAGCGATTTTGTTGAAAATATTAGGCGCGTGATTTGCTGTACATATTTGTTCTCTTTGTGAAGCTACTGTAGTAAATCTTATCTGTTTTCGCGATGAATTCAACATGACAAGGAATGTTCTGGAGTCTGAACCATGATAGAGGTTAAAAGATCAAGGCACATACTGAAGCACAGGTGGAAAATGAATGCCGGGGCGTTCCTAAACAGTCTCAGAAACATCTACACGTCAACGGCTCTTATTTCAACATTAGAAAAGAAGTGCAGCTGAGGCTACAAAGACAACAGCAGCCCAACAATCTCATTGTTTGAGTTTGTGTGTTAGGATGGGCCACTATGTAAACAGAGGATTTTGAAAAGGTAAAATGTCCCAAGAAGTTTTGTGTAATAAATTATACAACAGCTATATATTGTTTGTGTACTTTTTTTTTCACGTATAAAACCGTAAAACTGAAAGTCGGATTTTCAGTTTCACAGCAAGAAATGCAACTTACAGTGCATTGCTGATCTACAGTAAAGCTTTTAATCTCTACATTAAAAGCACTGGTTTGCTGATAACACAATGATGTCGTTAACCATTGTTGTTACTTATAAGATAATCTGTGAATTTCAGTAATGCACAAAATGTACTTGTATTTCTATTCATCAGAAAAAAATAACAACTAAAAAGAAACTGTATTGTTGCTGCTAATGTTTATTCATCCAAGAAAGTCTCTAAATTAATGTTCTTGAATAAAACATGTCATGTGTGAGTAACGAGAATCATTGTCGTCTGGGTTTCCTTGTGTATTCTATGGAGGTGCGTGAGAGCCGGTTCCACTCCATTTCACGAATCATTCCACCTGCCGTCTGATTACAGTTATCAGATGAACGACACAAATCACTTTTATATAAACAACTGTGATCATTTAAAAAATGACAGGGCTTTGAATGAACTTTACCAAGAGTGCGGTTGCGGGACGTAATACATCTGATCAGATAGCTCAGAAAATATGTGCTTGATTGACAGATGTATGACGTCCTCTCGCCTCAAAGCATTCAGCTTTCGAAAACAATAATCATAACTCAAAGATCACATCTGAGGACGGCAGCCGGCAAGAATAAGACGAGTCACGATGACGTAGAAAGGGCTTTCACATTCCAAGCCCGTACCTACGAAACCTCATGGAAATGTTTGGCTAGCCGTCGTTTTTTACAGCGAGATTGTAAGTGAGATGGAACCGGCTTTGAAACACCTGCCAAAGGATTCAGTGGGCTGATAGAGAGGGCAGAAAAAGAGCCGTCTGACAATACATACTTTCAGTGACAGACTAAAGAAACATAAACAAAGCTATGGCAAACAGCCGTCTCACGCACAGAGGAACCTGCTTGCAAAGCCAACAGTTTCTTTGTGTTCCTTTTAACCTTTTTAAATATTGCACAGGCTTTCATTTAGCATTAATATTATAAAAGTGGCCGTTCTTCATTTCCAGCCACAATTTACTAATAAAACATAGCTTAAATACAACCTAAAAAGCTTGAATGCTTTGGATAAAAATGCAGTTGTCACATGCATAATTGTAAAGATGTAAATGTAAAAACACACTACAGCTCCTTTTCATTTGAATGAGACAGTCTCATTAATGAGAGTATGAAATTTATACTATTTTACAATATTTGTAGTAAATTGCTTTGTATTTTAATAATGAGGTTTACTTACAGTGAAAAACTGAAAAAGGAAATGTGCTACATACACTGTAAAAATGTTTTGTCACATAAACTGTGACCTAAACTTTAAAACATTTTAAAGATTATGATTTAAAATGACTAGATCATCTTGACTATAGGTTAAACCAACAAAATAAAATAACTCTTAAAGGGTTAGTTCACCCAAAAATGTTGTCATTATTCATTCACCCTGTGTCGTTCCAGCCACATAAGAAATTACGAGAAATGACAGTATAGTTTTTGCGTATATTTTTACAGCTGGTCTATTTGCACGGTATTAATATTACCTGAGGTAATTTCTCCAAACCTTTTTACAGAAGGTAAAAGTCGCCGAAATCTTTACTAACATTGTCCGTAATAATTACTGAGATGGCAAATTCAGACGGGAATAAAGTCATTGGTAAGAATTACTTTACCCCACCTCTCCATATGGATTTAGCGATTTTTATGTCACATATCTATGGAAACAAACTTCAGATATGACGGCACGTCATTGACTTCAAATCCTACTGGTTCTTCCATGTCTTGTGACGACACGTCAACATGACAACTAGTCACAAAACATGCAAGATTCAGAGTTATAAATGCATTGCCAAGCTTGAATTTAAACTTGTTTTCATGGATTTGGTTAAACTATTCCTTTAAATGTAGAATTTTATATTTCTGAAGAAAATGCACATGGTACCTGTCACGAAATTTGATAATTGCATTTGGTAAGCTTATTGCATGTTTTTATGTTGGTAATTGTGCATTGCTAGGTGGCGTACTAGCAAAAATCCCTATAATATTCTCATCTTTAGGTATGGCTTTGTCTATTTTTTGTTCGTCTGTTTTGATGTTGGCCAGGCCAAAATTGGTTTGCTTTACGCCGTGTTCTGGGTGGTGAATTACTGGCCCAAGTCAGAAGACCTCTATAATATTTTGCATATCGATATTTGCAATACTATCATTTCATCCTGGCCACCTTGCATTTCAATTATTTGGGTTCTAGCTCTGTGTGAAACATAAAACATCATCTGTTGAGCAAGAGATAAACAGAGCCAACTCTGTGTTATTTAACAGCGAAGTTCAGTCAAAGGCTCTCTCTGTGGCCTGACTTTAACCTGCCGTATGAGCTGCCAGTAGAACCGACCGGGAGAGGATGTTTTCCTTCCCTCGTCAGGTTTTTGTAGTCCTGTAAGGGGGGAGCTCGTGGTGCGAGGGACTTTCTATTCTGGTCTCTCAGACAAGGATTCTTTCTCTCTGGGGGGTCTTTGGTGTGAGTTTGACCCACAACCCAGGGGTGACAAGACCAGAGGAAGGTCGTACGAGCAGGTTTGCAAGAAGGGGAAGGAAGTTTCATCTCCATGATGCGCACTTACCTCAGAAACGTCTTCCCTTTGACCTTCTTTCCCCTGCATACTTTCTAATTAAGATGCAAATAGTATGGGTTTTCATGTGTTATACAGACGTGATGTCAGGTATGTATATGTGAGCATGTACAGTAGCTGGATATAAGGTAAGAACTATGTGAGTCTTGCAGGCTGGTGCTCTAAAGCGAACAATAGAGAAAAGGGTACGAATCAATGTGGCGGTTAAGATGAAAGCTCTTCCTGTTCTCTGACCTTATGTCATTCCTGTAACGTCACTTTCTATGCAAGATCAAAACATGCCATTCCTAGCATGGTGTACGTGGCCTATTCTGAAAATAACAGCAACAGAAGCAGCAAACAAGCCAGTTTTAAGACAATCAAAAAGGGAAACGAGTATAAAAGAGTATAAATAGACTGCAAATACATATACGTAGATACTGTGCTTTTGAGGGAGACAATAGCATCTGCAGGTACTCAAAGAGACATTGAAGAAACTGAAGGGCAACAACGCAGAAAAAAAACACATCTGGTTAAATGACAATATTCGCATGCAAAAGAGTATTTAAATGACATTTATCATGTCTTTGTATTCTGAACACTTTGCATTATATGATAAGGCTCACCCCTTGTTAAGGATGCTGAAAAATAAGTCACTAAAGTCAGTAAGCAAACCGTATAACAACTTCCAATCCTTCCAACAACGTGCCGCTAAAAACACCATAACAAAACCCTGGCAATAACTCAGAAGACTTTAACATAGGCCAGCAGAAAACATCGAGCTCCTCATCGCCCTAAGCCAGTTTCAATAGTTTGGAAATGTTGTTGAAATCTTTTAATGAGGTTTCCCTTAGCTGAAATCACATTAGAGACACATAGACAAAATACTTTACTGTCAAAAGTGAATGCCCTGCTAGCCATATGTGTAAATTGCATCTTTTAGGCAATTACTGAAATAACTGAAATTCCACCTCGTGCATGTAAACTCATACACACTTAAACTGTTCTATCATAACTGAGGTATGTTTGGTAACATTCGTTTTTGAGTTTATTGTGTTTGGTTTTTGTGTATGGTGACTATTTAATAGATAGTTTGAAACCCTTCTGTACTACTAATTCATCAGTGTGAATATGAGATATGCATATAATTATATTACTTTGGATAGTAGGCTATATATTACAACACTTGTTGTAAGAGAATGGAGGTAAATGAGAATCTAGCTGCCACTTGAATAAATATCTCATAATGAATCTCATAATTATCGAAATTCATTTGTCTTGTACATTTCTGTGTCAGAATAACACGTTGTTAAATTCTTCAGAGCGGATGACTTAGACTTAGTGGATTATTTCTGACATTGCAGTGAACCTTGTTTGTAAAATGCTTTTACATTACAGGTGCTAATGGGAAATTCTGTCATTGCCTTTTTATTATTTGTGTTTCCATAACACCATATGACAGTGGGAAGGAGTAGTAGAGTACTGTCTTTATCTTTTTCTGTTTGATGTTCATTCCTGCTTTACAAATTGCGATTTCTTTTTATTAAACAACAGAAGTCAAAAACAGGAGTGCGTGTATAATATATGTGAACATCTCTTGTGATAAACATGGCCTTTTGACCCCACAACCATGCTTATTGTGGAAAATCCTTCAGTGTCTGACACATAAACCAGTTGGGTTGGTTCATCTCTGTCCAAACGCTGATCATCAAAAGCTATTCTGCTTTTGTTAGCGATCTGGTTTTGTCATCATCTTTGTCTTGATGTTTTGTCAAATCAAACATATATTGTTACCAATTTACTCAAATGTAATGACAGCATCAGTCAGTGGTGTTTGTCGACCTGACAACCAGATTTATACGTTGCGATCTAAAAATTGTAGCTTGTGGCAGTACATGAACTTAATATTAAAATATAAATGATTTTAGTAATGTACCTTATCAGTTTGAATAGACAGACAAGTGAATAACAAGTTTTATGAGCACACCAAACTCTTGTCGTTGACTTTAAGCCAGTGTGGTTTACCTGCTCAGTACCAAAGCTAGAAGCATACATGTAGGACCAAAAAAGTAGGAATTCATTGGGACGAGCTTTGGTGTTGGATTGACAAAGTTTTACCTGTGAGTTTATAGTAGATATATTATATATTGCTAGGCGATATGCTACTGTAAGTGGTGTTGTGATACGTTGCTAAAGAATTGCTAGGGTGTTGCTAGGATAATGTCACGGAGTCACACAGGCGTGCATCAGATCCCACCGTCACCATTTCACGTTCTCACTCCCCGGACTATTAGGACTTCACTTCCCAGAATCCATAGCACCGCACCTCCGCCATCTTTGATTACCGACACCTGTTGCTCATCAACCTGGACTCTTTATATACTCAAGGTTCTCATTCAGTCACTGTCAGATATTGTAGATGTTTACCCGGGCTATCACAGCGCTGACCTTTTCTCTTTCTCTCCCTTCCTCGCGTTACTTTGTGTTATTATATGCCGTGCTGTTTATATGTATTATTATCTGATGTTTATATACCAGTGTTGATTTGTGTTTGTACATGCTGTTTTTGTTTCCATTTCACTTTAAGTAAACACTTATTACTGTTACTGTTGTTTCACCCCGTGTCTCCATCACCCAGTCTGTAACAGATAATAGTTTGGATGTTTAGAAAGAGATAAAATAAAACATGCATAGACCTCACATGCATACTAATGGAAATTTGTAACTATTTTACAAGGTGGTTGTATTAATTTGTACATTCTCATGTGTATGTTTTAACACCATCTGCTCTTGCCCCAGTGACATTGTGTTTAGGGCTGGGGCTTCATTATTTGTTCTAATAATCATATGTATTGTATTGAAATCGGCACCTCGTAAAATTGTTACGTTTTCCTGTGAGATGTGGTTGGAAGTTTTAAGTATGATTGAAGAAAAATCGTTATCTGTAAACTTTTGATGATGAAACATTTAAAAACAATACCAGTATTTTGGTTTGACATTGGTAACATACTAGTAAGTGTAGCTCACAGCATGAGAACTATAATCAGACAGCAGAGTAAATGTTTTGACTAACAGTAGTGACTAAAGCTTATGGCTCTCAAGAATTTCCAGTGTTATGTTATGTGCGTGTGAAGATATTAACTGCTATCTTCACTGACTTACCATAATCAAGTCGAGTGATCGGAAGAACTTGTGAAGCCCTGATGAAAATCTTTCTGCTCATTGTGCATTTGCCACCACACAAGCAGCTTTACCCTAATCAGTGCAGCACGGCGTAGCCTTCTCTTACATTTTTAAATGCTTATCTCTTCATAATGTAGATGTGTTTTATTGCCTATACACAATGCTAGAAAAACAAATCAAATATTGTTCATATATTAATGATTTATTTATATAACGTTTAGCATTTCACCAGATTTGTGTGAGGAAAAATAACTAGAAAATTAAATGCATAAAAAAGTGAATGTAGAAATAATCTACACTTCTGCATGTTTGTCATGTTTCCACTTGTGTTTGTCATCACTAATCTTGGTTCCCTGAGAGACGAAAATGAGACATTGCATGAGTAGCTGATGCTATGGGCATCCTTTCCTCCTGAATCTTCCTGAAGTCTTATTGAAAACGCCACTTTTTAAATACTCAAGATGGAAAATAGAGCCGGGGCGTCCGCTGCTATATGCAGTAGTGTGCCATCAGGGCGGCATGAGCTCAGATGCCATCGCAAAGGGCTCTCCAGGTCACTGTTGACAGACAGGTTCATCGTGACCACCAGCTGAACACCTCTATGAAACAGATCAAGGTCACGCCACCACCATCGAATAGCCTCTGATAACCTCTTTCAGCATGACAGCACAACTCAGACAAGAAGAGCTCTGAGCAATCATTACTCTATATCTCATGACAGAGGTAGGCTCACATAGAGAGCAATCCCTCGAAATGAATCAACAGAGCATGTTTGTGGCTGTTCAGCATATCCTCCAAGCATCTCTATAGTTCAGGATGTGCATTCTGCTCTCAGACGGGATATTTTTGTGATCATACTCAGGACTAAAGCAAACCCAAACAGGAGCTCCATAAGCTAATACATTGTGCCCTTGAAAGCAACTTGCTGAAAGCATCTGTCTGAATATGAGAATAAAATAAAGCAGTTTATTGGCCGAACCAAGATGATCTGTTTTAGCTTTATTATCTCGAAAGCTTACAGTTATTGGGTTTCAGGTCCAGATCTCTCTCTCTCTCTCTCTCTCTCTCTCTGGGATCTCTCTCTCTCTCTCTCTCTCTCTCTCTCTCTCTCTCTCTCTCTCTCTCTCTCTCTCTCTCTCTCTCGTCACGAGAAATCATCTTTGTGCGTTTTGTGAAGAACTTGTGGACCTCCAACCTTTGCACTAGTGCACTTTGCACAGTTGACGGGACCACAGAGTTGAACCACTTTTTCCAGCAGAGCAGGGGTGCCATTCGTGTTGGAGCGTTCCTCCATAAGTTTAGACCGGTCTCTTTTGGAGGCTGAGATGGACATAACCTTGTCATCCTCCTCCCCTGACACGCCGAAAGAGATGGCCTCCGAAGCACCATATTACAATATTGTTGTGATCAAAGTGATTTTCCCTGATTTTCCCAGACCGTTTAATTTTTAAATGTGAAACTGCATGTATGTGTTTATTTTACTTACAAACTGCAACTGCAAACAGGACTTTTTACAATTGTTTGTTTCTTATTATTCTGAGGTTGCATCCAGTCCATACCCTGACCTGACGTTGGATCTGTCAGAAGGAGGCGGCTACACCCAAACTACTGACTGCAGCTGTGACACGTCAGAGGAGAAATGACCCTCCAAGTGAGTCTCTATATATATATATATATATATATATATATATTATATATACATTCATTAATGGAGTTTGGGTTCTCTCAAGGGTTCTCTCAAGAGAGAGAGAGAGAGAGAGAGAGAGAGAGAGAGAGAGAGAGAGAGAGAGAGAGATTCATTAATGGAGTTTGGGTTCAGTGTTGGAGTGTCACTAGGAGACTGAGCTGATATTAGATATTAGTTATTAAATGAGCTTTTATATTTTCCTGCTTGTCATTCTGTTTATTGTGCTGTAAAGCTGCTTTGAAACAGTGATACAGTGTTAAAGCGCTATACAAATACACTTCAACTTGAACTTGAAGAATGAAGGTATAGGGGCTTTGAACAACATGTACAAGGCTGAATAAATAATGGCAAAATGTTAATTTTGGGATGAACTACAGATAATCCCTTTCATATCTGCTTTTTGCTTTGTTTTGTTTCATGGTAGAAACAAGGTCAATTGGTTTTGGAACAACATGAAACTCAGGTAAGTATTTAAGATTTCATTTGTGGGTGAATCAGCCCTTTAACAAGGGAACATGTTTGCTAATATTAGATTATTTAATGAGTGTCCAGTTGTTAACTTCGGAGAAAAAAGGAATAAAGAAGACTCATTTTAATGAGGATAATACTGAAATCAAAGATAATTACTCTACTACACGATAGCTTCAGTAATTTAATATATTATTATTTCAATAAGACGATGCTTGCCTGACATCATAGATTTGAATACAATATGTTAAAACAAGTTCAAAAATAGACATATGTTGAAATCAGGTACGGACAGACGTCAGTTTATCTTTTGTGAATAGCCACCCAATGGCAGTAATTTGTAACATCATATCTGTTGCTTTCGTTTAATGGCCTGACTGAATTGTATTGGGAGCAACAGGATATAAAGTGAGCACCTCAAGAGACTACTACAAAGGCATTTCCTGCTAAAATTTCAACGGCTGAATACAGGCCATAGATATTTGAGATGGTGTTTTTAAGGGTGGATTTTAGGGTGGAGTGTGCTGTAACAGTAAGAGTTGTGTAATAGATCCGAGATGATATTCATGGCTGAGATATTATTATTATTATTATTATAATTATCATTTCAAAAGCTACTTTTATAAATGAGGTTGTTAAGTCCTTTGATGTATTTCACTGATTCATGTTTAAGATAATAAACAGAGTGACCAGGCCCATAATGATGTTTTATTCTGAATTACTCTATTACTGTAAGGAGGCAGTGCTTCTTATTATTTGACAATGTGAAATGTCTTTTCTGCCTAATTGCATTATGAGCTGCTGTTTCAATTTCATGTTATTCAGCCTTGATATCTAAGCAACAAGACCACGTCATGTTATCTTATATGTGGCTGTACTAATTTCAGTCTCAATAATTACAATTTTTTTGGACTCCATTCTTAAGGCAGATTGTGTTCGCTATTCTTTTTTTTTTTCGTTTGTTTTGTTGGATTTTGTTAGTACTTCAGATGTGAAATCACTCCAAATCATTTTGGCAGTGAACATTTTGGATCTCAGTTTTCTGGCATTCCCAGCAGGCAGCTGACAGCGTCCTACGTCAATGAATGCGGCGAACTGCTGATACTGGGAAAATATTTCTCTAGCTCACCTGTCTGTACAGAGATGGCACTCTACTGCCAAAATGTCACTAGCATTTCATGATGAACAGTAATATTGGATAGTAACAGTGAGTAAAATTCAAAGCACAATGCTGGCGTGAACGTGTTCAATGTTCATCGTGAAGAAAGTGAACAGGGAAGAACAGAAGGACATTCAGGTTTAGTTTCTGGTGGACCTACAGGGCAGAGGATGGTATGATCGAATGCTATTACTTTATTAGCTACTGCCCAACATGAAGGGCAAGAGTAAACCTGGAAGTCCACTTGAAGTTGAGCTGAAATCTCCATGTCACTTCCTCCGTCTGATTGTGCTCTCTGCAATTTCTGCTTCTCATTTACTTGCTGGTCTATGATTCACATAATTAGTATATTTGTATATTCAGTTCAATTCAATTGACATTTATTTATGTGTATATTATTAATGTTAACTGTAAAAGTGTAATCAGTCTTAAAATAGAAAGATGATTGAGCTGATGACAAATACATCTAAATTTCATATTTTCAAGAAACGGAGGGGAATCAGAAATACTTGTCATTTAACTCAAATCTTTGCTGTTTTGTCAGTTTTAACACTCTCATTGGAGTCTCTCTTTTACATTCAATACAGTAGTATTTATGCCAAAGGGGGACAAATAACTACGTCATTACTTGAGACAAACATATATATTTTTTTTGGTGCGATCTCCATCAACATAAGATTCACAAACACTAGAACATTTAAGGTCACGATTTACATCATAGGTCATGTGTCTAGTCCCGAGTCTCTGTCCTACACACACACACACACACACACACACACACACGCACGCGCACCTAATAGTTAATAGTTGATTAGTAATATGTAAGAGTTGCATATAATAAAAGTGAGGTGGAGCTATAGAGACCACCACTTGAGCAGAAGTTACACATTTTAGATGTCTATTTAATCTAACACGTTCAAAACTTATCAGTAGAGTATCCGTCACCTGAACTGGGCGTGTCAGAAAAGGGAGACACGAAAATATAAAGTGTCGGGGTTCTCAAGAACAGGATCGGGAAACAGGTTTAATCTTTTGCAACCCATTAACAATTCGATAATCGTTTCTTTAGCTTATTTTCTCTTTATCTTAATCCAAGGAGTTAACTAAAGAATTACATCTGGCACTGTTCCTTCTTTTGCCAGGAGTGTTTTGTAAGTTTTGTTACCAGGCATCAGGTTGGTTTCCATAGCGACATTGGCAGAGCGAAGGGGTCATAAGGTTGTGGAGGACACGACTCATTGTGGTTTGCCGAGGCTGCCAGGAGGGCGTGACCGCCACGGCACGCTATACATGCTCAGACACTCCCTGAGTGTTTACTGCCACTTCAGGGTGTTAGCTGAGGCGAGCAAACATGTGCGCAACCTCTAAAAACAACCTTCTGTGCTTTAAACTGTCTGCATTCTTTGTAAATCTTTTTTGTCTCAAGTTCAAAATCTTTACCTTTCGGCTAATGAAGGAAGAGTTTGTTCAAAAGAAACAATTTGCCATTATTTTCTTATACTCGTGTCGCTTTCTTTAGATTGTGTATGGAAAAGCAATGTACTTTTACATTTATAATCACTGGGGTACAGGTAGGCTCAGGTTTAGCAGAGGAATTAGGGTTAGGGTCAAAAACGTGATTACAAATGTTTTTACAGGCGTGTACTTCAAATGTTAGTACAATACAACAATAATAAACAGACTGTATCATGTTTTTCTTCTATGGGAGTTAATCACAAAGTGTCTGTGGCGTTTAATTCAGAATCAACTTGGTCTGTTGCTCACAAAATGCTATTGAATGCTTCTGCGCGGGTCATAGTGACTTCCACATTTTCTTGCTTGACAAACTCAGTCCTCTTTCACTTTCATTATCATGAATACGTTTATCCTTTAGATATTTAAATATTCATGAACTCGTCACCTTTTGCGTTTTACAGAAAACGACACGTGTTGGATGAACAAATCTTATCAGTACATGTAAAATACAGAGGTCTGTGTTATTCTAGCAGAACTGACTCAGTGACCTCGCAAATGATCAAACTCACCCATTACAGAACAGCTGAACTACTCGAGCAGGCCTAACCGGCCACTTCATTGTTTTTCTGAACATTCACAATAGACATAATAAGCTTATGTCTTTCCTGGTTATTGTTTTCCATTTTATTAGATCTTTAACATAATGAAAGGACTCATGTGTCTTTAGCTGATGATTCTTTTAAGTGCATGGGTTAATTTCATAAAGGTATTGTTTAAAGAGACCACACCTGACTAATGATCGACAAACCAAAAGCTTCACAATAACTTGTTTAGATGAAATGTCACGCTCCTCCTTATGCATTACTGGACCGACATGTCAGTGTGTTTATTAAGACGCATTAAATCACAATGCAGTGCACAGCAAAGAAAGCAAAGAATGTTGCATGAAATTGCAAATTTATTAGCAAGAGCATTGAATCATACACATGAATACATTATGCATTGAATCACAGCACGTGCCGTCACGGCTCGTCCCTTCCCCATGGACTACAATACCCATCATGCACTGCACCACACCTCCAGCATCTTTAATTGTCTTCACCTGTTCCTTGTTTAACCAGACCTTATTTATACCCTGAGTCTTCACAGACTCAGGGTCAGATCTTGTTAATTGTTGTCTCTACGGTCTCGAGCTCTCTGACCTTCTCCGCCCTCATCCTTCCTCTTTGTTTCCTTATTGTATTCACTTTGCCATTTGTCACCATTGTTGTATATATTCACTTTGATATCGTCACATTGTTGTATTATCCTGTGTTTTTGTTTAAGTAAAGATTCATTTAAGTTCATCATTGTCTTCATCGTCTCCCTCTCATCTCATCCCCGTAACACATGCATCTTACATTGGCCTAATAGGACTATAATGTACCCCTAACACCTAATGTCATGAACCTTATCTACATATCATTGCACAAGGTCACAAGGTGAATTAAATGTTTCATTGTGTATGTGTAATGCAATGTGTTTGATATTATACACATACTTTATTTAACCTATCCTACATATTTTAATATGTATTAAATATAATTGTTTTCATAATTTTTTCAAATTATTCATAATAATTTGATTTCATAATTTTACTCTAAAATCAAATGTATTGTTCTGTTTATCTGTTGAAAACCACAGGTTCCTGTGAAATTGTACTTCATTACTCATGTATTTTTAAGGTGCTAAAATATTTACTTAAATAATACTGTATGGGTTAGGATTAGGGTTAGGATATCCAATGAAATCAGAATATTTTCAAGGGAAAAAGTAAATTGTTTACATCAGATTTTTTATAGACTCGGTGAACAGCATCTTAAACAGACACAATAGTTCACCCAAATCATGTCATTATTAACCTGTATGACTGACTATTTTCTGCAGAACACAAAAGAAGATATCTGGAAGAACGCCGGTCACCAAACAACCTCAACTTCCACTGTATGGACACAAAACCACCGAGACATTTCTGAAAATATCTTCTTTTGTTTTCCACAGAGAAACAAGTCGTATACACGTTTTGAACCACATTAGGTTGAACACACGATAACAGAATTTGAACTATCCCTTTAAGGCTTGTTTTCAACAAATGTATCTTGAATATAAACATAATTTTGGCCATGGCAGAAGCATGTGATGAACAGGACCCATTGTGGTGCTTTTTATAGGACAGTTAAACTTACTTATTTGGGCCAGTAAAAGGAGGCACACCTAAATAAATGTTGTCCCTGTAAAATTGTGTTACCAATTTATTTCTGTTTGTTCACTTCCATTTCTCCCTGCTGATTAGGAAAAAGTGGAACAGCTCTCAGGTCTCACACAGTGTTAATATCTGTAAACAAACTATTAGAAGCAGGACCACACAGTTTCTCACTAATGCTTCTGCGAATAAGGAGAGGGAGGAATTCCCTGAGCCCTTCCAAATGTGGGACGGGGATTCTGCGTTTTCACTATACAGCTGGCATGGCCCATGCAGCGGGGAAAACTTCTTCTCATTCTCATCTGATGGCTGAACACAACTGTTTCTGAGACTTGATTGTCTGATTTATTCACTGACTGTAAAGACAAAACTGCCAGGACATATTGGCTTTGATTATTTCGGATGATGGTGAGGAGATGCCACAGTGACGCTGAAGGCAGTTTACATCTATTAAAAGCACGTCAGGCAAATGTTATGCGTTTCTATCGTTGGTTGCAATTGTGTTTTCGTTTTCTTTTGTGTTGTTTTCTTCTTCTCGTAATGAAATTACTGTATGGATAGGTGACTCATTCTGGGTCCACTTCTAACCCATTAATCTGACACCTTGTTTACATGCACATGAAGACATCTACTGGAGGAACATGCACACACCAGCCAGAAAGCCCTTTAAATTACAGTGGACAAACCCTTAGGCGTAAAAGTTTGTTATGAGATGGATAAATGGCTTACGCGCAGCAAGAAGTGCAACAAAATTGCGCCATGCTGAAACTTACATTTGTATTGTGTCATGTCTTGTGTCACAAAAAACTGTCTGAAAGTTTTTCCTATTAATGTTTTTATTAATGAACATTAATTACTTAAGCGTGTAACCGAATTTCACAATAAAAACATGTCAAAGTCACATTCTCAATATATTTCTTTGTTTAATGTAAATTGTTACAAAGCAACTTTAATATGCAGGATATACATAATAGTATCGAAATAGGTATCAGTAATGAGATTTTGATTATTATATTTGGGCATTTGGTTTTTATGCAAAGTAACAACTAATCCAAAGTTGTGTGTTCCCATGGGAATCAAATCCATGGCTCTGGTGTTGCTGTAGGAATTCAGCTACAGGAACAGATTAGATTTGCAATTTATTTAGAGTTAGAACAGTATAAATTACATAAACAATACAATACAGAAAATGACAATAAATTTCCCACACTTCCTATCCAAATTTCTTTACATTTCACTAACATGTTTCCATTGGATTCAACTGGTCACTAATTTCCCTCGATTCAATATCCACATATTTCCTTCAATATATAAAGCATTTCAAGGGAAGCCATAAATCTAAGCTATAGAATTAGTATATTTATTCATGGTTTGAAGTTTACGTGAGGAACGAGACAGATGTTTATGACAACCAGTTTTCTTCTTCCAGTGAAATGAGTCACAGTCCCATGATTTGTCTCAAAGGACCTCTTGACTAATCAAGCAGCCGAGTGACTTCAGAGTAAAAACAGTCGGGACAGTCCATATATTTTTCCCAACGTCTTTCTGCGCGTTCCATTAGGTAGCATACTCTTTTAACAGGGTGGTCTGATTCTGCCTACAGACTCGATAAATTTGGCACAATTCTTTATGCCAAAACATTAATAGCAATTTATTGGCAGAGAAATATAAATACTGCTGACAATTATTCTGATAAGCATCTAGATGTATATTGTATTTCACATCTATTATGACAAACTGGGATAGACTGAATTTAAAAGTCTCCCTGTGTGAATGCGAAGAATTTCAAACGGCACATTTTCAAGACTAGTAACTTAAGTTCACCTGTGGTCCAGAAACTACGCTGCCCTGGCCAGGTCCCAGTATTCCTTCTCAGCGCAGACACAGGAAGAGGACAGTTTAGACAAGTTAAGAGGGGTTAAAGTTCATTTCTACAAGGTCATTTCTGGTGCCTCAAAATAGGCAGCCAGCCATTATGTGCCAACAATCATTCAATTGTTTGCTTGGGGCAAACGTGTGTCAAACAAGGGGATTGGGCAGTAAAAGACTACAAGTCTAAAATGCAACAATCTAGCATTATTATTATTATTAGCTTGAAAAGAATTATTTACAAGGATGTTTAGTAAGTGTATGTTATAAGAGCCATCATGTATTAACTGTAGATTCATTCCAGTGTCCTTCTGATGAAATCTTATTAAATGATGCAAAGACATTGGTTTCTGCTATTCTGACGTGTGATTTAATAACAGATGTACAAACAACAAAAGAAAAAAGTCAGTGAGTGTTAAAGTGCGCCCTCTTTTGGCCCAACAAACACTCTGCTCCTTTATTTCATTCCGTTCATTCACTGTAATGCGAAGGCAAAGAGAACTTCTGAACAGCAAATTTACTATGTGACTTTTCATTAAAAGTAAATATTTAATGGTATTGTATTGTATTTAGTAAAAAGCTGAAAATGAACACGAATGTTCACGAAAAATTCAAAAATCAAAACCTTCTGTTTTTGTCTGGCTGTTGCGTCACACTGTATATCTCAGGTTTATTTGACTGATGAAAATCCATTTTACATAACATTTAAAAATGATTTTCTTTACTTACGTCATGTGGTCTTATATTGACGAACATAAAAACATGTATAGTTTTAACGCTTAGAAGCTTAATGGTAATTAACATTTCGTGCATAGACCACAAAAGAGAGTTCATTGTATACTGTATTGCTATACTGCCTATGTTGTAGATTTGTGTCTTACAAGTTGATGTAAAGAAAACCTATCAGGAACAAAAACGCAGTGCAAATTTAACACCATCATACGTAAATGTACAAGGATGTCAAATACCACGATGCAGCTTTAGCCCATAAAAATACAACAAGCCATCAGTCATATGAAATAAAGATCGGTCTTGTTCCTAATCTTTAAGATTATCGCATAGCCAGTGAATATAAGCAAACACTCTGGACATGAATGTAATGATAACCATGTGCTAATGCCCGTTTCAGTGCACGTTCCCATCAGTGTTTGGGTCAGAGGAAACTTCTGAAGCAGGGCTGCATCTCATCCAGTGCCACACAATGTGCTGGCCTTATTGTTCTAACCGGGGTTGTTAAAATCTCGTTGTTTCTGTGAAAACAGGGCTTCCTATCGAAGTTGGGACCATCCTCCGTCATAAACCACAGCAGAGCCCCAATAAGCCTTGCTTAATGGAAGCACAATATTAGCGCAAGCTCAGCAGTGTGTCCATTTCAACTTTTTTATTTATCTGTAAGGGGCTGTTAAGTTTTAATGTGACACTTACATTCTGTTCATTTTTTATTATTAAGCTCTGTCTATCCAAATCCGTGTGGTCAAAGCTGTTGCTGGACAGCACTGATGTTTAGCATTAGAGAAGAGATAAAAGGGAAGTCAATCTCAGCACTGTTGCTCTGCTGTACATGCTCCGAGATCTTCAACATTTGTTTAAGTTTCCACTAAGATCACACGAACCTTAACTTTTTTGCTTTTCGTTGCTCTCAATGAAAATTGTTTCTCTTTCAGCGTCTTTCCTTAGTAAACCAAAGACAAAGAGGGACCACAGTTTTGGGTTTCATCAGCAAAGCTTCTCAAACGTACATGGACCTGTTAGGGAAGTACTTTGAGAGTTGCAAGTTCCATTTTCAAAACATTACTTGGATGCATAACATTTCTAGTGTAAGGCTTTATTTTACCTACATTAAAAACAGCACAACAAATACTTACTAACATTTACAATAAAATGCTTGTCATTCTGTCTTTGAAACAGTGCTACACTGTTAAAGCGCTATACAAATCAACTTCAACTTCAACTTGTAACATATATTTATGTAATATATAATATTTTATGAATGTTATTATTCATTGTTCTAATAAAAACCATTCAGATGAAAGGTCTTGTCATAACCCATCATAAATGATATAAAAGGCTCTTATCATCTCTATCTGAAACAAATTAACAGTGCAAATACCCTGCGATTTCAGTGTGAAATGTTTATTTTAAAAGTTACATTTAAGACAAACCTAAATTAAAATAAATTAAAAATTCTTTGGAAAAAAAACAAATAAAAAACTTAAATACGTTTTTTTTTAAAAAGGTTTTGTCAACAGTTGCAGGGTCATCTATACAGTACATATCTAATTCTCTTCCATCATTTATCATCTAATCTCATAAAGATAAGATGATAACGTGGACATAAAGTTAGTTGGCGTTCCATACTTGCGGTCTGTTATCTGCCCACTGGGTGAAAATATGATATAAAAATGCAGGACAGTAGAATGGCAACTAATGCTCTATATAATGTAGACATTTTCAGCAATTGACAGTCATGTGAAGAAATCTAAACCCACTGCAGCTCTGCATTTTGCTTCTATAATTTAGGAGATGTTTAGCAGTGATGCAGATAGTTTATTAATATGTAATAGTTTAAATAATAATCAGAATTCAAAACACTTAATCACCGTTATTTTTCCATATTTTAGAATAGTCTCATCAAAACCATGAAATAACACAATTGTAACTGAATTACATTGTGACTAAAAACATCTAAATATATTAACACTATGTTAAATTTGATCATCTTTAAAAGTAGTCACCCTTTGATTAGAATTTGTAAAATCACACTTATGCCATTTTATCATTTTATCATCCATTTTATCATCCAGCTTCTTGAGGTCTCAACCTGACATTAAACAGGACTGAAGGAATTTCTATCTATGCTGAACTCTTACCGGCTGCTTTTTATTCATCATTTGCTCCTAGTAATTTATTTCATCTTTCATTAACAGATTAGGGTATGCATTATCATCAAACTACAAAATACTTTGCTCACTAATCTCATTTCTCATTTTGCAGAGATAAAAGCCTAACCATTAAAATTTGTCCAAGAATTACAAGGACTCTGTCAGCTTTCAATAAAATATTATTAACATACAGTACAGACATCTAATACATCTGACAGACATCATCGGAGGATGAGACGGTAATAGCAGGAAAGGCAAATGTATAAAAATCTGTAGGGTTAGCGTCTTAATAAATGGCTATAACAAAATGGTGATTTTCTTACTGCACCAGTTAATGTTATTTGACTTTTGTACGTGCAAAACATTTCCGAGCTGCTGATATTTTTACATGTTTAAGTTTGCTGTTGTCTGTGAGTGACTCATTATTATGTATAAAGAGAGATGAAAGCACATAACAGAGTCTTGTGGATTTAGATTAAAGATACAAAAATGTACACCGTGTTTGTGGAGCAGGAAGACAGAGAGCTGTAGGTTATGAGAGTTTCTAAACAAAGAACCCTCAGACTTTAAACGTGTTTCAATGTAAAACAACTCCAAATCAAGACAGTAACAGAGCTCTGTAATCTCAGTGTTTCTGGCAGATTATCTCCTCAGATTCTCAGGACTTTACCACTTTGATGGTGTGGTCATAACAAGCCGCAGGTAAATGTTGTACGGCACTATCACAGCCAACACGAATCCTTAAACTATCCCTAGAACTTTGTGTCTATGGAGACCAGACAGGTAAGAAGAAAGAATACAAGGTACTCAACACTGTGCAAATATTTGTTCAGGTGTAGCGCTGCACGCTGCCTTCAGACTATCCAGGCCATATTCACATGAGCCTTAACTCTCAACAAGAGACCTAATAACTTACTCCCAGCTCCCATAAATACACAAGGTCATTAGTTGCGTTGTTTATCGAACGTCACCACAAAGCATCTTCCCCAAATACCCGTGTGGCTCCCCAAGGTAATTTTGCTAAGTGCAGTGTTTATGCTAACTAACTAGCCCCTTGATGTTCGGCGACTCACTGCAGTCGTGAATCGACTGGTTTCTCAAGGTAAGAGCCAATCAAGTCCTGGAAAACTTTCATCGACTTATTAGACCGACCCCTTCACACCACTAAAGCACCCCAGTTCTCAGGTTATCAAAGTCGTTCTTGTCTTGAATTTATGATTATTTAAGCGAAACGTCCGCAGTTCTCCTGGGTGGTCCAACGTGTGGCCGTGCTATCTGACGATAACGCCGTTCCCAGAACAAGTGGAAACACAGTGCGAATGCTTCATTTACAAGGAAACACAGGCAAGGGAATTAAAAAACGCAACTCTTATCATATTATATAGGCGTTTCGCTGCAAAAAAAGGATGTTAATAATATCGAATGTTAAGTATTTTCGTACGGTCGCCGTTTCAGCCCGTTCAGAGTCCGACTGCTTTCATCCATTTGAAGAGCTCAATGCTAAAACTCCATTAGGCTGCTGTAAACCAGTCACAGTAATTCCACGCACAGATCGCTTTAATTGTAACACAACAAGCCGTCATTCTTTCCATTGGGAAAGGTGCTTTTTATCTCTCTTCTCTCATTTTGGGACAGACTTGACGTAATTTGACACAATGATTCGTAAACGGTTAATAATCTCATGGCAATCCACACAGTTAAATGCTGCTGCTCTAGCTTGTATTTAGTGTACATCTTCTCAACATGAACCATGCTATCATTCATTCAAAAACTCTCGTTTATCTTCATATTTTTTCTGATTGAAATGATATGATGATGTTAATAACCCAGCTAACAGGGAACGCTCTCTCAAAGTTCTCTGAAAGTTTTCTTAAAACGTTCTTGCGGTAACGTTAGTAAAAAAAATCACGTTTAACGTTTTCATAACTTAATGGGAACGTTATAAAATGTTCTTACAACAAAAAATTGTTAGCTGGGAATACATTTGCTAACAACATTGTTTATTAACATGAGTAACTTAAGTGGAGTTACTTAGCTTCTTGTTGTTGGTATATTGTAGTTGACTACTTTTTTTAAAAGTATATGGCTGATATATGTTGCAAAGAAACAGTTACAAGCTTCTTGCAGCACAATCATGTTGTTCATTTGTAGAACTGCAAACAGAAATGGAGGACATTACATGCCAGTGTCACTGTCCCATGTTCTTACATTCCTAACAGAGGAAGGTCTTGGTGATGATGGTGATGGGGTTGTTCTTGCAAATCCATTTCCTGTTCTCCACACCCACACTAATTAGATATTTGGGTGGCCCTGTTTATTGACTTTGCTGAAGAACGGTGGATTATATTAACATTTGCACAGCGCTTTCTCAGCAGTGCTTCATTACTGCGTTCTTCCCCAGAGAGCTGTCGGAGACGATGTGAGCCGCTCGGCCTCCAGACTCTTCACTAAGGCTTGTAAGTCTTAAATAAAACCTGTGTATTCAACCACAATCAAAACAAAAGCAGAACACGGCGTTGCGTGTTCAAAAATATAGTATAAAATTAGGTTAAACACTGAAATTAGGTCCATATGGTAAACATTTTGTTGTCTTCTGCAAAACATAAATTCAATTTGTATTGTGTTAAATTGCCTTTCAAAATTGTCTATATTGTTTAATATTGCAAAAATGTTATTTGTGTTATTGTATATTTAGTAGGAAAAGATATTAAAAATGAACAGTTTCTTTCTTTTTGCATTTCAACAAAAGAAATATAATATTTATGTATAAACTTGAGAAATAACTACATGTATTTTTCAAATGAATTAATTAAAGCAGACAGCCCAAGACACATGTAAACTGTATATTTTCTAAGATGTCAGTAAAATCTTATTTTAAAAGCTTTTATACACAGCACAAAACAGACTATTTTACAGACTACGAATTGTAAATATACATAGATTTTGTGTATTTTGGTGTGTGTTTGTTTGTTTTGTACATAATTGTTCACACTAGAGTTATATTTTTTACATATTGTACAGTATACAAATTACAATAAAATGTACAATACAATACAAAACATTATGTACATTACAATATTTAATGCACATCAAACAAAATGCAATAGACCACCATTTGCACGATAAAATAAAACATCACTATTTACTGTTTATACAATGGAGGCAAGGTAAGTTTATATAACACATTTCATACATAAAGGTATGAATTACCTGATGATTTACGAAGAGAAAAAGCTAAATAGTAAATGAAAATAACACTGTCTTTACACTTACATTTACGCATTTGGCACACATTTTTATCCAAAGCGACTGCATTACATTATACATTTGTTTGTGAGGATGGATCCCAGGGATTGACTTTAAGTTGTTAAGAATTTAGAATGGCAGTGAAAATACAGCTCAATGCTCCTGTTATACTTGTGAAATATCTGCACTGTTGTATAGATTTTAGTTTTCGCTTTTGGAAGTATCTTCTTTTGTAGTTGAAATAACATAACAGTCATATAATTGCATTGAGTGCATCTTTGAGTGAATGAAGTTATCCCCCTGCGCCTCTGTGGAGAAATGTGTTTACATACTGATTTGTGTGTGCGTGTGTGTGTGTGATGTATGAGGCCGTTCTCTCTCGGCTCTCAGGAGCGGCTGTGGGATGTCAGAGCCAGGCCTCCTAAAAGTAAACACACACTCTCTCTCTCTCTCTCTCTCTCTCTCTCTCTCTCTCTCTCTCTCACTCTCTCGCCCTTCACTTTCCTCATTCTCCCAGTCTGTCAGCTGGAGACCACACAGTCAGACCACACAGAGTCTGGGTCGGCCCCGGCCTCTCGCACGCAACACAAAACCAGAACCGTCACTCGCGCACTCAACGCAGAGGGCTCGTTTCATTACGTGCACCCTCACTACTGTTTTCCATGAATACGTGTTTATATCAAATACAGAGTCGATTGTATTTTGTTGAGATGTATGTTACATTAATTATAGTTCAAAGAATGTTTAATGCATTACTCACGAGAATGTACGCTTAACATACGTTCTTCATTTGTTTCCAAAGTGCTTTTTGTCCATTTTTAGGAGTGAATTGTTTTCACATTTGTGTTTTTGTATTCTTCACTTAGTAGTATATATTAGAATTTGTTAGTGTTGATCAAATTTGTGTTACGTTTTCTATTTTCTATGATTATGGTCATACTTTATAAACATGAGCAGACATCTGTGCCTTTTGTCAAAGTAAAACCAAAAGTATTGTGTAGTACTGCATGGCCATGGACGGCTGTTTTAATTCATGATCTTGTTTTGTGTGTTTACAGTATTTGTGTGTCTGTGCATGTCATCCCAGTGCTAAAAATACTGAGCCAAAGATGTTAAATATGCTCATATTGCTGAACTGATGGATACATCTGTTTATTTCTACTTCTAGTTGTTAACATTCTTGCTTTTCTTTAATAAACACAAAAGCTCTACTGGTTTTGAGAGCTCTGAATATTCAATTCAGAAAAAAATCTGAAATCTGAAAATAATATCATGCTGTGACTTCTATTTTGAAATTAAGAGGTAACGTCGTCAATTATTGGATTGTTTCTTATATCAATGAATTTGAGAGGTAAATACATCTCATGTTTACTGTTTCATTGTCAAGTCAAGAGAGCAGATTTAGTCCTGTTGCTTTCTTTATTCTGGTGGTTTGGACGCAGGCCGCCCAGACTGATGGTTTGTTTCACCTCACTCAGCATTTCCTGACCCTTCACCCTTAACACTGTGCCCCCAGGTCATGTGTGAATGGTTATATTTGACTTGCGTTAATCTAGAACAAATATGTGGAGAAAGTGTCTTCCGGAGAATATACAAAAAGATCTTCAGAATGATGATATGCATTTATATCTTAAACTGTTTCTGTTATTCCTTTACATAATCTTTCACAAAACTACTCCCACAAACGGTGTTTATGTTTAGCATTACACAATTTGACTTCATAAATTCCAGGATGTACCCACATTTGATTATGTAAAGTTGCTGATGTTTTATAAATTAGTATTAAACACCGGTTTTCTGTGTTTTACTATCTTTTTTTTTTTTTTTACTTTAAATTTGATCTGAAAAGGGATAAAGCTAAATGCTAAAAGTTAAAAGTATTAGCTATTAAGCACACATGTCTGTGTTTGAGGTGTGAACTGTGATCAGTGGTGTCAGAAGAGTTGAGACACAGGTCATTAACAGAGATCAAAGTGCATGTAAACACTACAGTCACTTCACATCAGACTCCCGCTAGAGAAGATCTAGAGCCACGTAAAACTTCATATAGATTTTATCCTTAAAGTGTGCGCACAAATTTATTTTTTATAAATCTCCATATGTGCAAGAAAATTGTACACACACTTCAAAATCTTTATACAGATCAGGCCCTGATCTCTGAAGTCTTCAGTTCATTGAATTACTGCCCCCTGGTGAATCAATAATCATCTAGCGGCATGTTGTTACTTTTACATTTCTCTTGCTTAATGCTGAATGGATTGCAGGGTTACAAATCACAAGTTTTGAAAATCACAGAAGAAACACAGTGTGTAATGTGAGGCCGGTGCCCTAACTGTGTTAAATCAGTTGTTTTTGCAACATATTTGTGAATTCTGTGCTCTAAAAATGTCATATTTTTGCATACACAGTAAAATAACAGTTGCACAATAATACTGCACCAATATACATTAAGAGTTATATACAGTCACATACATTACACTATGTGGTGTGATAAAGGTACTGTATTTTAATACAACATTTTAAATAATTTGTATATAATCCATAATATAGTCTAGTTCATAAATAATTGCATAAATGCATAAGGTATTTAATTAATTACATTTTAGAAAAAGATTTGACTGTTTTTGCCATAAAACCATTAGCATCCTAGAAAACTCTTTAAACACAGACATGTTTTCAAAAGTAGATTTTCTATCTTCGTTTTTCTTTGTATTTAATTGAAAAAAGTGGTTCTGTTGTGCAATTTAGTGTGACGACATGTTTTTATTTAAGAACAATCATGTGGCAGAGCAGTCAAGAGTTAGATCCAAAATGATCATAGCTTAAAAAACACTAAATGTAGACCGTTTAAACAGTCCTTGCCCCTTTTCACCCATAGAATCACAACTGACTGCTTTACTTTAAAAAAATATACAGCAGATCGGCTTTTTTGTTTGGTGATGTTATCTTTAGCTGACTTGCTGGCTTGCTTAAATACCTCTCAGCTTAAAGATATTATCAAAGTGATACACAACATACAAGGAATCATTTGTGTCCAAAAAACACCATAAAAGGTGACCAGGTTATGTTACCTGTATGCGTGTGTTTTTTTTTAATTTAAACTACAGAATTCAATGGAAAGGCAGGAAGAAACTAAATCAAAATGAATTATAAATGCATGAGCCAACACATAAAGATTTATTTAGGTATTCTAAAGAAATGTTAATACAATCATAATCACAAATGAGACAAACCAATTTTTACTCACAATTGGTTATTAAATAAATATCTTTTTTTTAATTAAAATAAATGTATTTATTAGTTATACAAATGCATTACGTATTAAACTAGTAAATAATATTATTCATTTTATTAATTTCATTATTAAATAAAATAATTGAATTTCAGACTTGGAATTAAAGACAATTAGTGTGAATCATTGTCTGAAACTAAGGCATCTGTCCCAAGTGTTTTGAGAGAACACATCCTCTTCTGAGTTCTCACAGTCTCTCGACAAAACAACACACACACACACACACACATGCTGGACTGCACCTCCAGCAGGTAACCCA
Organism: Beaufortia kweichowensis; assembly: GCA_019155185.1. Classification (NCBI taxonomy): domain Eukaryota; kingdom Metazoa; phylum Chordata; class Actinopteri; order Cypriniformes; family Gastromyzontidae; genus Beaufortia; species Beaufortia kweichowensis. The sequence goes on along the minus strand of CM032797.1, from coordinate 1,203,496 downwards.
AATAATGGCTTTATCTTCTCATCTGTTTATGCAGACAGCCTGTGCCAATCACTTGCTTACAGTTACCATTCTTACATTTTTATTACAATCATACATCAGTTATTGCTTTCCTGATATGGATGGAGACTCATTGTTTTCATTGTTCAAGACATTCAAATAAACAGCAGTATCCAAATACTGTTATCACCGCTATTTCTTTTTATTTCATTTCAGTTTATGAAAGGAAAAAAAAGCTCTGGGGTGTGTGTTTGGATTTCTTCATTTGTATAATGTCTTATTTATTATTATTATTATTGTTGTTGTTATTTATTATTATTATTATTATTATTATTAAAAAGTAGTAGTAGTATTTTAATAATAATGTATGTAAAGCTGCTTTGCAACAATAAAAAATGTGAAAAGCGCTATATGAATTAAAATTTTGAGTTAAATTGAATTTGTATTGGCAGATATGTCCTGTTGCCCTGATTACATTTATTGAATAACAGTTTTTCAAGAAAAAAAACTACTGTACAATGATATTTGATTGAAATTTTATTGAAATAAAATAAGACAAACTAAATTTTGAATGAAAAGATTTGCTCTACAACCAGCAAAATGTTTTTATCAATACAGTACATTTATATTTAATAACAATATTTAATAATACACGTTATATTTAATCAAATAAATAAATAATAAGTTGACAACTAATGGACTTGAAAACAATGGCAACACTTACTCTTACAACAGATATTTTTGTGTGTAACTGCAGGAGAAAGTGTGCAGGGTAAATGGCATTTTGTGGCATCAGAATGATTTATTCTGTCAGAACAGGTCATGAAGGGACAAGCAGAGGTCATGCTGGGTCAGTGACCCTTTCAAACTCCAATGTCTTGTTCCAGGGGTGTTGACAGGAGAGTGAAGATTTACAGAAGAGTATAGACAGGAAAATAATCATGGATAGGTTACCTTTATAGGTAAACTTTTATTAAAGTAACCACACATTTTGCATAAGTACTGCACTGTTACAGTCATTTTTACTGCCATAGTTTTCTGTGCTAATAAAATATTTTATCTGCTAATAAAAATTCTCACTTTTCACTGAAAAAAAAATCCGTTGGATTAACATAAAAATGTGCATATGGCTTGCACATAAAACTACTGTGTTTACTCAGCATATTTTTTCACATGAAACAAATATGATTTTTATATGTAAATTTTTTAAATGTTGGATTAAAGTGCTGAACACATATTTTTAGAATTTAAATTAGAATTTATTACAAATGAAGTTTTAAAACATATCCTCTTACAGCTTAAGCACAAGCACTGCTCTTCATTAAAAATCCCATATTTAGTGTTTCACAATTGTCTTTTTTTACAGATTTTGCTGTATTTCATTTATATTTTATTCTTCTACTTAGAGAGTGTGCCATGTAAATCTGCCATATAAAGTCCTGTTTTATAACGAACAGTTATGGCTTCAATGATTTAAATGTTAAATGTATTACAGGTCATTCATAATATTTTATGTTACGCATTTTAGGTATTTTTGTTAAGTAACCTTACAATTATCATTATAAAAAGAGTATACAGTTTTTAAAAATATGTGTAGGTACAATAATATAATGATAATATCGAAACTATATTAATTTTAAATAATAATAATCATTTATTCCAATGATTTAAATCATTTTCATTTGAAACGCAATACATTATATCTCTTCACACAGATTCACTAGTAACACTTCTATAAAACAGACATACAGGGAGTAATGTTTGAGACTTCCTGTAAACTCTTCCATTGGTCCTAAATTTGATCTCAGTTTCCCTTCACTGCCACACACTTGGTTTTGCAACAGTGCGAGTATTGTGTTTTTTTCTTGCTGAGTTACTGTTTCAGGTTTTGTGTTTTCCATGTTTAGCTCTGAAAGATCTCTTTGGGAGTACATCCATTTGCTCTGATAATGGATTATAGACAGTGAGAAGACTTCCAGCTGGGCCAGGCCAACCCTAACGAGAAGCAGACATCTCCAGTCATGTATGTGGACATCCATTGTTTGTCTTTGTGTTTCGGTTTTAGCTGTATTGTGAGCATAAACTTTTCTTATAACCACAGTGACTCTACTAAAACATTTTAATAACCATATTAAATTATTTCAAAATAAAAATGATAAAATGTCTAAATGTTTTATGGGGTTTAGTTTCAGGTTTAGTATTAGTTTCAATATATTAAAGTTAAACATCTTCTAGAATTAGATAAAATATCAGGCAGGACAGGCAATATAGTCCCACCCTCACATGAGACATACATCATGCAAAAAGACATGAATGTTTTTTATTAAAAATTAAGGGCAGAGAAATAAAGAATCAGTTTTGGTTTCATTGTGACTTTAACATAATGTTTTTCAGTGCTAATAAAATGCACTGTACCATCTAAATCAAATGTAATGAAAAATATTATATGTGGACTTTCTCCCATGACCTTTCTCCAAATATTCTCACACAACCCCACTGATGATACAGAGAATAAATGGATGGATGGATGGATTTATTTGTGAGGGGGAACACAATAGGTTGGAGCATTTTAAAGAAACATGTATGCCTTCTGTTTTATGACCACTTATTTTTGATGAACTCAAACAAACTTTTGTCTTTTCATTACGAAGGTGTGGATATTTTTTACCTCAGTCATGAATTGAAATTTCTCGGATTTGAAGGAAATTGACGAAAGGTTTTTTGCACAAACTCAAAATCCCTTTAAATCAACAGAGCATAATAGAATAAGTTTATATTTCATTTTGAATCAAAATTCCTAGTAGATTTTTGCGTACAGAGAGCACTAGCATAAGAATCAGAATGAGAGAATGAGAGGCAGAGGAATATAGAAAGGCCTCAGGAGGTTGTATATTCTGCTTGTTCTGTGTATGTTCTGTCTTCCCCTTTTATCTCCCATCAGGGATCCAAGAATGACAGGCTCTTGTTTATTGTTTTACCTCCAGTTCCTGAAATTGAAAATGTCCTGGACCTCTGCCAGTCACGCTGAGTGACAGCCAGATTTTCTGCCACCTCCATCTTAAAATAGACTCTGCACCCCATCCTTTGCGACTGGCCCACAAACGGTGTTATTTTAAAGCGTTCATTGAGTTCTTTAAGTATATATTTGATAAATATATGTATAAACATACAAGTTTATATATAAGTTGATTTTAGTTGATTTAAATAAGTGGTCATGAAACAGAAGACATACATTTTTGTTTAAAAACTAATAATAAATAAAAAATATATGTGTTTATGTGTAATATATATATATATATATATATACATAATATCTTTTCATTTGAATAACTTCAATTTGATCTCTGTTCACACTCACTCGCTATATGTTTTTTCTCTCATTGAGAACTTGACCACTTTCATGCACAGTGTTTTTTATTCACTTTGATCTTGATGTTTAATTTATTTAACCTAAAAGTTAAACATATGAGGCACATGGACAGCTGTCCGCTTTTAAAAGGGAATACAGTGTGCAATGTTCCTTAATTTGCCGGGGGCTTTAGCACCGCTGGGACCACCCATTGAGCTGTCATTCTAAAATGAAACACAAACCACCCAGCAAGGCCAATGCCAACCTCTTTTACTGACACTAACACATGCACTAATGTAGCCATTTGCACAAGGATGCAAAATAACACATTCAGACACAAGGACACTGAAACTGAGCACCAAAAACAATGGATTTATGAATTACAATAAATGTATATTATATGATTTGCTGGGATGTTAGACAGTAGCTTGAAAAACAAAACTATAATTCTACATTTTAAATTGAATCTTTAGTTATCTTTTATCTTTAGACTCTTCCACACAAGAGTGGATTCTCAAGGACAGAAAGAGAAAACAGGATTGTTTGGTCAGGATGAATGTAACTTAATTTCACATGTCTGTTTACTTTTGTGTGCTAGCAGTAACAAAACCTAACGCAACGGATTTTGGGGTCTGGTTTAAATAAGTCTGTTTAATGAATAAAATTCAATTTGCATCAAATAAAGTGAAAATCTAAACAATTGACTATCCCAGTATCAATAGCACAACATAGTTTTCACAGAAAGATAAGATTTAAAACACTTAATGAACAAAATGTACACATAATGAGAAACATACTGTAATGTACTTAACGTGGGAACACACAAACAGTGTAATACAATAGGCCTTCACAACCTTTCAGCAAAATACTAAGAACAATTACAAAGATTTTCAGTCAGAACTTGACATATAAATTCTCACAGAATGTATTAATTTACCAATTACCGATATATTAAATCAGCTGTTTATATTTTACTAAACCTCTGCTGATAAAGTCATTAAATTTGATAAATGAATGTACATGCATTGAAAAGGACACACATTTTTGAGAGGCAACATACTTTGCAGGATTTCTGTGAATTAAAATTCACACATCAGAAGCAATAATACCCAACAAATGGAGAAAAGATGACTTTTCAAACACCATCAAATTTATTTTAATTTTCATGTGCTCATTTATGAGGAATATGGCCTGTTGTGAATGAGACAATTCTTAAAAAAAGCACTTTACCTGACTTTGAAAACTCTCTGAAAGAGACCTGAAACCGCTATTTGACATCTGAGCAATCAGTTTGGTGAAAACCTGACTGATAAAAAGGTAAGGTTGACATTTGCATGGAATTGGCCCTAAACAAAGTATTAGGCTGCTTAGGTGTAATATATACTACAATTACAAAAGTATGCTTATATGACTGTGAAAGAGTTTGTATGCTCTTTGTGTAATGATGCAGTTTGATGGTGTTCGTGTAATGGCCAGAAGAGGGCAGTAAAAAACAATTAATATCGCTACAGCTTGTTCTGATGCGGTTTGTTTTGGGTTCATTAATTGGGTTGTGATCAGAAAAAAACACGTTATATAAAAATTTTAATTTAAGTACAAGTGGGTCCTATTCTATTCGTTTTTAGATGTCAGAAATCAAAGAACTAGGCCTATGTGAATTTGGCTACAGATTATACAGATTATACGCAAAAACCATGAGATTTTGGAAAGTTATGGATGCAATATTTTATTGATCACTTCTACAATTTGCTAAATGTGCTTAAAATATTACTTTTATAATATTTATCATTTATAAATTTTTAATTGTATAATTATTTATAATTATTCATCTAGCAGATGTTTATTCATTAGCAGCATGCTAACAATAATTGCAACATACAAAACTATGTTTATATGTGGGACTCATGTTAAAGCTAGGAAAGGAAGAGCAGAGCATTTTTGAACAGTGGAAAAGAAAGAAACAGTTAGCGGTTAGTCTGGTGAATATACGGAATAGATGCGTTTTCAGTTTCTTATTTTGCTATAGATAACATTTATTAAGCCACCAAATTCGATTCATTTCATTTTGAGTGTGCTTGTGGAGCTTCAACATTTTGGATAAATCATTCTGTTTGGCTGGTGTGCTGAAAAATATCCTTACAAGCTGACAAACAAGATGCATATTCATTCCCTCTGATGACATGGATGAGATACAGAACATAATTGATGTATTTTTGTCTTGAAGAAGAGCGAAGCAAAACTGCTTCATCACCTCATATTTGGTTAAAAGCGTCTGCTACATGTTTAAATGTAAATGCCTTCATTTTACATTTCTGCTACTTTATGACCAGTGTCATCCATTGTGTCCATGCTATTTAAGGATATGTTTACTTTGATACCTGTCTCTTGCGAATAATTTCTGATAGTCTTTTTTGAAAATATACTTAATGGTTCTTTATTGCCAATAAACTGACTATCAATAACTGAAATAGTACATAAAGTGGCCCAACTCATCAGGTAGCACTTCTGCTTATCAGGTAAGACCTGATCACAGCACTAACCCAGTGAAAGTGACACTCCTTTCAAGAAGTTCCTGTCAACACTTCTGCCTCCTGCTATATTTACCTCCTAAAATAAGAACCAGGACAGTTTGTGGCCCCTTTTTCTATGGGAAACAAAACCTGATTTTCAGAATCACGCCTCCACTAGCAGGTAGTCGATTCCTAGCATGACCTGTTGCTGTTCTCGTTTACTTTTCCTTCAGTCTTCTGTTTTGTATAATGTTTGTTTTGTTAATGAACAAGTATAAGAATCCAAAAATATCGTTTTGTCAAAATAGGGCTATGCAGGTTTTGCAAACCGTGAGTTTGTTGCAAACAGTCATTCATGTGAAACACAGACAGAGTCATTATGAGGAATATGAAAAATGTAACTAGTTCAATTTATATAGATCCCCAATGAGAACTTCCATCCATATCTATATTGTTTATTAGTGGGCAGTAGTGGCCTTAAAGGGTTAACCCGTTAACTGTAAAATATTTTTAGGTATTTTGAAAAAATATATTTATTGTATTTTTATATATTCATATTCAAATTTATGGAAAATAAATTTGGTGTGGAAATTCAAATTTCTCTTGCGCTTTTGACATATAAGAAGTTGTGCTATGTAATACATCCTTGCAAGTTGTTTTTGGCAAGTTGTATATATTGAGTTGTTCTCCAGAAATTTACGAAGTAAAGAAAGTGGCCGGATTTATGATATCACAGATGCCTATACGTTTTCAAAGATGTCTCCATACATTGACACTGAAAATCCCAGCCATTTTGATGATCTCTGCCCTATTTGCACAGACCTGACAGAGAAGCTCCAAGTCCGCCATTACTGTTTTTTTTGCTGGAGATATACAATGTCTGTGTCAAAGAGGCATTACAAGTGTTGTGTTTTGGGATGCACCAAAGGACATATATATATATATATACTGTATATAAGTCTCTATATACTCCCTTTGTCTGTGCCACTGAAGACACAGTGATTAAATTTCAGTTTTTCAAAACTGTAGAGTCTTATGTGTTTGTGCCAATCATTTAAAGCTGGACTGCTTCACAGTTTAACAGTTTAACGCTGTACATTCGCAAAGGTTGTTTCTGAAAGAGGGATAATACCAATCAATACCAATGCTTCCTGCGTTAACAGCGCCAGAAAAAGTAAGTATCATATGTCATATTTGGTTTTCCAAACTGCCTTCCTTGGCACTCTGTTGTCTCTGCCAGTTTTCACTAATGCTGCCTTCACGTGCTATAAAAATGATAGTAAATAGAAATGTGGTTGTTAAAAATGGCCCATGAAAGCCCTTTGATTTAGACGCGAATTAGGAACGTGAATTTGTCATGCTCATAATCACAAGTGGGACTTTGTGATAGCATGCTAAGGCACAATGAGACCAGCTATGTTGTTATTTTAATTGCTCCCTGTCTGTGTAATTTATAAACGCACATTTATCATGCACAGTACAATCAAACTTAGAATTTC
>CM032797.1:929246-1196041 GCA_019155185.1 Beaufortia kweichowensis | reverse complement strand
GACGATCTGTCCTACCAGCTCAGGATGTACTACCAGTAGTTCAAGCTGTTGTACATATCTAACGACATGAGCTTCTTTCTCAGAATGAACTACCACCTTAATAAACGATCAGAAACAGAGTGCTAGCACATCTTGTCAGCTTATAAACGTCTATCAGAATGAACTACCACCTTAATAAATGATGCAGAAACAGAGGTAGCACATCTTGTCAGCTTATATCGTCTATCAGAATGAACTACCACCTTAATAAATGATGCAGAAACAGAGGTAGCACATCTTGTCAGCTTATATCACGTCTATCAGAATGAACTACCACCTTAATAAATGATGCAGAAACAGAGGTAGCACATCTTGTCAGCTTATAAGCGTCTATCCAGAATGAACTACCACCTTAATAAGCGATCAGAAACAGAGGTAGCACATCTTGTCAGCTTATAAGCGTCTATCAGAATGAACTACCACCTTAATAAGCGATCAGAAACAGAGGTAGCACATCTTGTCAGCTTATAAACGTCTATCAGAATGAACTACCACCTTAATAAGCGATCCAGAAACAGAGGTAGCACATCTTGTCGAAAAACTTATAAACGTCTATCAGAATGAACTACCACCTTAATAAATGATGCAGAAACAGAGGTAGCACATCTTGTCAGCTTATATCGTCTATCAGAATGAACTACCACCTTAATAAATGATGCAGAAACAGAGGTAGCACATCTTGTCAGCTTATAAGCGTCTATCAGAATGAACTACCACCTTAATAAGCGATCAGAAACAGAGGTAGCACATCTTGTCAGCTTATAAACGTCTATCAGAATGAACTACCACCTTAATAAATGATGCAGAAACAGAGGTAGCACATCTTGTCGAGCTTATATCGTCTATCAGAATGAACTACCACCTTAATAAAAGATGCAGAAACAGAGGTAGCACATCTTGTCCCAGCTTATATCGTCTATCAGAATGAACTACCACCTTAAGAAATGATTCAGAAACAGAGGGTAGCACATCTTGTCAGCTTATAAACGTCTATCAGAATGAACTACCACCTTAATAAACGATCAGAAACAGAGGTAGCACATCTTGTCAGCTTATAAACGTCTATCAAGAATGAACGCTACCACCTTAATAAATGATGCAGAAAGGAAACAGAGGTAGCACATCTTGTCGAAAGCATATACGTCTATCAGAATGAACTACCACCTTAATAAAAGATGCAGAAACAGAGGTAGCACATCTTGTCAGCTTATATACGTCTATCAGAATGAACTACCGCCTTAATAAGCGATCAGAAACAGAGGTAGCACATCTTGTCAAGCTTAAAGCGTCTATCAGGAATGAACTACCACCTTAATAAGCGATCCAGAGAACAGAGGTAGCACATCTTGTCAGCTTATAAGCGTCTATCAGAATGAACTACCACCTTAATAAACGATCAGAAACAGGAAACCTTAATGATCAAGAAAGCGAGAGGTCATCTTATAAGCGTCCATCAGAATGAACTACCACCTTAATAAGCGATCCAGAAACAGAGGTAGCACATCTTGTCCAAGAAGCGATATACGTCTATCAGAATGAACTACCACCTTAATAAGCGATCAGAAACAGAAGTAGCACATCTTGTCGAAGCTTATATGCGTCTATCAGAATGAACTACCACCTTAATAAGATGCAGAAACAGAATCCACTTAGCACATCTTGTCATCTTTATCAGCTTATAAGCGTCTATCAGAATGAACTACCACCTTAATAAACGATCAGAAACAGAGGTAGCACATCTTGTCAGCTTATAAGCGTCTATCAGAAATGAACTACCGCCTTAATAAGCGATCAGAAACAGAGGTAGCACATCTTGTCAGCTTATAAGCGTCTATCAGAATGAACTACCACCTTAATAAGCGATCAGAAACAGAGGTAGCACATCTTGTCAGCTTATAAACGTCTATCAGAATGAACTACCACCTTAATAAAGCGATCAGAAACAGATTGTAGCACATCTTGTCAGCTTATAAGCGTCTATCAGAATGAACTACCACCTTAATAAATGATGCAGAAACAGAGGTAGCACATCTTGTCAGCTTATATATCGTCTATCAGAATGAACTACCACCTTAATAAATGATGCAGAAACAGAGGTAGCACATCTTGTCAGCTTATAAGCGTCTATCAGAATGAACTACCACCTTAATAAACGATCAGAAACAGAGGGTAGCACATCTTGTCAGCTTATAAACGTCTATCAGAATGAACTACCACCTTAATAAATGATGCAGAAACAGAGGTAGCACATCTTGTCGAAGCTTATATCGTCTATCAGAATGAACTACCACCTTAATAAATGATGCAGAAACAGAGGTAGCAGTCAGCTTATAAACGTCTATCAGAATGAACTACCACCTTAATAAATGATCAGAAACAGAGGTAGCACATCTTGTCGAAGCTTATATCGTCTATCAGAATGAACTACCACCTTAATAAATGATGCAGAAACAGAGGTAGCACATCTTGTCAGCTTATAAGCGTCTATCAGAATGAACTACCACCTTAATAAATGATGCAGAAACAGAAGCACATCTTGTCAGCTTATAAACGTCTATCAGAATGAACTACCACCTTAATAAACGATTGCAGAAACAGAGGTAGCACATCTTGTCAGCTTATAAGCGTCTATCAGAATGAACTACCACCTTAATAAACGATCAGAAACAGAGGTAGCACATCTTGTCAGCTTATAAACGTCTATCAGAATGAACTACCACCTTAATAAATGATGCAGAAACAGAGGTAGCACATCTTGTCTTGTCAGCTTATAAACGTCTATCAGAATGAACTACCACCTTAATAAACGATCAGAAACAGAGGTAGCACATCTTGTCAGCTTATAAAACGTCTATCAGAATGAACTACCACCTTAATAAATGATGCAGAAACAGAGGTAGCACATCTTGTCAGCTTATATACGTCTATCAGAATGAACTACCACCTTAATAAATGATGCAGAAACAGAGGTAGCACATCTTGTCAGCTTATAAACGTCTATCAGAATGAACTACCACCTTAATAAATGATGCAGAAACAGAGGTAGCACATCTTGTCAGCTTATAAACGTCTATCAGAATGAACTACCACCTTAATAACATCTTGATCAGAAAACAGAGGTAGAAACAGAGGTAGCACATCTTGTCAGCTTATAAACGTCTATCAGAATGAACTACCACCTTAATAAATGATGCAGAAACAGAGGTAGCACATCTTGTCAGCTTATATACGTCTATCAGAATGAACTACCACCTTAATAAATGATGCAGAAACAGAGGTAGCACATCTTGTCAGCTTATAAACGTCTATCAGAATGAACTACCACCTTAATAAATGATCAGAAACAGAGGTAGCACATCTTGTCAGCTTATAAACGTCTATCAGAATGAACTACCACCTTAATAAATGATGCAGAAACAGAGGTTGCACATCTTGTCAGCTTATAAACGTCTATCAGAATGAACTACCACCTTAATAAATGATCAGAAACAGAGGTAGCACATCTTGTCAGCTTATAAGCGTCTATCAGAATGAACTACCACCTTAATAAATGATGCAGAAACAGAGGTAGCACATCTTGTCAGCTTATATACGTCTATCAGAATGAACTACCACCTTAATAAATGATGCAGAAACAGAGGTAGCACATCTTGTCAGCTTATAAACGTCTATCAGAATGAACTACCACCTTAATAAACGATCAGAAACAGAATGCACATCTTGTCAGCTTATAAACGTCTATCAGAATGAACTACCACCTTAATAAATGATGCAGAAACAGAGGTAGCACATCTTGTCAGGTATATACGTCTATCAGAATGAACTACCACCTTAATAAAGATGCAGAAACAGAGGTGGCACATCTTGTCGAAGCTTATATCGTCTATCAGAATGAACTACCACCTTAAGAAATGATTCAGAAACAGAGGTAGCACATCTTGTCAAGCTTATAAACGTCTATCAGAATGAACTACCACCTTAATAAATGATTCAGAAACAGAGGTAGCAAATTAATTTCAATTCAGCATTTTATGCTTGAAAAGTGTAAGAATACTTTATTATGGAAACAAAAAATGTAACTAAAATCTGTACACAATAATATACTCATACATATGTACTACTGCCACACTAAAGTAAATGATAGAAATAGCCATCTCGAAAATCATTGGACTATAATTTGCAATGGCTGCAATTGTATTCTTTGGGAAGATCCTCTGCAGTCACGATACCAGGGATGCAAGTTAGGTGTTCCCACCTTGAACACAAAATCGCACTGCACCTAGAAAGAGTCAAGTGACTTAAATAAATCAACAATCAAATATGTTAAAAGATTATTCAGTGAACATAGTGTGAATCTACATGTTATTTACCATGGTAAAGCTGCCAGTGATGTTGTCTGGGTTTGTCTTGTTACAAGCTGTGCATAGGGAAGAAACATCACCTTGTGGAATAAAGAGATGGGCATTTACCAAAAGTACTTTATCAATATGTTTTACCTTATCATTAAATTGTGTTTTGTTATGGAAGCTTTAAAATAAAGGGTATTAGCAAAGCAGAGTATATGCTGTTGAAACACAAAAGAACCTCAACAGACCATCATAATAGTTTCCAGCTATGAATTTAAAATTCAAAAGTAAATTCGATTACAAATAAATAAACTTACCACCATATTCAATTAATGAGCATGCTATGCATAATCTGGCCCTTTCCACAGCTTTTGTATCTGTGTGGATGTTCAGAGCTCCGCCTGTGCTTAAATAATCCTCTGCAAACTAACAAATCAAGTTATAAAAAAACATTATTATACATAACAAACAAAATCTTCACTGAAGATAAATACTTTCTTTCCCTACTTTTAAAATCAAGACTCCACAGCTGCTCCCATCTTTCTGCTGCTCATGATGTAAGCTATGTGTAGACCAGCTTGCATGCATCTCCTTGTGGCACCGCATCTTTAGGAAATTTCTTTAAAAATGAAAAAACATTAATAAACTTACAAGCATACATCATATTTGTGAATAACATAGGTAAATTATAATAAACTGCAAGTTTACTGTAGTACTGGTCTATGCCACTCAGTCATGATTCATTTATAACATGACTAACAGTTATTTCCTTTTTTATAGGTGCCTCTCTGTATTTCCCAGTAAAACAACCATGAATTTACTTGTGCAAGCACTGACCTCCAGTTCCTATGTAGCTTCCTTTTGTAACAATCTTCTGTCCTTGAGGATCTGCAATAATTATCCGTCTTTCTGAAAACTTAATAATCTGAAACAAATATATGCGGAAAAACATGCATGTAATCATGATATACATATTCAAATAAAACGGCTATAAAAAGTACTGCAATGTAAGTGTAATCTGTATAAAGACAAACAATGAAATTTAATAATTGCAGTTTATTATTTAGAATGGGTGTCCTGTAGAGTTTAGCTCCAAACCTAATCAAACACTCCTGAAACAGCTAATCAAGCTCTTACTAGGCAGACTACAAACTTTGAGACACGTTGGAGCTAAACTCTGCAGGACAATGGCCCTCCAGGACCGACCCCTGATTTAGAACAAAAAAGTCTTACCACAAGAATCCAATGCACCCCAGTGTTGAATGGACACATCCAGATGTCATCATTTGGGATGGTCATCTAAAGACATTTAAAGCACTTTATGTATTTTTGTTATAAATGAGCAATGGGTCAGCTGAGTGTCAGGATCATGGACCTGTTTTGTCCTGTTTTGCCCCTGTTTCTGTTTTCCCATATTTGGTCATGTTCCTGTCCTTGTTTAGTTTGATTATTATTCTGTCCACCTGCGTTTCCTAATTAACCCTTGTATTTTAGTTCCTGTCTTTGCGTTTTTCCCCTGTCGGGTCTACTTGTTGTCTATGTGTGTTTGCTCAAACTCCTATTGCGGGTTTTATCCCCTGTGTTTCTTCATTAAAGACTGTGAATGCTACTTTGTCTTGATCATTCTTCTCACAGCAGCGTAGTGTGACTGATACATTTTCCACTTTATGTATTTTCGTTATAAATGAGCAATGGGTCAGCTGATACATTTTGTATTCACTCAATGTATGGATTTATCACCTTTCGCACAACTCCAAATCTACCTCCAAACAGTGCAGTAGATACCACAGAAGACAGAAGAAATACTTTGGCCTATATAAAATATACACACATCTTTACATCAAAATCACTAAATAAATATTTCCCAAATAATATAAATAGCAGAAATGAAGTATTATAGCAAATCTGTTCCATCAATTACCTGTGTTTGCTTTTTCAGTATGTGTAGGTAACTATCGATTACCTGTTTGAGAAAGCAGATACAATTTGTCACAATTTCAAAACATTATTTGCAAAGCAATCTTTGTTCCTAACTTCCTACCTCATCTGATAGCCAGTTACTCCCTTGCAAAGTTTTTAAGGAAGAGTTATACAATTTGTATGGGCCCACCACAGCTTCAACTCTATCAACAACAGCCTTGTCCGACCAGATCTGCTGAACTAATAAAAATAAAAGCATATCTAAAACCTACACCTAAATAAACTCATAATATTAACAGTTCTTCCATATCTTTTTAGCAGGGCAGGAAGAATAGGTTCCCATGCACCCGCTTGGCAGTTTTTTTAAACCCTTTTTTTTTTTAACTCTAATGGTGTTTAGTTAAGATTTTTTGATGTTTCTGAGGTCAAATAATGTCCCAAGGGGGTTAGTTTTGCAGCCATCTCGAAATGATGTCATCACGAGTGGTGGAAAACACAGATTTTCATAACTCCTGAACCATACAACATACAAAGACAAATAAACCAATTTATTTTTATATAATTCTGACATCAGGAATCAAATAGAAAGGTCAATAACATGAATCGGCTCATAACTTACTAACTTTTGCTATTTTGTTCCGCAAAGGTTACCTGCATTAGCCAAATGACATTAGGTTTTCTATTATATCAATTGCAAAGTTGTTAAATGGATGGCAAAATATATCCATGTTGTTCATGGCAATTTCTACTTTGATTTGTGTAGATTTTTTCCCAGTTACATTTTTTTCTAGGTCATATTATATTTTGCCATCCATTTAACAACCTTGCAATTGATATAAGAGAAAACCTAGTGTCATTTGCAGGAAACCTTTGCGGAAACAAAATAGCAAGAGTTATAAAGTTATAAGCCAAAGTTATAAGTCAGAATTATATGAACAAGTGGTTCATTTGTCTTTGTATGTTGTATGTTTCAGGAGTTATGAAAATCTGTGTTTTTCACCACTCTCGATGCCATCATTTAAAGATGGCTGTCAAACGAACCCCTTGGGATGTTAGTTGACCTCGGCAACATCAAAAATGATTAACTAGACAAAATTAAAGTTCCAAAAAAACAGGTTCCAAAAACACTGACAAGCGGGTGCACGGGAACCTATTCTTGCTGCCCTACTATTTGGCTTCCTTGTACTATACATCTTTACAATACCTCTCTCCTCAGGGTTCTTAGCTATAGCTTCACTGTTTCTTGTTTTTATGCTGTTCTTCTTTCCTCTCCCTTTTTCCTCATCAGACAGAACGATGTTCTTGTTTTCAAGTCTTTCCTTTCCTGCTTTCTGATTTGTTGTTGTCTTTTTCTTTCCTCTCTCTCTCCCTGTCTGAGGTAACCTTTCTTCTTTCTTCGAACCTTGATCTCCCTGCAATTCAAACTTCTCTTCCAGTCTCACCTGTTCAACTTCTAACTTGACAATGTGTTCTTCCTTGGTTTGTGACTGTTCTCCTTCAAATTCGCTGCACTTCTCTTCCAGTCTCACCTGATTAACAGACAACTGGCCAGTCACTGACTGATGCTGTTCTTCTGCTTCTCCGTTTTTCTGTCCTTCCTTGTACGGTTTTAAATGGTTTATGTTGTACGTGGTTTTCAGAATGTGTCCTTCCTGGTTTTTTAGTACAACTGACTTTCCTGTGACATCGCAAATGGTGTAAGGCCCAGAAAAGTCCGGTTGGAGCCTACCCCCCTTCCGTCCTTTTTTTCTCGCATTGAACAGTAAGACCTTGTCACCAACATTGAAGGTGATGTTCTTGTATTTTTTTTGTATGCGTTTTAAATAGGCCTCCTGTTGCTTTGTCTGGGATTTCACTACATTTTCACTTGCCTTTTGTTTCACAAGTTCTGTTTGTTCTGCTCTTGTTTCAACAAACTTTTCATATGTGTGGGGAGAACAATTTGTGAAAGCTAAAAGGTAGAAGGATTTTCATGTTAGTCCACTCAACACTGTAAATTGTTTCTAAAATGTTTACATAGTGTTTCTGGTTGCTATTTACATATTATACTCTTGCATTACCAATACAAAGGCAATGAGTAATGCATTTATTTTTATATTCCAAAGAGCTCAGTTATTATCCCTGTTGTGGAAAATGAATAAGGAACGGTTCAGCAACAAGAACGTCCAGTGTGATGGTGTAAAAGTGCTCATTGAATAAAGACAAAAAATAACACTTGCCGGCAATTCCTCCGGTACTTCTGATGGAAATCTTGCTTCTCTTCCGTTACATCAAGAAGAAGGGACTGTACTTAGTCGTTGTTTGTATTTTTTGAACGCATAGCGAAAACAAAACTGCATCAAGAAAAACATCCCAATCATCCTGATGTTCATTGACCAGTTTTCTGAGGGGCCTAAAATGGTTTGTAAAAAAAAAAAAAATCACTAATTGTATAACACATGACATAGCTTTTACAATATTGAAACACTATGGGGCGGTTTTGCAGAAAGGGTTTTGATTAGGTCAGGAATAGGCCATTGTTAAATAATTAACAATTTTTAACAGTGTAGGACCTGATATAAATTACACTATGAATAAACAACTCTGCTCATAGTAAGTGTTTAGCTCCATATCCAATCAAACATACCTGATCCAGCTCATCAATTTCCTTAATGTACTACAGAGTTGCATGCAATCCACCAATACCTTACCTTTTTATGTTGTCATTTGTTTTTTCATCCAACCCATTCGTTTGGGGATGGTAGGCAGCAGTCACGCTCCTTTTTATGCAAAGCAGTTCACAAAGGCAGCCGTTTATCTGAGAAGAAAGAATATAAGAATTTTGCATTTAATCATGTGGGTAGGTCACTTATATGCAAATAGAATTAGGCATTATAATAGTTTTTCAGGGCTCGACATTAACGCTTGTCGGGACAAGTGAATTTTTGTGAAGGGCAAGTGAAAGAGAATTTTACTTTCACTAGTAACCTGATTAAAACATCAATAACTAGCAGCACCGAAAACAAAAAAAGGCTTTTTTTGCCCCGGACAAGTAACTATTTTACTCGGACAAGCGAATGAATGATTTACTTGTCGGAAGGACAAGCACATGTCAAGGCTTAATGTCAAGCCCTGTTGTTATATATTGATTCACCTCATTAACGAATTCTCTGCCTTGATCAGACAAAATCCTGACTGGGCAGCCATGTCTGTAAAATACAGAACACAGTTGCCTTGAAACCTCTACAGCAGATTTTGACTTCAAAGGGAAAGCTTCCACCCACTTTGAGAAATAATCAGTGATTGTTAAAATATAAACATTCCCATCAACTGTCTTGGGCAGTGGTCCTGTCAAATCAATTCCCAGCAATTCCCATACTGAGGAGACCTAAAAAAAAGAGAGAAAATAATGACAAGCAGTCCAATAAAATTATAATAAAAAATAATAAGCTTGAAGATCAGAATGCATTATGCTTAAAATTAGCCATTTGAAACCAGAAATACCTGAATGCTTTCCAGTGTGCTCTCTACTATAAGAGGTTTTCCCACCCTTTGGCATTGGTCACATTCACTCACCTAGAAAATATGACAAATAATGCCCATAAAAAAGAATAAGTAAAAGTAATAAATATGATAACTGTATGTAAAAATATCATGGTTTCACAACATTTCCCATGCTTATTCTAGAGAACAGTGTGTTTCTAATTATATAGCAACAGTTTGGGCAGGACTATTTCCTATTCCAGCATGACAATGCCCTATGAATGATTTGGACATGTACACACCTGTCTATATAAGGTCTCACAGTTAACAGTGCATAACAGAGCACAAACCAAGGCATGAAGTCTAAGGAATTATCTGTAGACCTGTAGACAGGATTGTATCGAGGCACAGATTTGGGGAAAGGTACAGATACATTTCTGCAGCATTTAAGGTCCCAATGAGCACAGTGGCCTCCATCATCCTTAAATGGAAGAAGTTTGGAACCACCAGGACTCTTCCTAGAGTGGGCGCTCAACCCACCAATTACCAATTACATCTGAGGCTGGTGCTTCAAAGGTGTTTCAACAAAGTATCAAACAAAGGCTGTGAATACTAACGCATATGTGATTTTTTCATTTAAATACAGGCTGACCCAATGAGCATTTCGGCTGTCCAATGGTCATGCCTTAGCTTTGCAAATTCTATTATTGCATTGGTATTGCATTCTTCTCATGGGCATCTAATATTTTTTAATAAAGTTAAATCTCTTTTTGGCTTATTTTATCTGTAAAAGAAAACATGCAAAATAATTCTGCACACTTGTATGCAAGTTTTTCACATCCAGCCTTCATGGACAAATATATATTACTTATTAATGATTAAATACATAATAAATATTAGTTATTATGATTGATGTGGTTTGGAATTGGTAAAATGTGTTTGGAGACAAAAATGTGACCAGAATATCAAGTTGCCTAATAATTCTGCACACACTGTAGTACATCAGAATTGGAGGACAATATGCAATGAATTATGACCCTCTGAATTGTAATCAAATTGAGGTGAATGACTAACTCCTCAAATTGACAGCATATGAATATGGCAACTCTCAGGAGTTTCAGTGACAGTTGATTTAAAAACATTTTTTAAAAGAGCCCTATCAGTGGATATAAATATCTAGAGGATGAAAGAGGAGTAAAAGATCCGTAAGGTAAGATGGGGCTTGATCATAAGAACAAACAAGAGAAATTTTAAACTGGATCCTAAAATGGACCAGCTGATGAAGTGATCATAAAATTGGTGTAACATTATCATATTTTCTGCCCTGGTCAACAGCCTTGCAACTGTATTTTGTACAATCTGGAGACATGCAGTGGGAAACTAAGAAAGACTCAAATACAAAGACTTATAATAATCTAAGCAATATGTAATAAAAGCATGAATAACCTTCTCCAAGTATTAAAAAGACAAAAATAAATGGCATATTAATTAATGGCATAAGAATATATAATTAATTACCCATTTTTCAACGTCGATAGTCATCCCTGGCCAATAATACCTGGCACACAAGGCACTGCGAGTTTTAAATACCCCAGTGTGGCCTCCCAAAGGGATGCTGTGGAATTCCTCTAACAATGCCCTGCATTCGTCCTTGGTTTTAATCGCCTTCCTTCTCCCATAATACAGCAAACCATCTGTAACATTGACTAAATTTAATAAATATTAAATATAAATTAACCTTAGAGACTTGGCAAAACACTGCCTTCACACTAACCTGTGACTCTGAACTTTGAAGAGTATCGTCTCAAGCCTTGACGTTCAGTTTTATTATAGTGTGTTGGGTACACATTTGTAGTGAGGAAAGTGATCACCTCTTCGTATCTTCTCTCCATTATGCTATCTACAATGCTTTCAGAAGTAAAGAAAATAATTCAGAAGCAGACAGATTACCCACACAAACAGTTATTGTTTTTATTGATTATGTCACAACAGTTTAAAAAAATTACACAATAAATCTGTTAACTAAAAAAACCCCAAAAAAACAACAACACACGCACTCACACATATATATATATATACATATATATATGAATATAAGTGTGTATAGATAGATAGATAGATAGATAGATAGATAGATAGATAGATAGATAGATAGATAGATAGATAGATAGATAGATAGATAGATAGATAGATAGATAGATAGATAGATAGATAATAACTGGTTAGGGCTATATTGTATTGCCTGACAATTGTGCCAATAAAGTTTTGATAGTATTGTATTTATGCCGTGTGTGACTATAAATGAGCGTGTCTTCATTTACAAATGAAACTACGTGAATGATCATTTATGATCATTTTTAATTTAGCAAGATCGATTTAAATCATGGCCTAATCAGCATGCTTTATAGGAAGAAGTAAAACCCTCATTTGTGATAAAGTTATGCACATTGTTTTTCTGGTTAGAGAAATTTAAATCAAGCATTGGAATCTGAGACAACGAAAAAACATCACATATTTAATGTGAAAGATTCGACTTTACATTGAAAAATAAATATTTTAGATTTATTTAAATCAACAGCTAGTCAAGACCGCATGCTTTTTTTGAAAAATCAATGGCTGGTCAAGACTAGACTCATGCTTTTTGGAAGAAGCACCCTCGCGATAACGCTATAAAACTCGTTTTTGTTGTTTGAAATATTAGACAACGAAGAAATTATTGCATATTTACTGGGAGAGACTAAATTGAACAGAAAACACAACTTTAATTACGATGAATTGATTATACTTACGCGCTTCGTTCACCGTTCTTTCACACCTCAGACAGGGTAGCTCAAATTTATGGTGGTCTTCAGAAACAGGGTTTCCAAGAGAAGTAGGGTATTGCGCATGCGCATTGTGTAAGGGTAGCTCATTTTGAGAGGTAGCACAAAGTGTCGGAACACCGGTGTTCCGGAGCATGAGCTCTCGAAGCTCCGCCCTCTTCTGAAAAGTGAGCCTGGAGCACCAGTTCATTTGCATTTAAAGGGACACAATTCAATTCAATTTTATTTGTATAGCGCTTTATCACGAAGTTCATTGTACCAAAGCAGCTTTACATGTATTGAAAGATAACAGTCAGTGGTCAGGGATTCATAAAAACTCCTTAAGGGAGAAAAAGAAACCCTGACGTGACATGTTACAGTTGCAATCCGTAGCACATCCGTAATAGAAGACACAAAGTGCCATTGATTGCATCTATAACTCACTTTACAGTTATAGAAGACAGAATAATTACAAATTAAGAGAAGTGAGTAAGTAAAACTGAATTGTATATACTGAACTGTATATAGTAGTAAATTTAGTTTTAATTTAAGAGAGCTATGAATGCAAGGAAGTGGCCGGTTGTCTTGGGCGGTCATCCATTGAGCATCACCAGGATGGGCATCAGGCGGGGCGGGACTCATCTTCCTGTTCCCATGTTATGAGCAATATAATGCCAGCTGGAACTTAATATGTATTCCTCAGAGTCTCTTTGAGAAGAGAGAGAGAGAAGGAGACAAAACAGACTAACATTAGCGTAGCAGCCGTTTACATGTAATGTTAAAGCCATACAGTAAAATTGGTGTATGTGTGCACGGTTTCGATTAAGCTAACTATTGCAGCCTAAGTGAGTTAGGAGCTGAATTAGGTGAATGCGAGGCTAAAGAGATCTAGTCTTTAGTTTAGATTTAAAGTGCTCGAGTGTGTCTGAGTCACGAATATTGCTGGGAAGGTCATTCCAGAGTTGTGGTGCTGGGTAGGAGAAGGATCTACCACCTTTAGATGTTTTTGATATTCTTGGAATTATTAACAGACCACCATTTTGCGATTGCAATGTCTGCGAAGGCGCTAGGCCATTTAGGGCTTTATAGGTGATTAACAATATTTTAAAATGTATGCGAGTGCAGTGTTGCTAGAATTGGGCTTATGTGATCAGAATTCTTTGATCTAGTAAGCACTCTAGCAGCTGCATTATGAACCAGCTGAAGCTTATTTATTGGATTTGCATGACACCCCCCCTCCAGTAATGAGTTACAGTAGTCAATTCTTGAGGTCAGAAATGCATGGATTAGCTTCTCAGCATGTGGCACAATTTTTAAATGCTAAGGTGAAAGAATGCAGTACGACACACACTGGAAATGTGACCATCGAAAGACCATCTAGCATCACACCTAGGTTCTTGACTGCAGAAGAAGGCACAATAGTGCAACCTTCTATAGAGATGTTGTGGACTATCGTGTCTTGTTTGGAGCTATTAGGTTTAATAATAAAAACCTCTGTCTTATTGGAGTTAAGCATAAGAAAGTTGTTTGCCATTCATTTTCTAATATCGTTAATGCAGTCTATCAGTCTAGAAAAACGATGGGTTTTGCCAGGTACTAAGGAAATGTAAAGCTGGGTATCGTTAGCATAGCAATGGAAGCTGATATCGTGTTTGTTAATAATATCTCAGAGGGGAAGCATATATAATGCGAAGACAATGGGACCAAGAACTGATCCCTGTGGCACGCCATATTTTACCTGAGAGTAAAAAGACTTTTCCTCATTAACACAAACAAAGTGGCAGCAGTCGGTTAAATAAGACTTAAACCAGGCTAAAGCTTGACCACTAATGCCAACGTAGTTTTGTAGTCTATCAAGTAGATATGATTATATGATCAATTGTATCAAAAGCTGCACTGAGGTCCAGTAATATAAGGAGAGAGGTTTCACCGCGATCCGATGTTAAAAGGAGGTCATTTGTCACTCTGAGCATGGCTGTTTCTGTGCTGTGATGGGGCCTAAATCCTGATTGAAATTTTACATAAATGCTATTTTTTGGAGTTGGCTAGACATGACTTTTTCCAGTATTTTTGATAAAAAGGGGATATTTGAAATTGGTCTATAGTTAGTCAGCTCTTCCTTGTCGAGATTAGGCTTTTTAATGAGTGCTGGGACATAGCCTAATTCTAATGATGAGGTAAGAATATTGAGCACTGGTTCCGATACTGCAGGAAAAACTTCCTTTAGTAGTTTTGTGGGAACAGGATCTAATATACAGGATGACAATTTTGATGAATTTATTACTTTTGAAAAGTCATCTATTGTAATAGCAGTAAATGAGTCAAGTTGTATTAGTGGCATGCTGCGGAACGGGATACTATCGGATATAAAGGTGGCTGATTGTATAGTTTTGATATTTTCTCTAATCTGCTTGATTTTATTTGCAAAATTGTGATTATTCAGTAGTGTCCAGTTAGTGCACCTGCAGACATGACTCTCACTGTATATACACAAACTTGCACCTTATTTATATGTAAAAGCGTGTAAAAACTTGCTTTATTCAAAGTACACTTTAAGTAAGGAACAAATAGAATTTAATGTGACTACGTGAATAAAACACAAACTTGGATTTGTGAAATTTTCCACCTCAAACCCGGAAGTAACGACTGGATTAGTGTAATGTAAAGGATTTAGTAACATAAAACAATAATGTTTTAATGATTAAATAAAACATTTGAAGTATTTAGCAACATTAAAGGAGCGCCATTCCGGATATCATTTCCAGGTTGAGGTGGAAATATACTAAATCTGAGTTGTCTGGAATGCAGCATTAAACAAGGGAAATTAATAAAACGTGTGCACGATTTACCTAAACCGAGGGAATGAATTAGTAAAATGTGCGCACAATTTAATGCTAAATCATGGGAACGAATTAAAAAATAAATATAATTATATATTTTGTTATGTCATGTGCGGGACTCCTTAGAAATCCATGCTTCTAAAATGTTTTAACCATGTTCTTAAGGGGGGGAAACCCCAGTGTCCTGTAATACCAAAGGCTGGAAAAGATAAGAGACTGCAGTGCATACAGACCTGTCTCAGTGTTCAATATATAGTATAGAATATATGCTTCAAAATATAATTCCCGATTTAATTGATACTGACCAAACTGGCTTTGTTAAAAATAGGCAGACACATGAAAATGTAAGACGTGCATTATTTTTGTTCGAGAGCATGAGCAAAAATAATTCAGAATCCCTGGCAATTAGCCTGAACACGGAAAAACCTTTTGATTCAGTGCAGTGGGAGTTTTTGTATCTAGTATTGCAATGATTTGGCTTTAACAAAGAGGTTATAAGAAAAAAACAAGATTAAAATAAATGGTAATGCTTCTAACTCAATTACACTGGAGCGGGGTTGTCGTCAGGGATTCCCCTTGAGTCCCACGCTTTTTGCACTATTTATAGAGCCATTAGCTCAGGCAATTAGACAAGATACAGAAATTCTAGGAATTCCAATAAAAGAAACTGAACACAAAATATGCCTGTATGCAGATGACATTCTCATGTTTCTTGAGCAGTTTAATTGGTATTCAGGATATAAACTAAATTTATACAAAACCTGATCCCTCTCTCTTAACTATTCATCACAAAAAATATATGTAAAAATGAAGAACAAATAGTATTAAATACCCTGGGGGTTATTATACCAAATACATTGACTAATATTTATATTACCAATTATGGATCTATTACGAAGGAACTGAGAGCAGACTTGGACTGTTGGACACCCCTAACTTTCAGTTTGTGTAATCTAATAAAATTATAGGGATTATTGTATTACCACGATTATTGTGTTTTTAAACACTAACTTTAGAGAAACAGAAAAAACAATTTAATGACTGAAACCAAATGATCTCAAGATTTATATGGAAAAGCCAGAAACCCAGGGTAAGACTTAAAGCGCTACAATTATCAAGGTATAAGGGAAAACTGTCTCCACTGTTTGGAGGATTATTATAAAGCAGCACAATGAAAATATTTAGTTTGCTGGTGCATTGATGATTATCATCCAAAATGGAAAGAATTTGAATTCAACCAACTAGACTTTCCTTCCTCTTCCTTATCAGGGGACAAAACTACTAAGATTATGTACCCCAGCAAATTAAGCAAAATTGAATTAAAATTGATCAAAGTTTTGGTGCAATATATTTAGAAAACATACCAACAGATTTGAATGCTCAAGGCAAATACCTTTTTACATTGTTATTAGCTGCTAGAAAAAAATGGCTGTAATTGAATGTTTGTAATGGAGAAAATGACCTTTTCTCTAAGACTAAGCATGAATGTTTTTTATAAGAACTGGTTCGAAATGGTTAATAAACAGGAAAATAGATATGAAGTCTTTTACAGTGTTTTTCCCCTTCATATATTTACTTCATGTAAAATGACTGAAACTCACAGACTTCAGTTAACCCTTTTTTATTTATTGTTTTATTTTTTATTATACTCTTTCTTTTGTGTGTTATATCGGGAGAGTGACCCCTATAATATAAATAAGTGTAAAAGAAGGATGTAAGAGCTGTATGTGATGCCTTTGGTGACCTGTATGTTTAATTCTTTATTCGTTTATTTTCTTTTTCTCCATTTTGGTATAGGGGAGTTTTTTGTATTTCTGAGTTATGTTATAAGAAATACAAAAAACACTTTGTTTTTGTATAGTATGTGTGTACTATGTGATAGTGATAGGTTTTTACAGTAATTGCATCAGTTATGGTGGAAATCTTTTTTGTTTGTTCACAAAAGTCTGGGCCGACTTTAAGGCATGCACGTCTCCAAATGCCTTCCCCGGGAAATGCACACCAGAGGCAGGGAGATCCCAAGTTTCGTTATTTATTCATTTATATGCTCCGTTTAGAGGTGAAAGGTTTATTTGCTGTAGTCATGTGATTGTTTGGGTGAATGTGACACGAATAAACACGCAATTTGTTTAAAAGACTGTTTAATACTCTATATGTACGATTGAAACTGTGAGTGTAGCTGTCAATCACAGAAGTGGGCGGAGCACGGAAGACTGCCAAAGGGAGGCACTCAATCTGACTATATGAGACAGTGGGTTATCAACATTGTGGGAAAAGATTATAAACACTTTTACTTTTAATATTATCATTACACCTCAGGGAACAAAATAAAATAGAAAAAAATCCACGCCACCCTCCAATTAAGGCACATACTTACACCCCCCCATGCACCAGTCTTCCCACCACCCCAACTCCCACCCACAAACATTCTTATACAAACAATTTCATTCCCCTATCTCACCTCCAAACCAGTACTGGTCTATATATACAAAGGGGAATTTTCTTTTTAATTTCCCAGAGACAGTGTGCTCTATAGCCACATAAGAATAACACGGCATGTGAGGGTGTAAATGCCTTTGTGACACAACAGTTTACTGTACATGCACATATGTTTAAAAGAACTGCACAACCCCCATCAGCTGAAGTGATTTATTCTTTCTTTCCCAGTGGTGTGTTTGAAAAAAACATAGTTGTTTTTATGTTTTGTATCAATGATAATTGAAATGTTTGATGTGATGAATGATTTGATCAGCTATATGTCGTGTTGCACATAGAGTTTCTAATTACTTGTGAAAACATATTTGTATTTATAGTTTATATTTAAACAGATATTCAAATGTTTGGTTTGTGGCCATAAGCAATTATTTCCATTATACCAGAAATGTGGTGATATTGTTTTATAACCCTTTAAAACTGCAAAATCACAGCACTGTCCTAGTCTAAAGTCTTGTATATAAAAAAAATATATCTATAAAGATTTCTTTTCAGTCACTGTAAACATCCTGCAGATTTCACAGTATTGCACTGAATTGATCAGGTTTAGTAGAGAGACAGTATTCTCTGTTTCGATAATGATGATTCAATATAGCTCTTCTGGAGGTCATGACCTTTAGATTGATTTTACTCCGGGGTTCTCTCCCAAATGAGTCATTTACTAAATCAGAATAATAATACATTTACCCATCCTACTAAAAAAATGTTGCGTTGTATATGTTACTAAAATAACCTTTGTTGGGTTTAATTTTTCACAGTGTATCTGGCTAAAGGTGGGAAATGAAACCATTACTGTACTAAAATGAACATCTGTAATAATTCAATAATTCACAGATCATGAAGTTGGTGTGTGTTAAAATACATTGCTGGTTTAAAACATCAACGCTGACACTTAAGTCATTGTGTTAACATACATTTAGAAAAAATAATTGAATTGCAAGAATATGAAATAGTTTTTGTTTATGTCTATGCGTTTAGCATCCTGTTTACATACGGTTATATCACCTGTGGTTAAAACTGGAAAATGACTCGGTAGTAATAATAATAGAGTGGAAATCAATATCCTAGTGCTGGCCCACGCTTTTTTAGCATGTTTCATTTCTTTGAAGGTGACGATAACATCGTTTGTTTACATTGGCAGAGACGAATGACACTTTCCCTCCACGTCTACCCAAAACACATCACCACTGACACAGTGAAAATGTGCTCGAGAGGAGCTCACGGAAAGATTTTACCCGTCACCTCGGCTTCCTGTTGGGGGAAAGCACCAGCGTGCAGGCAGTAGCGTACCTCTTCCCGCACACAGTCTTCGCCTGCCATTTCGAAGAGATCCAGCCCTGTTTATCAATCGATTTCTTTTGTCCCTCTGAGGTTTTACTACTCTGCTGAATGAAAAGAAGAGAGGCTCTGCGGTTGCTTCTCTGGCCTTTCGTCGCTCTCTGATGCGACCGTGGCAGTAGTAGGCTGTCGCTGTGCCGCGGGGAGACTTCCAGGTGTCGTGCGGGGAATAACCTGACAATGGATCTTCATTCATACCTATTAATAGACTTATCAGAAATTGCCTGTTACTTACAAAAGAGTGCGCCCTGTTTTGGAAAGCAAGTCAAGCCACTTTAAAAAAAGATTTACACTGGAATATGTGCATCCTGCTGTAAATCACCAAATTAGCCCGTGTTATTATACCTGCATAACATCTAAAGACTTATTCCTCTCGTGGTGCTAGTACATGCATTTTATTTTTTACCTTTACCTTGTTTCATTAACATATTTTATTTGTTAATGAATGCTCAGAAGCTTGCTTTTCAGTCTTCACGAGTGCACAAAAGGCTAACATGTCTACTTTGTCATTTTTTTAAATTCTCTTCCTTCTCCTTTTTGCAAGAACAAAATCAAAAAAGAAGTGATAGCATTATTTACTTGAATTGAGTCCAAGATCACTGATGGTGCTGTAATGTGAGGTACAAGGCTTATGCTAATGTATGCAACCTATTATAATCCCAGTTATTCATAAAAAATCAAACTCATCATCAGCTGATATAATCAGTCATAGTAAATAGTATTTATAATAATGTTTGTGAAAGAGTGGGGATGTTATTACACTGCTGGTTACCTGCCAAATATTCTATAAACCTGTTCTTTACTTGAATGAACACAGATTTATTGTGAGTTATTGTACCGTCCAGTAGATTTTTTTATGTCGTCTTTATTGTGGATAAGTAGCTGTTTTTACAGAAAGGTAAGGTAATCACTGATGAATGATGAATCATTTTCAGTAAATGTGAATGTGTGTAATTGATAGACAGCACATTAGTCAGACAGCAGCTAACCGGGTTATGAGGCATGTGGGTGGGGAAGCCACATGTCTTCTAAAATGTCAATAAAGCCCAGTCAACACAGATACACACCAAACCTCTTCTAATTATTATCCCCCCTCTCTATCTGTCTGTTTATATGGCTCATTGCACAAAAACACTTATACAAATGTGCGCACACACACAACGTCTTTAGTTTTATGATTAAACAAGTCATTGTTTCCTAAGGCCAGCAAAACAGGGAAAAGGTAAGTTAGTGACTGAACTATGAGATTGTTACACATACAACATTTGCTTTGTTAACAAGTGGCAAAGGCCAGAGAGAAAGTTAGGTGGTTTGTAAAAGGAAATCATGGCCAGCGAACAATAATGTGGACAAAGGGAACTTATTTAACCTGTTCCTCAGAAGGAACACCTATGTTATTTCCCTATTTACTTTATTATTTCATAGTTGAATTTTAATCTAATGGATAAACTATAAATTAATGGAAAGATATAAGACTCGAGATCTTGAGAAATATTTTATAAATTAACATAAATTAATTAAAATGTTTATGTTACTGTAATTTAAATACATTTAAATGTAAAAATGTCTTAAATGATTTTTAAAAGATGAAAAAATGTTTGAAAAAATATCTTATATACCAAAAATGTTAAATGTAGTTCAGATGCCTTTTTATTTGTGTGTTCAATTTATCAGGTTAAACATTCGAGAATAAAAGCAGAATGAAGTTTATAGCAAAATATAGTTTCACCTCCTGCAATTTTAATGCTGTGTCAATTCTTGTGTCTCCAGAATAGCCAAAACTGTCTGATCTTTATCTCTGTGTTTACAAAGTGTGTAAGAAGTGTAAAGTTTTGAACAAATATACGAAGAGCAAATGCTCATTCACACCAAGAATGAAATTGTTTATTAACAATTTTATGTTTATTCTTGTGTGCTGCAGTTTCGTGGGTAATTTAAATGGATTTTGCTAGATTTTGAATGTAAGAGAACAATGTGTTTGGTTGACACTGCACAGTGCTTCTCATCCACTTGATGTGACTCGTTAGCATTAGCATTAGCTTTAGCCTTCCAGAAGGGGGTGGAGATCAGCAGCTCATTCAGACACACACACACACACAAAAACCTCACATACTTAATGCACCTGACATTTAGAGCATGATATAATGAATGATCTGTGGTGTATTTTGAGCTGAAACTTCACAGACACATTCTATTGACCCTAAGACTTATACCTTGAAAATGTGGGATAATAAGTCACCTTTAAAATAATACTGCTCTGAAAGTGATCCCGACCACATTGTTCATTTTTTTGTTGTTATAGTTCTTACATTTAGAATGCTTTTTGAATTTTTGTTGAAAAATTTATGAATTGTACTGACTTTGTTAGTGTTACAAGTCTCAGAGAAAAAACTGATGGAACATCTCAGTTCTGCTGTCATGATGCAGAGGCGTTTGAAGAAGATAAAGTGCTTTGAAGAACAAAAGCTAAAGGTTATAAAAGTTTGGCTAAATGTGATGAGGAACAGAACACAAGTGCCTTCTAGACTATGACCAATACAATACAATACAGTTAGAATGGATGGCCCTATTTAGTCTAACATGTTAACTTACCTGTTTGTAGATATACTCTCTATCATCTACTCCTTCAACAAACAGGCCTTGAGGTTTTTCAGTTATTTAGATTCACTTGACGTATTGGCCAAACAGGAAATTTAGTCTTCACTTGTTGAGTTTCTTAAGTTTGTCTTTAGTAATAAATAATCAATACTCACGCTTACAGCCATGTTGACTAAAGTCATAATCAATTTCAGGTCATTTGATTCAGTGTAATTATGAAAGCTCATTAGTTATAGCTATGGCAGGGCATATGTTTTATTACAATGAGTTATTTAATTTAAATTTTTGTAAATGAGTTATTAAATATTATTTTCTACAGTAAATAAATGATTAAACTGAACAATTTCTGTTTTTCTCTTAACGATGTATTATTGAGTGTCAATTGTATTTGTTTTATGATGGTAATAACAGACTATATTTATTAAAAAGCACATTGCCATTACATCTCATAAAGGATTTAATGCATTTCAGCAGTGAGTTACTTATAGTAGCCTCCTCTTTTGTTTTATTGGTTTTATGATTCTGCTGATTTTTTAATTATGCAGAAAGTGAAACTTGTCTCAGATTTCTCATCTCCCTGTCTTCTGAGCCCTCCAATGAAACTTATTCCTAGAGATATCTAAAACTTTATAGGGCGTGCATGGGTCAGATATGAGATTAAACAAAACCATGCAGTTTGTATTTGTGTGTGTGTTTGTCAAAGTCTGAAGGTTAACATTCAACAACACACACAGCAGTGTCCCGGTGTATGAAGTGAAACCCTGTAAGCACGAAACCTGGTAAAGTCACTTCTCCTAACTCAAATAAAGTTCAACAAACCAAAAGGTG
This sequence comes from Beaufortia kweichowensis, assembly GCA_019155185.1. Taxonomy (NCBI): domain Eukaryota; kingdom Metazoa; phylum Chordata; class Actinopteri; order Cypriniformes; family Gastromyzontidae; genus Beaufortia; species Beaufortia kweichowensis. The sequence continues at coordinate 1,173,376 of CM032797.1, read as the reverse complement.
CTCAATCCAGAGCTTATATGCACAATAACCTCTACAATTATCTTATTTATTAAAAGATTTTTTTTGCAAAACTCTTCTTCTTTTTATGTTATCATTCAGTAAACTGTTAATGCCATTTAGGTATCGTTAGGGACAAACTTAAATATCCATTTAGAAACTCCTACTAAAAATGGCACATCGGTGCCTCAGGTTTCTGTGGTGTCTGAGGAAATGTGATTTGAGTAAACATATACCTCTGAATATGGGCCACAAAAGACTGTTATTTCTGCTATTTACCAGACACAAGCCCACGCTGAATTATATCATCATTTTGTTACAGTGTAATTCAGTGTTAACATATGCTTTGTGTTGAGTCATATACATTCATTTAAACCTGTCTCAGAAAGACAGCAAGTCTCTTTTGCAGGGAATTTGGTTGATATTTCGATTCAACATTTGTAAATTAATATCCTCAGTTCACACAAAAACCCTGTGTGGCTTTAATGTTAGTAAAATGTCAGTATGTTTGGCCTTTACAGTGGCAGTGTGTGGTGCCCACATCTTCTCAAGCTTCACAAGTACACAAAAGCAATAGAAACTAAAATATAATCCATTATTTGATCAAAATACCAACCTGTAACCTTGTTCTATGTGCTGTAGATATGGGCTAAGTGTAACATCTGATTATTTCTACCTTTCCACCTATTTCTAAATTTTAACCCCTTACATATATATTGTTATAACGACTTTGCATGTTGTTTCCTTATACTCACGGGTACATACTGTATTGTAACAATGTTTGCAACAAATACACGCCATTTTTTTTCATGGGATAGAAAAGTGTCTATTCAACAAATACTAAAACATCTTGGTGGAAGCAGTATAAAGATTTTCTCATCTCTGAAGGTCATACTGATTTCGGCATCCTATATAGTGACACAAATTTATGCTCAAAACATGGCAAAGTAAACTGTCATTGTGTTTTGTGATTTATTTTAGGTATACAATATGCAATATACGATATGTCATTGTTTACCCCGAACTAATTTGAAATGCTTTGTGAGCCAGTATCACAATTCTTTTAATCATGTAAATTTTAGTTTGAGTTTCCAGATCTCAGATCTTGTCCAAACTGCCCACAACATGACAAAAATCAATAGGACATCCAATATAACAGAATTTGTGGTGCGTCGAGTCTCTTTTGGGATGCAGAAAGCGGATGTGGGAAAGTGGATATGAAACACCTTGTAAATCAGGTCCACCGGTACAAACATGGATCCGTATAGTTTCACATTTACATGCTTTAGCGTTACACGCATCAGACAGGTTTTCCTCAATCAAAGATGTGTCTGGTGCTTTGTAAAATGTAAATTGTTTATATTATGTGCTATATTATCACAGTGCTAGGCTTCATACACCTTATTTTCCACCATTCTGTAGAATGTCAAAGAAAACTTAAAAGTCCATTGTGTGAACCAGTTTATAGCAGGTTCCTGAGAACGGCTAATTGAAAGTTGCTAACAGATTACAAGCAGATGATCAGTTCATTTCAAAACTCTTTTTTCCTCCGGTTTGGTGAGAATGGTTTAAATAGCCTGTTCAGGTAACCATACAGAAGCTATGCAAACCATAAAAAGAAAGTTATAAGACTACTATAGACTATAAGTTATAACACTAACCACATGAAATGTAATATTAATTAAAATAAATCTGTATCTGTGAGTATTAAATTTAGGGGCAACATGAATACGGTCTTAAGATTCACCCCTGATTGTTTTAATGAAACGCATCACTGTCAAGACTCAAGAATCAGATTGTGCCTTTCACATACACACAAATCTATTTTTCTCTTTTCAGATTTAAAGGTCAGGCATCTAAGGGTTTTTCTGCAAACTAGAAAAAAATAGACTTCTAAAAAATAGACAAATAGAAAAATCATTTTTAAAACATGGGTTTAATTTCTGCTAAAAAAGCATAAAATAAAAGTTTCACATGAAATGGTTACTTCCTAAAAGCATCTTGACAATAGTAACATCCAGTTAGAGGTGTGAGGTTTTGGGTAAACAGCGAATCAGTTTCATTCATGATAAATAAATTCTTGATTCAAAAAGTATTTTTGCATACTCTGAAAAATGTAATCCGATTGTTCAAAACAATTTCTTCATTACGTTTGATGCACTTAGCAGCAATTTAGTTTAACAATTCAATTCAGTAACTTTTAAAAGACTTAATCTGCCTCAATGTATAATCAAAAATAGTGACAAATGAACAAATGACAAATTGTTCAATGCAATGTTTTTAGTGTGATGACTAGTAAAACACTAAAGGGTGGTTTCCCGGACAGGGTTTTAATTAATCCACGACTAGGCCTTAGTTAAATTAGCATATTTAAGTCGTTTTTACAAACATGTCTTAAAAAAATGTTTCTGGAGTAAATCTTTAGACAATGCAATGACACTGATATATTTGAAGATATATCATTAGTTAAGACAGCTCAAACATGCATTTTAGTCTGGGACTAAAGTCCTGTCCGGGAAATCACCCCTAAAAGTGAAAACTCTGGACACACTGGCTGAAAACTAAAAACCTGAACCATCTAAATGAGCTTCTGCTCTGAATCACCAACAATAAATTCTATTAACATTAGTGTTAAAAACACAAACATCCTTCAATGCTAATGCATCCAACATACTTCAACCTAACACTACAGTAGATGTTAACACCAGTCTGTGTAGTGCAAGGTTCCTCCCATTATAAAAAGTTATTGAAGCATTTAGGCAAAGTTTAGGCTCAGTATGGCCTTCTAGCAGCGGAAGTTCCAGTAAAATGAGCCAATCATGAATGGATAAAGACTGATATTCTCTTGGGGATTGACTCTATATGGAGTCTCATGACACAGGTGTGTAGCAACCTGTGTGGCGTAAGTGTCCAACTACTAGTGAATTAGTAATGAGCAAGACATCACTTTAGAATGGAGAACGTATTCAAATTTATGAAGAATTAATTAAGAGTAATATGGAATTTAGTTCTTTGTGTTGCTACAAGAATAGACAATATTAGTTTTTTGTTATTAAGGGAGAATGTATATTCTTGTGACGTTACTGCCCTTTAAGGCCCATACTGAGCAAAGCATATTAAGGTAGTAATTTATGAACAACATCTACCTTACTAACTATCTATAAGCATTAGGAGTTTGTTGCAGGAGAAGTCTTTGTTAATGGTCTAGCAGTTGTAGAATATGGCCATGTCGAATAAAGCAATAGTATGTGTTAAATACTAATAGACAGCCAATACGTTAATAGTAATATGCATGCGAATAAGCAAGTAGTTAGTAGAAAATTTGTGTACCTTAATACAAAGTGTTATCAAAAGTTTTTACCGCAATTTGAGCTTAAAAAACAAATGTTATGGCACAGCTGATGTCAGGTTAAATTGTTGGTCGGAAATATGTTAGTAAATTGTGATTTTAGAGATATCAGTCTGTCCCCATTCAAGTGGATAGAAGTGTGGTCTTGCTATGAGGCGTTGAAAAGATGACCTAAAGGGATTCTGGGACTTTCGACCATCCAATTTTAAGTATTTTCATGTTTGTAAATGTAAACGATAGTTTGTGGATGTGCAAATTACACCAACAGGCTAAAGGCGAAGAGTAATGATGTCATCAGCTACGCCAGCATTATGAGAACATCACATAAACCTAATGTTTATACTGTATACCCTAAATTATATTTTTTATACTAATTTATTGAATCGTGATTCTTTCAATTTCTAGATCAATTGCTAAAACAATCGGTTCACGATTTAAAGCATCACACTTTAAGATTACTGCACGTCAGTCATCAGGATCCAGGCATGAAGAAATTGTGAATCATTACATCCCTAGTAACAATGATTAAGAAAACCTCAGAATATAAATGATGTACCAGACACATAACAAGCAAAGTATATTGTCTATAGATTATCATAAACGTTTTTATTATTATTATTTGAATACTAATAATTTGCTCCCAACTAATGGTAACAGTAATTATTTGATAATTTCATGTGATTTCAACAAGTGTCTTAGTCTTAGTAAATTAGTAAATACAATTTTGTAAATAAATTGTTTGTTCAAAACCTGTTATAAACTTTGAACTGGCTGTTCTAAATGAACAAGCTGCTGTCTTTCTTTTCTTATGTTCTTGTTTATCTTCAGTACTTGTTAACAGCGGGTTCTCAGCATTAATGAATCTAAACTGACTCACTTGATTTTATTTACTCGGTCAAGTTGACTGTATTAGTAAACCAATGCGAGGAACAGGGAATCCCTGAGTGGCGCTTTAAATTAACATTGTTTTGCATAGGCTATTTCCTGAAACCTAAAAATATTACACACTTTCAAAATTTCAAAAGCAAATGAACTATATTTGTATTTTTATGGAAAACAGTATCTTACGTCAATGAAGTTGTATTTATGTCAGCGAAACTCATTCACATTTGGAAAATATGAAATAGTCTTTTATGTTGTACTGTTGTACTCCCCCCACTAATCCTCCACCCTGCCGCCACCCCCCAATCCCCCGCCAATCCCCCTGCCCCTAGCTTACTCTCAAACTTCCTGTGCACCTGTGAATTAAGCTTCCTGTGTCTTTCTCTCTGCACTCACACTGTCCCCCCAAACCACTCTGCTCTTGACTGCTATCACTCAAGCAGAACCAAAAGCCAGCGACCCGCGCGTACACACAGACAGCAGATATAAAGCTACAATCACACACAACACACAGAAATATGCTGTTGTGCAGCCACTCAGATTATCGACACATATATACTGTGAAAGTAAAAATACCTTAAAGGAATCGTCCATCTCAAAGGCTTCTCCTAAGAAAAAGAGCTAAAACTGTCACCAGATGAGATCAGAAAATGAGTCGTTTTAGAAGAGCTCTTAACAATGTCACAAACTCGGGTTGGGCTGGATAAGTCTGCAATCAAATGTGGAAATTAGTAAAGATTGTATAATTATTGGACTGCAATGCTCACTCAAACATTTCTTATCCAAATGGATCCAATCTATTTGATCCAGAACCGGATTATCTTAACTATACAATCTACCTTATTCATATATTGTATGTATTTTCATTTCTTTATAGGAAAATATTTGAAACATTTGAAGCTGATATATAAATGAAACACAATAAGCACTCAGTCCGCTTTCTTTTATTGTGTCCTTGGTACGGTGTAATTACACAAATAAGTACTGATTAATATAAATACTTTTCTTCAGAACGCAAAATCAGAACATTTCATGAATATGCATTTGGATGGAATACAGTGATAGTTTCACTTAAATATTAGAGATATAAAGGTTACGATCTTTATATCTCTTATAGAAGATTTGATGAAGAAAAAAGCTAAGCAGCTATAAAATGAATGTGGACTGTATAGCAAACACAAATAATGTAGTATCTAAACAGTAACAGTTTTGGACTCTCTAGAGAGCTCTCGTTAGTTCTGAAACTCTAGTGTAATGTTGTGTATTGTGTAATTACAGGTAAAACAATACAGGAAAAAATGTAGTACATCAAAAACCTGTGTGACCTTGCTTGCAGAAGTTGTGCAACATCAGCTATTCAGATTAGCATTGTTGTTCATTAGAAAAACAGCCTGTTGTGGTTATGTGTGCAACATGTGCCATTGGACAATAGGCAAGTCCTCTGTGTTACGCTCCTGTCATCTTCAAAGTGCTGTTTTAGTCTTTTCTGACAGGAACATGCCAGCCACGTACTGTATCTTGAGTCATTACGTTTAGATCCTAACTCTCAGTTCTGTCTTTGGTGTCAGAATCTGGATGCACGCTCAGCGTCTTTGTTTCTTAGTGCTCCTACTTATCTTCTTGTGTTTTATGTTGGAGTCTGGATTCCACCTTTCTAGTGTTTGACATGTGGTTGGAATATGGTATTTGGTTCCTGACACTTTAGTTCTAGTCTTGGTTCCTGGTCCTGATGTCAGGATCTAGTCTCAAGTTCTGTGTTTTTGTGATTAGTGTGTTCTTGTGCATTTTTTCAATTCTTTATTTGCAATAAACTTTTCTGCCTCAACACACAAGGTGGCTACAAATTTGTACAAATTTCCTGAATAATGACGTAGCTTGCTGCTTAACCACCATAGTACAATACATCGTCGGAAAGACTAAGTAGCTAGTCACGACTGTTTTCCATTAAACATCGTAACTTTATTGCACATCCGTTGTTTGAATCACGTTGGTTTAATAACATAGTTAATGACGTCACATAAGTAGTGGAGTAACAACGTCTACGAATTAATAAATTCATATCAAATTATTGTACATTGTATTTTTGTGAGCCTGTTTTGGTTTGCTGTTGTGTTTTTTTCAAGATGTTTCACTGATTCGTGATGAAGAACTCATAGTGCTGTACACACATGCACACTTTTCAAAAACAGCGCTTTCATTCTGTCGACAAATGAAAAGACGTCAAATGGAATTTGTATATGTTTAGAATGATAGATATAGAACACACATCATGTTGCTTGTCAAATCTTTTGCTTAAGAGTATGATCTATGTCTACATGTTATTTTAACAAGAAACCACAGCTGAAGAGCTGTAGTTCAAACCACGTAGCTTTGCAATGCTGTTTGCAAATGTTCGTTTAAATGATGGTTTTGGGAAAAATGTTGATACGATGGAACTTGCGATCATAGTTGGCAAACAATGCTTTTGGGAAATGCTTGTTTATCATTTAGTTGACCTCCTTCACCTGGTTGACCTCCTTAGTTGCCGTTTTCGTTGGACCTTGGGGTCACGTTGCCATCGTCAAAGTCAAGTCATTGTGTTCAGCCCATTTTGTTTCCTTTCGAAATATTTTTTGTTAAAGAGCAGCTCTGCATCCACATTTTGTCATTTCACCATGAGGACTACATAGTCCGCTGTAGACACCCTCACCCCATATATGACTTTGACATTGGCCTTCAAGCACCACCCTACAGTATACCAGTCACCAACCTTCTAATTACTATGGTCCATTAGCAAACAGCATATGATGGCCGTTCTATTTCTCTATGATGGTACAAGCTCCCAACCTTCAACCAAACTGTCGAGACTTCTTTAAAGAAAACTAAAGTTAAAGCTCCACTGCGAACCTCTAACTCAAACCACAACCATAATCAGCTGCACTTCCTATTCGATGAATTAAAAAACAACTACCCTTGCACCCTTGTGTTTTTTATGTACTGCTCTACACACTATTGCTGGCTATTGAATAATGAAGCAGTTTCTCATTTGGATAAAAGTGTCTACTAAGTGACTTTATGTATATTTGACTGTTAAAAATGAGTGTAACCTAATGCTGGTCAGGTTGATTCGATAGTATTTGAGCAAATAATAGTTTTGACTTGAATAAAACAAGTTAATCTACATGTTTTCATAAAAACATGTTTTGGTTACCTGACAAAACATTTTTGGTGTAGGGCATATTTATGTACGTAAACAACATGTGCAGATACACATGCACATAAAATACTGTAAAACATTGAAATGCAAGCAGACATATTAAAAGAATAAAAAATCTTTATTTGATTAAAAAAACAGACTTGAAATGAAACAACAGAAACAGAGGAGTATGACAGCATGTGGGAAGTCTCTGTTCTTCATTCACACATCTGACACCACCATCACAGTCTGTGTGCAGTAACCTGCTCAAGTGCGTCCCATCACTCACGTGCATGCACACACGCACACACACGCACGCACGCACACGCACACACGCACGCACACACACACACACACACACAGGAGAAAAGAAGATTTTGCTATGATTACATTATTGACTTTAATCACAGGCAGATAACAATCACACATACACACACAACCACAAACTGTTTCTTAGTATTTAGCATTATATCATTTCTTGTCAGATGCCATTCAGAGAAATAATTAGATTACATTCAAGATATCTATACACCTATATAGTACATTCGGCTCTGCATATAGATATCTACGTGCATGCAGTATAAATAGTCACACAGCCTATTTATAACAGAGTTAAAAACAATGAAATTTCTGATCAGAACAACACTAAACATATATGCAAAATATATGTAAATATAGAAAACATTTTACTCACTAACTTTTTGGTATTAATTCATTTATTTTATGAAAAAAATAGTTGCATTGTAGTTATTATTTTGTAAGCTTCCACATGAAACATTTGAAACCACATATATTTCTACAGTATTTAGCATTGTTTTCATATTTTAAATATGAAAATTGTTTGTCTTCAGAATTAAAAAAATGATTTAGAATAATAATAAATAAAGAAAACAAATGTTTAATGTGACTTATGAACCCTATTGTTTATCCAAACATGATTCAGTTTTTGACATTTCATAGAAAAAGACTGTAGCAGGAACTACAGCTTCATTGTTTGTTTGATGATGTGCTGGACTTTCTTTTAAAACATGTTTGGAATAATCTAGCACATTGTAGTCTCTAGACACTTGGTCAGGCAATTGCAATACAAGTTTAGTTCTTCACTGTATCAATATCAATGGTCCTCCGTTTCTGATGTGTTGGTCTCCACTGGCTGTTGACAGAGGAGTATGGTGCAGTGGAGATATGCACCGCTGGGCTATCGCTCTCAGGGGAGCATCTCAGGAGTTATTATTATAAGTTTACTCTTGCAAGTGTTGAAGGTTTCTCTGGTAGTCTTCTACTGGTAAAGCACCTTGACTCTGGAGCTCGTATCCACGTAAGTAGTGGCCGTTGGTCTGGCCTGTAAAATACAGGAGCTGTCTTGCAAACATGGGCTCCACCTTTAAAACAAGAGCAACGTTAACCATAACACCAAGGCATTTTTTATGTATATTGACTAGTATTGTGTCAAATCTTATTACTCATATGGATAAAAGTTCTACAATTCAAACACTGCTATAATCAAAATAGTCTCTATAGGTGTACAGGTGTTTTTATGGCATGGCTGTTACTGGCTTATATTATAACATGTATGCGATCCAGTTTGTGAAAACCCAGCTAAAGTCATTTTTTGTGATTTTTCTGTTTTCTACATAAAATCATTTTACATAATGTAAAGAATTTTTGGTGTGAATTTAACATTGACATCTCTTATTTTTTTCCGAGTAAGGTCATGTCAAAGATTGAAATTATAGTGAAATGATTAAGTTAAATTAAACTTTGATGCTCATAATCTCAGAATTGCATTTTTAGACTAGCCTGGTTTTCACAGACAGGATCACATTTGATATGATATAGTGCTATTCTTATTAAATGAATGCTGTGATATAAGAATTCAGGTGACTCTAACCTGAGCTGTGATCATTTTGCTCTGCCGCTGGGGGTCAGGGAACTCGTCCCCAAAGCACAACACTACCTGAGAGCGTGGCATGGGGCGGCCGTGGTGAACGAAACCTTGCAACTCTATATTAAGAAAAAAAAACATTTAAACCATTAAAAAAATATAAAAATATTTCGATCAATTTCTAAAAAAATTCACATTTCATCCAAAAATAAAAAAATAAAGTTTGTATATAATATTCAACAATAATGCTAGACTAGTAACGGTTAAACAATAAAAGTAGACTATTATTTAACTCTTACAAAATACTTTGAAAGGGGCACATGGCACATTTTCAGAGTAAACTGATGTCAACAGATATTCTTTACAGTCACTTCTCTTCCCATCAAAAGAATAAAAAAGTCCTGATGAGCAAAAACGAGAACAAAAGACCCCCTTAAAGCCCATTCACATAACCTTCTTCTAAACCAATGACTCGTACGGAGCTGAAATGCAAATGATCTTTTGCAGGTGCCCTATAGACTTTGACAGAGTCTGTACGCGTGATGAGGTGGCCGGGAACATTATCAAATGGGTTTGCTGGGCACCTGTGAAACATGTGACATTAAAGCAGAGCTAATCGTGACGTGGCAAACCACAAACAATTTAATGACAGATCAGTGTCAGTACACAATAACTATTAAAACACCCATTAAAACTCACAAAACACATTAAAGCCCTTCATCAGTATCTCTACAGATAAGCAAACAACCATACTGAGGTTACCATTCTAGAAAACATTTGCAAGGATGAATTTTAGAAATTTAATCAACGATGACTATTTTTAGTACATTACTACATTTTAGTAAAACATTTTAGCACAGGGAAAAAGGAAATGGGATGGAAAAATGACACTAAACTATCCGGTAACCTATAGACACCACTGGGTAATGGACCTCATTCATGAGCCATGAGCAAAATGAATTTCATTTATAGCATACTTTATTGTTGCAGTTACACAAAAACTATTTCTATGAATTTTTTCATACGAACAACAGTTTGTTTGTTCCGAATCTGTGTAAATACTTTGTAAATCCATTTTTATATTGTTATACCATCAATTTTGTGTCTTTTCAACACCTGAACAACCTGTTTGACTACATCTCCAGCCAAAAAGTATAATCTCATTCAAAGAAATGTTTCTATAATAACATAAAAATTGTAATACCCCAAATTGTGACTCAAAATTTGCCACTTTATTAAAAAGGACTTGAAGCACATCGACACGCTTGATGCAGCAGAGAAAGCCACTATAACGCAACCGTCCAGTGATCTTACCGCTAATCCAAATGACAATCATCTCTAAATCAAACAATTTATGCTGTTAAAATGAAAATATCTCCAAACCTGAGAGAAACTGTTGAGTGTCCATCAGCTTACAGGTCTGGTCTTTCTCCAGCTTGTTGGGCTTGTCTGCATATGGAGCCAGCGGACCTTCCCAGTACACACGGCCCTGGCACAGTCGCTTGGCATACAGCCCATCCGGTGCCAACCACAACAAAACGCCCCGCTCCAGGATATTGGGTAGCTTCTCAGCCCCGCGGCGCTGGGACTGGGGATACGGGAAGGGAAAGAGCACAGGCTCTGCCCCGCCATATAGTCTCTCCTCTGGGCAAGGAGAAGAGGGGGATGCAGGGGATCCAGGGGATGGAGAGGAGGAGATTCGACAACCCTCGGGACTGCTGGTGGTTACTTCCTTAACGAGAGACTCACGGTAATAGAGGGATACGTGTAGGCGACAGTCTGTGGAATACAGATAATAAAGAATAAAACGCATTTTATGAACTGCCACAATGGCATTGGGGTGATTGCTAAGGCCTTGACTATATGTGGCTGCTTGAGTATCCTGCATGGTTTCCAGCACATCTACATGCAGTTGCATTATCCACTGAACAGAAATTGTGTCTCTTCTACTGGAAGAGTTACGTACCAGCATTCAAAGCAATAATACTATATGGCAGTGGCATATAAAGAGTTGTGTGTGCAGGTTTCTTTACCTGAAATGGCCATGGCTTCAGCAGATCTCATATTAGAGTCTACTGCCACAGGATGTGTTTCTGTAGGCGAGTACGTGTAGAAGGATCCAGAAAACTGGTATCCTGGAACGTTAAAGCATCTGACTTTACTAAAAACTTTTGACACACAGCATCAAAAAGCAGCCCCATACAACAACAATTTATTTTAATAAAATAATATGGTTGGCTTTTCCTATTCTTCAACACTCAGAGCTGAGGTCAAGACCAAACCTGAACCCCTTGTCGTCCAAATCCAGATGAAGACCCATTTATTTTAAACTAATGAAGTGAAGAAAATGCAAAAGATGTTTCTATAGTAGTTTTTATAGTCGTTCTTGTCAGTTCTTTGTAATGGTGAAGAGAGAAATCCAGTAAGTGTGCATTGCAAATTCGCTGCAGTCTTATCTAAGGCCACAAGCAGAGACCAAAACCGAGTAGTGAAACTCAGTCTAAGGCCATGTTTATGTCATCTTGAGAGGCCACAAGATCAACACTCCAATTCTGAACATATTTTTACATCGGTGAAACTGTTTTTTATTAGTGGGACTGAGGTCATGGGTCAAATGTGTCTTTTTTTAATTTTATAAACAATGTCTGTTTTTACACCAGTGAACCTTTTCAGCACAGTTTGTGCGTCCCACTAATGTCTGATAACCTTAACATGTCTGATATCTTTAAGAAAGACAAGTACACTTGGACATTTTTTGTATTTATATAGAATTGTTTCAGGTCATGGCTACAATCCCAGAGAACACTTACACTGATCAAAAATGTATCATTTGTAGTGCACTGTAACTTTGAACTTTGGATAAAAGTCACTGCCACATAAGTAAATTTAGGTGTTAATGGTAATTTATTTGACACATGACAAAGCATGCAAAACTAAATAAAGAGCTTTCAGCATCAACTATCTTGTCTGAGGAATAAGCTACATGGTGTAAAAAGACCTTTCAAGTTGTTCTTTATAATAACCTTTAACAAGGCATTAAGTCAGTTCCGAATCCATCGCCATGTACGATTTGTCAGTAACACTACTGCTTGAGTTTAATGTTGTTGGTGTTAACTCAGACATGGAGAACGTGTCTTTAAATGTTGTATTATTAATAAAGCTTAAAGCAGGTACCGTTGTCACAGGGTGGTGCGTGCCAGGGTAAGGAACGAGTTGGGGGATATGGACACTGGCCGTACGGCAGCTCCGCATGAGGCGTCTGGGGATGAGACTGGTCTGCGCTATATTCCCTCCAATCACGTCTCTCCTGGGGGAGCATATATCCAGGCATCTGACAGGGAAAATGAAGGTTTTGAGCCTAACCTTTGCACTAGACTTGTAAACTAAAGATTTTGGGCAGGTAGAAAACAAAGGTGCTTGTAAGGTGTCTGCTGAGAACAAAAGTAGGTGGACTGATAAACAAAAACACCTCTCCTCACATGGTATAGCATTACTGGCATATTACAGAGCATAAGGGCCTATTCGTCTCTTGCGATATTACCAACATAAACCAATATTTGATTATGAAAATGTGTGACGTCAGCTTACCTGAGGCTGTAGAGGAGGATAAGGGGAATGCATGGAATAACTAATAGGAGTCACATGTGTCGTACTGTCTTCCATATTACTGGCTTTAGAGCCTAAAATGCACAAAAACATAGTCTAGAACAGTGGTTTCATTACCTGCTCCTGCTCAGCCCTAACATATTTAGATTTGTTCTTTCATCTGCTAATTTGTGTAAAACTAAACAAAAGTTTCATCGAAATAATTTGAACATTTAGGAACTTTTTAGGTACATAGATATGGATGGTTTGGATCTGATTATATATACTCTTTTCGTAATCTCACTTGGAAATGTAATTGTTATGTTGTACATGTTATTTACGCCAAACCCTCATGTCGGCAACAAAAATCTCAAACCAACATTGTACGCATTGTCACTTTTGAACTCTACGCTCACTTAACTTTGCAGGGTTACAAGCTTCAAGAATAGTAACAGCAGCAAGGCATGACGTTACTTTCAATCTCTTTTATAAAATTGCTGTTCTCCTCATGAATTGCTTGCAGTACATAAGGGTCAAAACAGCTATCTTCATGGTCTTGACCCCACATCTCACAAGTCTTTGTTATGCAATGTCTAGAGAGTGTCTTGTGCTGCTTAGCTCCTGTGCACTTGGTAACCGAAGCTCTCTATAAAAAGCTTGAGGGATTTTAGCACATGTAGTGGCTTCCTCTTAGCTTCCTGCTACACTTAGTGAGGGCAAGCAGCACTACTCAATGTGAATTCACAACATGCCTTCACTTGATATGGCAATTGTGTTGTTTTACACTTTTAATAAAGTGTTATGTACACTGGAGTATAGTGCAATGCTTAAGCCTAGACCAAATCTATTTAAACAACAATGACTTTCTAAAGCTCATATATGTCAATATTTGGAGTACTGACAGACGATGCACAATAAAAATAAACACTCTATTAAAATACTGTATGTGACCCAGTCTGTGAAAACCCAGCTAAAGTCATTTTTTTGTGATTTTTCTACATAAAATCATTCTTCATAATGTAAAGAACATTCTCTGAGAATTTAACATTGATATCTTTAATATTGTCAAAGATTGAAATCATAGTCAAATTAATAGGCGAATTCAAACTTTGATGCTCGTTATCTCAGAATTAGGTTTTTAGACGTTAGCCTGGTTTTTACAGACAGGTTCACATATATAATTCATAATTCACATATATTTCGAAAGTACACAATTAGTTTGAAACACTTTGGCATTCTGGAAAGAGAACATCAACTATTTCAACTACTGTAATTTAATGGACAGAGCAAATCACCTCTCTTTGCTCCCTCTGGTATTATTCTGTAAACTTTGTAGGGATCTGATATGTCCAACTGGCTTCGCTCCACCAGTTCATCAAAGTCATTACTTTTGTTGAGGGCGCAGCGCAGTCTCGTCTTCCATGTTGGAGGGTCAGGCTTGTCCAAACCTTCTCTGTATTTCCCTTTGAATAAGGCCCAAGCCTATGACCAGCAAGACCACAATGACCATGACAGAAGCACAAGAACATGAACGAGACGACGACAAAGAAAAGCATGAAGCGTGAACATAATTTGAATTGACATATGATGCTACTGTGCCATACTACCCTTAAACTCTTTTACAGGCCAATAAACACAACACAAACATTTGTGGCACCAAAAAGTATATGAACAGAAGTCACACTGTTGAAAGAAACATTGCAATAAATGACGAAATGTCAAACAAATTTGCATTGGTATCTGGAACAAATGATGGGGAGTTTTTCCCCAAAGCTAATTTCGAATTATTTATAACCTGTTATCAAGGTGAATTCCAGTAATTCATAAGGTATGAAACTAAAGTTCACACATGTGGTCTCACTAACGTTTAATAACCTTAACATTGTCCAAAAATCTTTTGTCTTCATTTAGAGAAGTCTTCCTTTAACGGAAATACCACTACCACTTTAATTCTTTATCTATAGCAATAACATTTCAACATTTTGATTGCTTATTTGTAAACATTTTAAGAAAAGCCTGCATAATGACTAAATAAGTTCTTGGCACGTATAGCATTACTTACGCATTATAGATATCCTACAAAACGTATAACAGGTATGACAAGTCCTTCATCATCATCATCATCACTCACCTTAAAGAGCGCAGCATCTTCCTCGCGGTTATAGTCCTGTTTCCCCGCGTGTTTCCAGGGAATTCTGAAAATGGTTTTCTCGTCATTTTCCCAAACCAAACCAGGATACTCCCCGCTATCAATCTGATCGATGAGCCATTGTCTAAGTTTGCCATTCCCACAATTGACTGACATGCTGCAGTCCCCATCTAAGTTCATGTCTGTCAGAAATGCAGGCGAGAGCAACGCATGCACATGCAGTATGCGCAAGAAGTTTTGTTTTAGGTTCATGCATATTTCAAAACAACAATGTCTAGCTTTAGAACAAATAGAAATATGGTTCATTAAAACATAACGCAGCTATTCTGAAAAAGATGGTGTGGCAATAAAAGAAAAACATAACAAAAATAAACAAAAGAATGAATGCACAAGCCAACACAGAATGTAAAGATGACTTGTGTAAGGGAAGTGATGTAGTTATTAAGCATGAACTCTGGAGTTACATTGTTTAGTTAGTTTAATCAAGAATTTGCTTTACACATTTATTTGGTTAAGTAGATTTTTAGTAGAAGTGGTTATCAGTTTTAGCATAATTCAATAAGTTACTCTGTAGTAGTTGGATAACACATATCAAAGAAGTCTTTACCTTTCTGAATCCAGACAGTTAACTTGACTTTGAAAGTCGAGCCTGTTTGAGACGCAGCTGCCGGCTGAAGGTGTTTCTAATCTTAAATAAAGTGAAGACGTGAGAGGTGGAGAAATGGGCGGAGCCTTACGTGGAAGCGCGTTTCTCCAGCAGCAGCATGAAGAGCTGAAGACTTCAGAGAAACACGGCAGAACCGCAAGAATAAACATCCAACATACGGGAAATCCCTCCGAGACAAACATACACACGACGGAACAAATATCTGTCGATAAACTAAAGGCAGAAAATCTCCCAGAACTCGTCATCACACTGATCCTGATGTCTGCTGGCACGAACTAATGATGGATGATGATGGCAACTTTAAAAGCGTCAGGAGCATGGCCTATTTCAGAGGAATTGTGCT
The DNA here is from genome assembly GCA_019155185.1 of Beaufortia kweichowensis. NCBI lineage: Eukaryota > Metazoa > Chordata > Actinopteri > Cypriniformes > Gastromyzontidae > Beaufortia > Beaufortia kweichowensis. The sequence goes on along the minus strand of CM032797.1, from coordinate 1,157,344 downwards.
TTGTGTGTGTGAGAGAGACAGATAGATTGGAAAATGTACACTTTCTTATTCTATTTAGGGTCTGTCTGTGATATCTTCAATGTTAGCAATGAGATTCAAGCACAATGGTGGGAAGTGTGCTGCCTCCTAGTGCTCTTACTGCGAATAACATTCATCTGCACGCGCTCTACGGAATACTGCATCCCATCCAATGTTCGTTTTGGATCAATATTACATCTTTATGGTAAACAACTGGAAATGTGGGTTTCCCCCCCCCCCAATGTTCTGTGTATATGCCTAAAGTACACACAACACTTTTAGGCATACTATTATATTGGGCCTAAGTGTTTTTCAATATTGGTTTCGACAGTTCTAACAGTTTCATTACCCTGAAATGTCCAACTTTACATCTTGTATTTTAAAGGTTTAATGAACTTGGGGGGATTTAAAGCCTGTAAACCAGACCCTAGTCTCATAATTAAATGATCAAATTAAGAGCATCAGAGTTTGATTTCAATAATTCACTATGATTTTAATTTTCAGTCACTATTAAAGATTTCAAGGTTGTATTTTCACAGAATGCTCTTCATATTACGATTATGTTTATGTAGAAGAAAGTACATTATACATATTGTGTTTATGTTGTGCCTTTTACTTTTGAACCGACAAGTAAAAGTAGCAAATTTTAAACTTATTTTAAACTTCTTACCTGAGCGGTACACATTTTACAGATACTCCTCTATTAAATAACTTTGAAGTGTAGCTTTCATTGGAAATGTTCCCAAATAAGTCACAGGACTGACTCGCTGTAATCCAGCTTTTCACACGTCCAGTGAAAATGTGCAAAAAAACAAAACAAATGGTACGTGCAGTTGACGTTACTATGGAATAAATCCATTTTTATAATATAGCCGTATTAACTTTCAAAGAACACAAAAACACAAAATTGCCTTTAACATGGCTTCAGTAGCAAACATTAAAATCTTTCATGTGTTATTTACAAAAAAGTGTCCATAAGATAAAACAGTGCTAAGCCATCACAATCAACACGTCATATTTCTTTTTTGTAATAACAGTCAACATCGACGTAAGTCTTTGAGGAATGCCGTGTGGTTTGTTGGGAGTTGTTAGGAGCTTGTCCCTCTGTGGATTGAATAAGCAGTCTACATCTCTCACGTTTCCAGTGTCATCCTTCCTCTCTAGTGCTCGGCCACGGGTATCTGTGCGAGCACGGCACGGATGTCCTCCTCATCATTAAAGGGATTTACATTATATTCCTCCCTTAGCCATTCTCTGAACTGAAAATATAGGAGTAAATATAATCCATTAGATGTCCATTATTATGTTTAAAAAAACTGTAAAGCAGTAAAAGGTTTGCTAGGCCCTTCTGCTGATCATGTTCTTAATTCAGTACAGTATATAAGATACAATTGGCTCCATGCATGCACATCTAATAAAACTGTAATCCTCTTTTTTTTTAAAGTTTTACATGCTTTACAGATATTGAAATATTTCTATATAGAAAACATATGTATATTCTGTGAATAAACAAAGCTATGTTTACCCTGCTATGCCTGTGCCTTTACTGGAGATGCCTTTGCCATTTACTATGATGCATTTTTTAAGTTATTTAATAAGGCGGTTTCACTTGGTTTACTTTTCGTGAACTTCTTGTGATCTATGCACATAAACTGTAGTTTGCAGTGTATCACATTGTAAGGGAAAATGAGTAAATTCTGCAAAGGAAGTCAGTATTGTGTGTGATACAGTTTTTCTTAATGTCTGCTGAAATTTTGCAGAGATTTCAATTTTCTTGAAATCAAAATATAGGCCTATGGCAAAGTGTTTACATTGTGTATATAAAACAAGAAACATAATCTAATATTAATCTGAATTTTCAAGTACACACACATACATGGTCCCTAACACAAAGAAACCACATGCAAAGAGTTAATTACTCCATCCACATAAACATGGACTGTTGTTGTTATCATGGAATGTATATTAAACTGAGATCTTCGTTAACTTCTGAATTCTTGAATTACCTGCTGTAGTTGGGTAGTTTCAAACTCCCTCAGCTGGTTCTGAAAGCCCAAATTTGGTGAAGCGCAGGGTCTGACAACTCTCACTGCAGCCAGAGCCTCCTGCCATCCCAGACTAGTCACAGTCATTATATACGCCACCACCAGTGTCACACTACGCGACACGCCAGCAAGGCTGAAAACAATGAGATTTAGGCTTGACAAGTATGCAAGATTGGTTTCCAAGGAAATGCATATGCTGATAAAAGATGTATACCGTGAATGCACTGTAAATCATATCTGTCTCAAACGTCTTTGTTAATGTCTTTTTCTTACCTTTTAGTTACCAAGAAGTATGATGATTTTTTAATATGATTACAGCAAACCTTTAACCTTGGGTATTAGACCACATGTGCAACAGACATGAATGACGTTTTATTAAACATCATTATTAAAGCAGCAAATACAGCCTTTAAGGTTTCCAAGTGTTTAAATATGTGTATTTCCCAATGATATAGTAGGCAAGAAGTGATACAGTCAAATGCGTTGTACTAAAAAAAGTGTTCACAAAACAGAATGCAAATGATATCTGGATAATCTGCTTTCTTTGTGGTTGATAGTATTTTAAACACAGCTAAACCTTACCGGCTATTTTACAGTAACATACCGGCTGCACCAATTACTAGTTACTGTAAGTCTCATCGTTAGTTTATCTCTGGTCATTTTCATTTTCCGTTTTTTCCATTTATGCATTTGACAGACACTTTTATCCAAAATGACGTACAGTGCATTATGCTAAACATTTTTTGTTCTGCTTAATGTTCATGTTCTTGTTCTGGTTCCCTTGGATTATTCTTTAATAAATCGTAAACTGCATGTGGGTACAACATATTGTATTGTATATTGTATAGATATATTATATTATATATACATATAATATATTATAATATATTGTATAGACAATGACAGTTTGGCAAATGTAGTACTGTATGCCCGGCAATGTATTCACACAACACACCAGCATACCTAGAGAATTTTGATGTTTTTATAGTTCCTTAGCAAATACAGAACATATAAAGTACAGAAATTTGGACATGGAACATTACAAATGTATAAAAACACAGAGTGGGAGGAAGAAGATATACAATTGACCTCAAGTTTTTTCAGCATGACACAATCCCACAGTACCCATGCGAGTTATAATAGAGGCTGATGTCTACTACAGTGTTTTGAGAAGTTCAAAAATAGCCTACCGCCCCTTGACACCTAGTTATCAGCTGTTCACATTGTCACCCTGGGCTCGATTAGGGGTGGTATCTTTACTGTGAGCACATTTTGGTTCCTCTTCTGGTATGGATATACTGTACATCTTTGTGCATGAAACCATATGTGACTGAATAGTACAGGTCTTCTAATATGGTCAGTTGCAATACATATTGAAATACTTACCAGTGAACTAGACAGCCCTCTCCTTTCAGGCGAGATTCATGAATGAATTTTATGCTCTTTTCAAAATGCTGTGTACTGTGGAGACAAAAAATGCTGTAAGAATAATATAGGCCTATATCTATTAATACAACTATGAGATATTGAAAGATTAAATATTTGTTGCATATTACAACACATTATTACAATTCACTGCAAGAGGTATTCATGAATACAGTGACCCCACAAAGAATTTGGACACCTAAGCCAGACTTTCAAGCTATCTTTAATCTATGACCCCAACCGTGATGCAATAACAAAGAGTCTTATTTCTGGGTTTCCACAGAAGGTGGCATACTGAACTAAGAAAAAGCAGGCAAATAGGTGCCGATAAGTAGCATTCTACATTTGATCAAATTTAAAATGCTAAATTGCTACGTTGAAAATGTGATTGTACGGCAAGGAGTTAGCCCCGAATGCCCTGTCAAGAAATGCAAAATCTTGACTGTGGTTTTTATTGAGCATGCAAAGAACAAACGTAAAGACGGATACAACAGTGTTTCCTCCATAACATCCATCCTTTTGACAGGACCAGGATGAGCATGGGTTGGGTTTGTCCAGTTTGGTTTAAAAGGGTCAGTTTCACATTACGCTTGGCTGGGTTTCACAGGCTCAGAGAGTGACATGAGGCCTGACGGTGAAGGGGGATATAAATAAAGGCGTAGCAAGACCAAGACATCACTGCAGAACCCAGCTCATAACTTCCTTCCTGTACTAAGAGGGCCACAAGAGGAAGTGTGTGTATGCGAGTATGTGCAGTCACATGCAGTACATGCATGCTATAAGGTGTGTCCATTATGTCATTAAATAACAAAATCACATAATAACGGGGGAAAAGATACAAGCAGTACGTCTTGGTGTGCAAATGCTTCACTTGTCATATTTACTTATAAAATACATGCCTATCTTCAGGTTGACACAATGACTTGTGCTGCCCACTGGTGGCAGAGAGAAATCAACAAGCATGCCCCACCAGATACACATGTAACCTACTCACAGGTTTTGGTTGGGTGAATCTGCTGCTGGGATACAAAGATAAGTCATCTCCTAAACAAAAAGATGAAGGATAGAAATGTGTATTAATATACGCAATATCTGAAAACCACAAAATACTACTACTGCTACTGCTGCTACTACTAATAATCATAATGATAATGGAGCCAAATAATAAAGTAAGCATTTTCTACTTTCCCAGCTTTTTTACCTAGTTGGTCATGGTTTGGACATACCAACTTATTCTCTATTATTAATCATTTGCACATTTAAGAATAGGGTCAAGAAAAGGGCTGGCAGCATTCATCAAGTCTCTAGATGCAGGATAATTTAGTTTTTTTACCATATAAAAAGACTTAAAATGTCAATAGTCAAGAGGTTACCCAAAAAATAATTGCGGTAAGTGAAACACACTTTTTTTTGCCATTTTTCAAGAGTGCTTTATTGGGAGGAAACTGTTGACAGAATAAAGACTTTGCATTGAAGTCAGACAAACCACTCAGACAAAGAGGATGAAAAACACTGAAATCAGTAAATGTAAAAGAAAGTAAAGACACGTGTGCAGTCATCCAACTTGTAAGTGTGATTAAAATTGATTTGATTTATGGATCAGTAAAGAAAACGTAGACAACTGAAAAAGATTATCAAATCATTAGACAAAAAGATTTAGAGACCTGTAAAATTGGGGCGGCAGTATCATGGATGGTGAGGATGTGTGTGATGTTGTTTCTGGCTAACTGTTCTCTGTCTCTAGCATCTGTAAGCATAAAGGAAAGCATTGATTATTATTTTTATTAAACATGACATGCAGGTTAAAAAATTGTGTTGTTGATCTTAACATTTCTATTCTTACCTTTAAAATTACCCAAGTACAGATCTGGCAGAACCTGGTACAACACAAACAATTCTGTTTAATCACAGCTGAAGCCAAATAATAAACACTTCTAAAAACATCAATTTCCCGTATGTTTCCTAAAAACTGCAGGGATGGTGTGATTTATATGGGGTTGCAACATCACCTTAAAGTAACATTCTTGTTCTGACAACCGAAAAGAAGTGTAAAGAACAGTCCTGACAGTTTTGCTGACTCAATGTAGACACATTTTCAGATATGGGGTAAACAGGGCAACAGGATAACGCAGAGTTTGGGTTAACTAGATAAAATCATGTCCTGCATCACACCAATATGGAATTAAGAATACCGCAATTAAAGTGACAGTCCTAGTGAAAAGACAAGCTGGTTGGCTGGTTTTAGAGGGGTTTGAGCTGGGATGGTAGGCTGGTTTTAGAGGGGTTTGAGCTGGGATGGTAGGCTGGTTTTAGAGGGGTTTGAGCTGGGATGGTAGGCTGGTTTTAGAGGGGTTTTAGCTGGGATGGTAGGCTGGCTTTAGAGGGGTTTTAGCTGGGATGGTAGGCTGGTTTTAGCTGGGATGGTAGGCTGGCTTTAGAGGGGTTTTAGCTGGGATGGTGGTTTTAGCTGGGATGGTAGGCTGGCTTTAGAGGGGGTTTAGCTGGGATGGTAGGCTGGTTTTAGAGGGTTTGAGCTGGGATGGTAGGCTGGCTTTAGAGGGTTTGAGCTGGGATGGTAGGCTGGTTTTAGAGGGGGTTTGAGCTGGGATGGTAGGCTGGTTTTAGAGGGGTTTGAGCTGGGATGGTAGGCTGGTTTTAGAGGGGTTTGAGCTGGGATGGTAGGCTGGTTTTAGAGGGTTTGAGCTGGGATGGTAGGCTGGCTTTAGAGGGTTTTAGCTGGGATGGTAGGCTGGTTTTAGAGGGTTTTAGCTGGGATCAGTAGGCTGGTTTTAGCTGGGATGGTAGGGCTGGCTTTAGAGGGTTTTAGCTGGGATGGTAGGCTGGTTTTAGAGGGTTTGAGCTGGGATGGTAGGCTGGGAGGGAGTGGGGATGGTAGGCTGGTTTTAGAGGGGTTTTAGCTGGGATGGTAGGCTGGTTTTAGAGGGGTTTTAGCTGGGATGGTAGGCTGGTTTTAGAGGGGTTTTAGCTGGGATCGTAGGCTGGTTTTAGCTGGGATGGTAGGCTGGTTTTAGAGGGGTTTGAGCTGGGATGGTAGGCTGGTTTTAGAGGGGTTTGAGCTGGGATGGTAGGCTGGTTTTAGAGGGGTTTGAGCTGGGATGGTAGGCTGGTTTTAGAGGGGTTTGAGCTGCTCATGCTGGAAGACCAGCTTGACCCACCAGCTAAAACCAGCTGAACACCAGTTTGACCAAAATAAATAAATAACAGTATCGTTTGTATTTAAAAAATAACCAAAATAACAAGAAATGTTGTTAAATATTGCACTCTTATATACTGCATTACGGTATCGCCCAAATTACCTAATGTTTTATTTGAAGGTATTATAATATAGACGTATGACGTATGTTGTTACGTGTTTACGTCTGTTAAGTCTCTGTGTTGTTGTACTGAGCTGATGCGAATGTTATTATGAAAAGTTCATGCTGAATAAACCGTGAGCAACGTTTTGTGTTGTAATGGTGAACTACACACTCCAGCTTAACAAATGTAGTAAATAAACATGACAAGCAGTTGTTTACATTTAAACCCTCTTTGGTATTTACATTTTTTCGCCACATGGAAACCCCAAACACAGTCACTGCACTTAAATAGCATCACACGCATGAATTGACATTCAAGTTGTCATTCCTGTAGACTGAACGTAGGTACAGGTTTGTCTAACAGTAACGTTTGTCTAACGAACGACAATGTTGTTTGATGTCTATTTTGTCAGGTTTATCACGATTCTATCATCAACATGTCATTTCCTTAAAGTTACAGATCGATCTATCGGCAGAAGCAGGAAGTCATGTACCTTATTCACTCCGTTCCCCATGTGTTCCCGCGTTTTCAAAAGCTAGCAATTTAAGAATCCCTTTAAAATCTGGTAACCAGGATAACAGGAAGAGTTTTGACCGCTAAGTGTTGATCCAGCTCGACTCAGTACGTCCATAAGCTCCAATGTCTTCATTTCTGACGACTGACGAGCTTCTCTTAAAGGGACAGCACACGATAATACAGACGTGACAGAACATAGTTAATACTTGATACTGTAAATAAAGTAAGTAGGAAGTCCAAATGTTTATTGCGTGTTATGTCCAAACCTGACGTTTAGAAGGCACAGATAAACGAATCACTTTGAATTTGTAATTTTAACATTTTTACATGGGAGGAAACCAGATTAGGATGATCTGTGATCCCAAGGGGACCAATTGTTAAATATATAAATATGGCTACTTCCCATTTTGTGTATTTACTTGACGACATACTGTTAACCCGGGAATTGCAACAGTCGATGGAATTCCCGTCAAATGGTAATGGACAATCCTGCTCTCTGGTGTTGATTATGTTTGTCTAACTCTTTTACTTTCACTTGATAAATCGAAATCCCGGAAAGAGAGAAGTGAATCGAGGCGTTATGATACAAACACACGGTAGGTGTTGTGTTAACTTACATTGTTCTTCTGATTACTTTTAACGAATCTCGACAGGAGGCGGAAGGGTTTTTTTGTTGTTGAGGTCAACAAAGAAAGAGAGCAAGTTGCTCTTTACATATAATGTGCGAATACAATTAACTGATAATGTAGTGAAAAGTTTCGCTAAAGTAATACAACCTGAAAGTTTTACAGTAAAAGTTACAGATGTGTCATAAAGGACACATGTTTTGTGTTGGTCTAAACTTTTTACTATGTATTTATTAAGTGAATTCCGCACAATGTTCCCGACTTCCGCTATACTCCAGTTAACGCGGCCATTGATCAAATCTATTGATTTTATTAGGGCATTCACATTTAAGCAGAGAGACAGCATGGCTACAGGAAGCCCGAATCTTATGAAGTCTACAGACGTGATCAGGAAAGAGCTGCTGGATTATGGAGGCTTCGGAGAAGTTTACCTGTGTTATCACAAAACACTGGGTCACGTGGTGCTGAAGACGGTCTACACTGGTCCTCTGCGCAATGAGTCAGTATGACGCTTCTGCTTATCCATATTTCACAATTGTATGCTCACAGACATGAGAGGAACTGTGTTGGAGAAGTAGTTCCTAAGGTGTCCTACTACATAAGTTTATGCAACAGTTACATTCCTAATTTGGTTTAAGTTAAATCTATATGTAAATACTGAAAGACAATACCCTACTCATATGGTATAATATAAAAGTCAATATCACAATTAGCAATTTTATTGTCATTGTTTAAGTTAAAGGTAAACGTATAGTACATTAGGGTTTGTCTTACTCCACAAAAGGTTGTAGGTACGGTTCTTGTTTTGTAAATGGAGATTTTTTTTTTAATTAAATTTGATTTAGTCTTAAACATTTTTTGGTCACTTCTTTATTAAATATACACCCCTTTAGTTATTCCAAGCTCCAGAATATTTTTCTGGCTAGATACTGTAAATGAGATGCCTTTGAATATTGTTGTGGACAACGGTTGAAAAGCCCTGAATGACATTTGTATTTTGATTAAGAGATGTCACAGCTGTGATAACAACAATGCAGGGTTTGCTAATGTACATCATTACACAATAAAGAACGACAACAGCGATTTTTAGTTACAGCAAGCTTGGTTTGTTTCTTTTTGTTTGTGTGTTAGTCGACAGAAGCGATCTCTTCTACATGAGGGCAGCCTAATGAGCAGGTTAAACCATCAGCGAGTGGTCAAGCTGCTGGGCATTATTCTGGAAGATGGCGACTACTCTTTAGTCATGGAGCTGATTCCTAAAGGCAATCTGCTAAACATGCTTGAGACAGTAAGAGCAGACTTACTTTTGTTCTGCGTGTTTAAAGTGTAGACCTGGCCCAGACCTGACCCACAAAAAGTTGGTGCAGGTGATATGTATAGATAAGGTGTCTTTAATGCACATTGTTTATTGCTAGCTAAACTGTATTAATATCTTCTTCTAGGTGACTGTTCCGTTATCCGTGAAAGGACGAATCGTTGTGGAAATCTTGGAGGGAATGGTTTATCTCATGGAGAACCAAGTTATTCACAAAGACCTGAAACCAGAGAACATCCTGGTGGACAAGCATTTCCATATAAAAGTATAAACCTTATTTTTAAATGCAAATAAATCACATTTAAATTGAATAATTTTCAATAATTATTTTTATAATTTTATTTAAACTTTCATTCATCCATGGATCACGAAAGATGTTTGTTACAGAGGTTGCTGCTCTCCATCCACTTTTAATGGTTGGATAAAGATTCAATGGAAATGAATGAATACTAAGGGCCGTAACATTCGGCCATTTGTTATTCATGGAAGAATGAAAGTCATGCACAAAATGCATAATTGGAGGATAAACTTTGTTTTCAGGTCTTTCCTTTAGTGCTTAACATAAAGTAATATGGTTTATAATGGGCTCAATTGCTAGTTAAATGAAGAGTTAAGTCTTATTCAAATCTTTAGTCTTCTTTTTTTCCCCCCGAGTCAGATAGCAGACCTCGGCCTAGCCACATCTGAAGCATGGAGCAAACTTACAAAAGAAGAATCTCGGCGAAAAAGTCGTTTAGGCAAGAAGTCTTATGTGAGCGCAGCTGGCACTTTGTGTTACATGGCCCCAGAACACCTAGAAAGTATCCACACCCGCTCCACTGAAAAATCTGACGTCTACAGTTTTGCCATTGTAGTTTGGGTCATCCTCACAGGTCTTGAGCCATTCGAAAGTAAGTGATCGTCTTTAATTTTGTCAAATGCCTGTAGTTTAACATTTAAAATGTGAAATTATAACAACTCGCATGTTTGTAAATTGTGTTTCTTACACTCTAGATGCCAGAAATGAAGAGCACATCTGCCACTGTGTGTGTCAGGGGGAACGGCCCAGTGAAGCACAAATCCCGAGACACGCCTCCAGAAATGATTGACCTTATGAAAGCATGCTGGCATAAGGACCCTCATTGCCGCCCCACATTTAAAGGTGAGTTTATAGTGCTGGGAGCACTGACGATTTATTCTGGATGTTTTTGCCACTCCTGTTGATGGCAAAAGTAAACTTCCTAAACAAATGACTATAAATTCCTTACTGACCATCAAACTGCATTTTGTTTTTTTGTGTGTCAGCAATGTGTCTACAACCCTATTCTGATAAAAATCTGTTTTCTTCTAATCCTTATAAAACCTCAACATTATGATGTCGCTGATGAGGCTGCGTGTCGTCACACGGCTTCAGCCGCTACACAGAGCCAATGAGAGATACTTCTTGTGTTATAGTTTCCCCATTTCAGGTTGTTGGACGTAAGACTAAACAGAAAAGTCTTCGTTTACTCCTGACATCTGAGCCGCTGAAGACGTAGTGGATTAGTTAATTAATTTATAAAGAGAATGTGCCCCACATTTGTTTATGTCTCCACTGGCTTAGAAACCAGAGGTGTGTTGTCATTTCTATGTTAAACCTTCTCTATGTAATTCATAACTGCACATTACAGTGTCCGTTCATACAGAGAATAACGTATTTGATTTGTGAAGAGTGCTTCTCATCAGTGTACAGCATGTAAATATTTCGCTGTTTTTGCCTTTGCCTGAACTAACAAATAGTGCGGTGAAAAACAGTTTTATACAGATCCAGTATATTTACATTTAGGCATTTAGCTGACGCTTTTATCCAAAGCGACTTATATTAAATATATATTTATTTATATTTATTATTAATATATTTATTTTAATGTCTCATTTGAAGAATTTTCCATAATACCGCATTTATGTGAACATTGCTAGATTAATGCGGAGCACACATTCTGATAATACGTAGGCCTATACCTGTGAGTCGCTTTGGATACGCTTTTGTCTGCCAAATGCATAAATGTAAATATAAATATGTGTTGCCACAAGAAGACAAACAAACCTCTAATAGTAATATATTCAAAGCTGTTACGTAAAGGTGTTTGAGTTGTGATTAGTGTGGTCTTAGATTGTTCGATTGTCATTAGACATTTAATAAGTTTAAACAATGCGTTGTGCTGCAGCTTCATATCGAGTTACAGTGCAGTGGGCATTTTATTTGCTTACAAAAGCACACTTTTACTTACATTTGTTGCTTTTAAAGAGCAAAAAAATAGGTCGTCTTATGTTAGGAAATGTTTTTGCACAAAAAATGAGTGATTAGGTCAAAAGGATTATTAGGCATTTATGTTCATCTTGATATGAGAGTCATTCGGGCAGCTCTGTTTCAGTAAAAGCCGTTTTTGGATTTTTAGGTTCTGCTACTGAATTTGATTGTTCATTTGCAGAGAACTATTTGGAATTCTTACCTTTTTACCAAAATAAGCTGGAGGCAAGTGTCGAAGAAGATTTGCATAATTTGATGGTGAGTGAATGTCACAGGTTACCTATTAATGACATATACATGTCAGGTTTTTTTGCCTTTGGTTGAGAGATATGGTCTTTTGAGTGAAATACATGACAATTACATTACTGTTTGTTTTCACAGAGCTTGTATAAGGGTCCAGAAGAGCTTGTAGAGAAATTGAAATTCCTCACAACTTCAGAACTACAAACTCCTGAAGGTATGTAAATGTCTTAGTACAGTATATTTTGAGCTGTGCACTGTTTACAAACGTTTCTGACATCAACAAGACGTATAGTGAGACACTTGATAGTAACTAATTCACCAATAGCTAATGAGAAATTAACAAATCAAAATCATAGCATGCATAAATTACACGTAATGTTTCCGTCACAACTTTGATCAACTTTTTTGGAAGAAAAGTTAGTTGAAGTTTTATGTTAGAGTTTATTTCATTTCTCACACTGAATCTGATACATGAAAATGTTTTTTGCAATGATGGTCGCAGTTCTCAAATAACATGACGCATATTGATGTTTCATGCATCAGCGGACCCTCTGACACTCTTAAGAGACTCCCCAGCTTCCTTAAAAAGTTCTGATATCGGTCCAGTGGAGGCCAGCATCGAAGACCTCAGCTTCATGCCCCCTGGAGAGTCTCTACTGGAGATTGATGCGGCACCTCCGAGCTCTTCCAACTTAGAGCAAAAGCTGGCAAAAGAGTACAACTATCACAAATATGGCAGTCGTATAGATGAACTGGAATCCGTGCCCCACAGCGGTAACAATCAACTCCCGCAGCAAGCAGCCAGTAGCAGGTCGCCTGGAGATGTTTCTTCTCAGATGTCTTCTGTAAAGTCTTGGACTAAGCTCTCCCCAGAGGAAGAAGCCCGTTTGAGGCCCGCGGCTGCTGCGAGTTCATTTGATGGCTTTTACATGCCAGAATCTGCAGATCACATGTCAGTGCCCTATTCTGAGTGTGACAGGCCACAACATCAGCATTCACTGTATGATCGTATGAAGTCCTGTCCTGAAGGTGGAAACTATGGAATAGAACCACTCATGCTGGATTCAAATCCTCACTTGCGTCATAGTGCACCTGTCATATGTCCCCCATCAGATTCAGGTACAGGTACAGGTACTGTATCTCTGTCTTGTACTTTATTAATCATAAACCTAGAGCTGAATCAGAATCAGTATCTTTTTATAAACTATGTCTGCACTTCCTTCATTATAATGGCAGCAGCCTTGTTTTGATGTGCGTATTATTTGTGGAGCATATTTAAGCAAAATGGTGAGGCTGTGCTATACCGCAGATAATCATAGCTGTTGTTTGGCACTCTTTTAACATGTTTAGCCAGGGTTTATTTTTAGAGATCATTTTTGCATAATGATTTTGCACATGCGAAAAACACACATGTTTAAACGCACATTTTTGAGGGGCATGTTGTCATTGGACCCTGCTGTTATAAAGCCTATTAGAAGATGTTTAGCTTTATACAGGTGAACAACTGACACACAAAACAGAGGAAAAAAGTTAAATCATACTATACACAAAAAGCCTTTGTTTTGGCCTAACAAAAAGTACTTCTGTAAATTTATAACTTAAAATGCAGGGTTACCAAGACATAACAGATGACTGGAGCTGGCCTTCCTATAGTTGTGTAGGCTGTGAGCTTGTGAATTATATGTAATGAAAAAGAAGTAAAAATGTAAAAGAAATATGTTGACAGTAGAGAGTAAACGCAACTTTTTGTGTTTTATATATATTCATGTGTTAGGATCTACTCATTTTGTGTTATAATTCAGATGTGAGTAACCAGCAAATGAAGGCAGCGTCACATTTTCTATTAGGACGTAAAAATCTTCATTGCTTGATTCTGCCAATTCTGACAAAATTGAAATGTTCCAGTCTAAAATGATACTGGTAAAATGCCTAATGGGATTTTCTGGAGTTAATGTAGTATAATGTATAAATTGGGTTTGATACTTCATTTCTGCTTTGCATAATTACCTGCATGTCTCCAACTTTGTTTACCTTTTCAACAGTGGTTATCTCAAATGCTCGGGCGATTCAGATTGGAAGTTACAACACAATGAATTTACATGCCTCTGAAAACAGCTCTTACAGTTCATTATCCACTGGATCCTCCTTTAGAGACAGATACAATGAGCTCCTTCTGAAATATGGTAAAATTTACATACGCTAGTCAATTATGAAGAATATCTGTTTGGTACTATTGCTTTGTGGACTCTACACAATACAGTTCTATTCTCTACATCTTACGCTGAAATAGTAATAGTAAAATACAGTCATGCCATATTATGATACCAGTCTTTAACTGGATGTACCTGTGCCCATAAAATAATGCACTTTTTTTGGGGGTAATCACACCAGGCCAGCATGAGTTTTTCATTTATTTTAATCCTTAATACTATTAATTTATTTTAATAAAACTTAATGCTAAATTATGTAGATGGTAGTTGACAAATATACCGTATGGTGTGAGATAAAAACTCTAACATTGAAGATAAATCTCTTTCGTCCTGTCTGATGAACCTTTCTTATTTCATTATGTTTTAACCAGAGGACCACACAATAAACGACTTTCACCTAGAGATTGTACGTCAGAACGTTGGGAGTACCTGGAAACGAGTTGCTCGTAAACTGGGTTTGACTGAAATAGATGTGGAGACCATCGAGCACGACTATGACCGTGATGGCCTGGCTGAAAAGGTGCATCAGATGTTGGAGTGCTGGAAGATGAGGGAGGGACTCATGGGCTTCACTTTGGGTAAACTGTGCCGTGCATTGGAGGGATACACCAAATCTGGTGTTCTTCTGCAGCTGTTGGGTGTTTCATAATTCACAACAATGATCTGTTCTTAGCAGATGTTTATGCTTGGAGGGTAGGGCCGGACAGTCAGTAGTGTGTCTGCTTGGCCTGCTCATACAATTTACTGAATCTGTATGAAATTCATCACATAGCACTCTTTATACTAAAAGAATGACACCGAATATCCTTTACTGTCACAAAATGAGTATTATATTTTGTTTAGATACAAATGGATAGATGATTCTTGGGTTTGTAATATGAATAATGTGTTTACATATAGCTGCACGAAAGGCATAAAAGATTCCTACAAACCATGTTTGCATTTCCAATAAGATGAGCCATTTTTGATATACTATATATATATATATATAAGTTCATTTTTGTTTGGGCACTGTTATGTCACTAATATGTCTAAGGGTATATGGGAATGTTAAAAAATAAATAAATTCCAGTGCAACACCAAATTCTGTGACCATGGAGTTATATGACTGTTGTAGGTGATGTCATCAAATGATTATTGAGTACTGAGTACTGTCCTGAACAAGTAATTTCATGTAAGATATGTTTACAGAATAATTTCTAAAAATAACCCATTTTAAAAGTTTACATACACCTAATTCTTTATAAGTAACTAAACAACCAATGAGAGTTTTTGTGTTTTGTGATACTTGTTTAAGAGTTTGTTTGATCTAAACTGCATCTTCTGCATATTTGACCTCTGTCAAGGAGTGACTATATGATGTTGAGATCCATCTTTTCACATTTAGAACAACTGAGAGACTTATACACAACTATTACAAAACATACAGCGATGATCAGGAAGTCATGAAAAGACAGGTGTATGTAATCTTTTGGACAGGGCAACACAAATTTTCATACATTTTTCATATTCTGAATGTCTCTATGTTTGAGTTACATATAACCGAGAATGTCTAATGAGAAACGTAAAAGCATGACTGAGCAAGCTATTTTATCCTTTTCTTATCACGTTATGATTTTAGTCTTTTTTGTTTTCGAATTTGACATGTTTTTGGTTTACATTGCAATTGAAGGTATAAACGTTGATCAATGTGATTTGATTACTTGACTGAGTGAATCTCCTGTCACACAGAGGACAGTGATACGGCTTCTCTCCAGTATGAATTCTCTCATGTCTTTTCAGGGCTCCCGAATGACTGAAACTCCTTCCGCAGTGTGAACACTTGTACGGTTTTTCGCCAGTATGAGTTCTTTGGTGCATTTTTAATGCATTGGCTGTGATAATCCACACTCTGAGCACACATGAGCTCTTCGACCACTATGTATATTCTCATGATCTTTAAATGTGAGTGTGAACTGACAGATGCCAAAATAAATGTTCTCCCAGACTGATTACAGCTAAACGGGCTTTCACCGGAGTGATAACGCATATGACCTTTGACATCTGTTGCCCGTTTAAACGTCTTTTCACACTGAAGGCACTTGAAAGGCCTGGCTTCTGTTCTCTTAGTTTGTTCTTGGTTGACATTTTTAGTCTGTGGGCAACTTTCTCCATTTAAAGAATTTTGGGGTTTCTGATACTGATGGTTCCTCACTACTCGATTCATGTCTTTGCTGTCCTCCTTGACCTTCACCATGTCTGCAAATAAATAAAACGTTGTCAAAATACAGTTGAAGTGTGCATTGTGCAATGAAAGTGAATGGACACAAAGCTCTTTGTTTATCAGCATCTTCATTCTTTACTCTGCATGGTTCCGGTTCACTCTGGTCTTCATCATGCTCCTCTTCAACAACCTTCATCTTTACAATAGTATGCCATGCAGAATGAAGCAGTTCCACCTAAAGATATTTCTGTTTGACTGGATACTCTTCTGACATGTAAATAAATATTAAGGGTTAACATAGGCAAATGTTCTAGCCCATCATACATTTCCATATAATGCTTTCTCAAACACGTTTTAATTTTATAATTTTCTAGACATTACGGCAGACTGGTATCATTTAAAAAAAAATGAATTGTAAATGTTTTCATTAAATAGGTCACCCAAAATGACAATGTCCTGTGTAAGTGTAAGTGAAGTCCAAGATTAGCAATACATTTGTCACGTATATAGATTACAGTAGGCTACACCATGCACCATGAACAAAATAAAAGCACAAGAGATTAAAAAAGCTTCATCTCACAACCTACAGCATCAGTGATATACTATTACTGTATGTGCAACGTTATACGAAATACTTTCGGTTATATGGCAAATAGAACAGCAGAGTACTTGATGCGTCACGCAGCTGCGGTAGCAAATAAGGGCTCATTTTAAACTTTATTTTTAATGTAGATTTAGAACTAAATAAGTAATATAAACTACTATGATATAAAACACTGCTTCTTGATGCTTTAAAAAATTTGATTCAGGGAGTGTGCTCTGATTATCCTAACTGTGTAACTGTTTATAATCAAATAGAATATAAACGTTTAATAAAAAATAATACAAAACACTTGTGTGGAGTACATAACTGTTTAGTCTACAGTTGCTTCAAATTCAATAGTTAAGACATGGAAAATATTATTTTTCATAAGGAATCATGATGTTGGTTTGCGGAGGCATCACTAATGTAATTTAATGTACAAGAAATTAAATAAGTAAATAATAAATTAAAAAGTCATCTCATCGTGAAAATGGCGTTTTCTAACTACTACTTTAAAGTTTTCTGTTGTTTCACGTCAGAACGCAGCTCGTCCCCTTTAAAAAAAAGATAACGGTATTATTATAAGCACAATTAAAGTACTGTATTTATCAGCATTGGGAAAATGAAACAAAATCAGCAAATACTAATTAAAAACTGCAAATCTGATTTCTATATTTTTATTGCACAAATATTTTATATGTGTATGCGTTTGTCTAAATACACATACAAATGTAATACAAATACAATATAGGAGGCAATAGTAAATAGCATGTAGTATAAATTGTGGAATAATGTAGGCAAAAACAAATATAGTAACAAATATACAAATACGAAATATAGTAAATAAAACTGTATAGACATATTAGTTAATTATACTACTGTAGAATATTACATAGGCTATACACAGTTACAACGACGGCAACAACAAAAACGAATGATACTACCTGGCCCAAACTTCCTCAGCACTGCATCCACTCACAAAAATAAAAGTTTTGATATATTTACAGTAAGAAACTTACAGAATGAACATCACCAAATCCTTTCTGCAACTATTGCACATGGCTGTACTGAATCTCTGCTGCTACAAATGTTTATTATATACAGTATATTTCTGTTCGAGTTCTGACACTCTCATAGACGTCCATTTAGCCGACATTTCATGAATGTAGTCAAAAGTAGTATTTTATTAACTCAACTTAAAGAGATTCACCCAAAAAGAAAAATGATTTTATTATTTCCTCAGCCTCGTGTCATGTCAAACCTTGACTTTCTTGCTTCAGCACAACACAGAAGATATTTCGCAAAATGCTGGTTACTGGCACCCACTCCCTTTTATAGTATGGACACAAGGTTCAATGGAAGTCAATGGGTGCCGGTAACCTGCGTTTTGTGTTCCACAAAAGAAAGAATCATATACAGGGTTTGAATGACATAAGGGTGAAAAAATGATGACATCATTTTTTATTTTTGGGTGAACTATCCCTTTAAGGTAATGTTTATTGTCAATAGTTCAAGTCTTATATTTCAATGATAGTTATACTAAAGTGTTACAAAAATGTTGTATCCATTTAATTATTAAAGATGTTTTATTTTATTTTATTACTGGTAGCCATTATAAGTGGGCTAATAGTAGCTTTTGTTTGCATTTATTCATATTTTCTGAATGTGTCCTTATGTCAATTTTAAAGCACTGTGGTTTTATTACAGTAAAAGTACAAATACAATGGTTAAACTATGGCTGCTGGGTAACCGGGTTTACCATTAACTGTTTAACAATATTAACTGATTTACTGCATCACTCCCCAGTAAATAAATATAGTAAGCACAGCAATTAATTCCCATTTCAATTTCATATTTACTAAAATAGCTGCAAATAGTCGTTGATGTTGTCTGTCTTGCTTTAAACCAGGTTGCACTTTATGTTATTATATGTTATTATATGGTGTATACTGTGGTTCTGTGATTTGTTTTATGTAGCACCTTGGTTCTGTGTACTAGCTGTATATGATTAAAATGATAACAAAGTTATCCACTTAAACCTGAACTTGAACATTAGATTACAATTCATGTACTGCTTTAAAGTAATGTATAGTAAAGTAAGTACAGTACAACACAGACTATTAAAACTTCCGTTAGGAAAAAATAACCATGTTTATATATGGTTTTGTAAACATGATTATGATTATACAAATGGAAGCCATTTCACCAAAACATTATTGCTACATTTTAACTATAATAAAATCATTGTTCATTTCTTCAAATCAAGCTTTACTTCCATCAAACAGGAAATCTGTTCTCAGTCAGCTATTGACACACACACAAAACACTATTTCAAACTATTTCAGCATTATTCAGCATTGTTAAATAAAAAATAAAATAATTTAACAAGATCCGGATCAGCTAACCTTTTCAAGTTTGGGGCCTTTTTATCCTTAAATAAGTAATAAACATAAATGCACACGAAAAAGACTAAAACAATCCATGAAACTCCATAAACTTTGAAAGAAGTCTGACACACATTGATGCGGTTCTTACCAAAGCGTCTGATTCCGTTTTAAATCCATGTAATCCAAATAATATTATTCCTAAAATTCATATATTTATTAAAATATTCATAAATATTTTTCAGCAATATCTCCAACGTCCGTCTAGTGCATTCTTCTTCTGTGGTTTGACTGGCGGGTTTCAAACCAATGAGAAGATGAATACCAAAACCTACTGCAGTAGAGTGTGACGAACATAAACATAAACAACGATCACAAATAAACCATAATTTTATATTTTATATACTAATTTTTCTTTATTGTCAAGCAAAGTCGAGTTTGAAAAAATAAAATAATGACTAATGATAAAAAAACTAATAATGCGTTAAGTCATGTACCAATCAAGAACACAAGTCATGTGAATTCCTGCATGAATAACAGCCACCTTGACTACACATTCTAATTTATCAGTTATGTATTAGTTGATGTCTTAAATAACACTTTTAGAGTTATTCATATAACATATGATGTAGTTATGATTATTTCTTGATTAGTACATGACTTAATCACTTTTATATAAACCAATGATGAGTTATTAATTGAGATATTAGTTTATGATTAGTACATTAGTGTTATTGTAAAGTGTTACCCATTACATGTTAACATTGACTTTCAACAACATCTAAATGTGTTATTGTGTTGTGTAGATGTCATGTAAACATGAAATATGAACTTATTATTGATTGATTAGAATGTAGTACCAGCGTCTTTGTGCTATAACATACACATGAAGTAGTGTATATTCTTTATTAAACTTTAAAAATGAGTTGACAAAAGTTCTTGAAACATTAAAAAACATTCTGTAAGTACAGTATAAAAGATCAACAGCTAGCCAAAATAAAATGATACACAAAATTAGTTAAATATATCAAAATCATTTAACCCTCGGATTAATAAATTGAAACGGAATATAGTAGTTAATGTTATTGCATTGGACTAAAACTAAAACTGACTTTAATACTTTAACAACATCAAATTTTTTATTGTTTTTGTCCCTTAGAAAAAGATCAATCAAATGATTTCTTTCAGTTAAAACAGTTTTGTCTTTCTTTTTCAAACTAATTAATCATAGGCCTAATTAACCTGAGCTTATGCATCTTAGTTTTTGAGTAAAAAAGGGACAAAAACAGGACCTTTACTTTGAAATGTTTTTATTTTCTGAAAGGGCTTTAAAGTAAAACTTGTGCTGTTCTGACCATTAGATTTGAAAACATTAGCTCAGAACACATTAACACTCTCAAATAGAGAACATTTCATGAAACATTTCATGGGCAATATCAATACTGTCGTATTTCAGAAAGCTATGTTTTCTCTTTAGTTTGAAACAAATCAATGACCAACTGGCTGTGCCAGTCAAATTTAGCCATTGTGACAAAAACAAAAGAATACACGGACACATTCACTGACGCACTGTCATTTAAAGAAAATTTCAAGGAGCAACAAAACCAAAACTGTTTATATCCTTTTTTTCCTAATAAAGAATAAACCAAAATTGCTTGTAGAGCCTTTTATTGTATTATCAACACAAGGAAGACACAATTGTAATAAAAGAGGATTTATTTACAAAAGACATACAAGATTAACTAACACACTACTAAATGATACTAAAGAGCTAAATGATAGTAAGGTTAAGTGTAAAGAATGAAAAGAATGCAGGTAACTAAGATATAAACTGAAAGAATACACTAATGGAAAGAGTCTCTGGACAGAGGTTTGGTAAGTTTGATGTTTACGTTCACGTGAGCAGTCTGATGGTGGCTGGGCCTCACCAGTGGCAAAGGAGTCTGAATCCGTTCAACAGCCTTGAACACGAAGCGCTGTGGGATGCTAATCTCCTGGAGCACCGAGAGGGTCCTTGACGATCTGGAACACGCAGATGAAGGTACCTGGAAGTGAAGGTTGCTCTCCTGGGCTTAACCTTGTTGTAGACGCTTGTTATTGCCTTTCTGGACAGCAGACTCTGAACGTGGTTTCTCTATTTCAGTTTTTGCAGGGAGACTCAGAACTGGGTGATCTGTTATGCTTCCCAGCACACAGCCTGGAAACTCAGAACCAAGAATTTGTGTTGAAAGGGTACATTTATCCCCTTTCAGATAAGGAGGAGATTGCATTTGGCGCTCGTCCGTTGCAGGGCTGTGATTGGCTGTTGATGTCAGAGAGGGCTCACTCATCCTTTCACTTGTGAAGTGAATGTATTTGCATAGAGTAAAGCACAGCATTAAAACTGTGTCTTCACTGTTTTACCTATGGAATTATCACTTCCCAAACCACTTTCAAAATCCCTTTGGCTTTGTCCTGAATACAAAGAGTATAAACATGACAAAAATATATTAAACTATCATGCATGAATTCATTCATATGTGAATAGCATTTGTAAAACTTCCGTATTTAACACAAATGACTATTACAAAGTATGTTCTCAGAGAGTACAGAATGAATATGTGTCCAATATGTTTGTGTCCATTTTTATAAATTAAGGAATGTAGAGATGTGTCCTTTGTCTTAGCCAAAGCTGCCGCATGGCCGGTTAATTACCCGCCACATGTGGAGGTCCTGAGGAGTTTATGGCCAGGCTGGCCTGGATCTTTGGGTGAGGGGTTTAGTTTGATGATAAGGCTGCCCTATAGAGGGTGTCTGGCAGTTTCTCTGGTAGCCTTATCTGATGACACTGGTCCTTAGTTTACATTAGAGAGGGACCCTGCTGTAATGGTGGGACCTGAAATGCCTTCTGGAGTGCTGTCCACTACACAGTCTCCCAATTCATATTTTTAATTTTTAACCACATGGACTCATCGAATAAATATGAACTTTTTGTGTGTGTGTGTTTTTTTTCATCAAATCATATGCTGCTCAGATTAATGAAGCCATTAAAAAAATACTTCAGCCACATTTTTACCCCAACAGAGGATTAGGATTATTTGACCGAAGTTCCATAATTGTCAGCAAGCTGTCTTTCTAGATCAGTGGAAAACCACAGTAGCGCATATGTTGTATGCTTAACAACAGACAGGGCGCTATAGAGTTTACTAACTGAAGTCAACTACAGTTTACTGACTACACTCCTGTCTGTTGTTAGGCATACATCATTTACTCCACTGTGGTATTTTACAGAGCTATCTAGAAAGGCAGCTTGCTGACTGGAACTTTGGTTTTCTGAAGGCAACTTTATATTGTATACATTTTGATTTGTCCTTCATAATTCCCAATTCTTTATGACATTAAAGCTCCCAATAAACTTGTAATCACAAGTTCAGAATTTCTGATAGCATATGATGGCAGTAGTACATCAGGCACACAAGAGATGTCATTTGGAGAGTAAATTGACCACATCTTTCAAACTTCCGCATCAACACAAGCCATATAACTGGATATGTGCAACTGGACGAAGATTTTGAGTTTGCCTGAATAAGCCGGTACACATCATTGATATTCACTTCAGGTAAATCCTGAAGACAGCAATTGCAGAAAGACATCTTCAGAGATGATTTGACAGTTGACCGGAAATGACTGAGCTAAAACTGTGAATATGGTCAATTAATTTTCTCGATTAAAGATTGATAGGGCACATGAATAAAAAAAAGACACATACTAACAAGTCATTTTTAACACTATATAAATTTTTTTTTGCCCAAATCCCTTCTACAGGAATTCAATAGGAGTTGGGCTTCTCATGTTCATGAATGTTTTGGCATTTTTAACTCCACTGATCGCAGTTAAATGGCTTTTTTCACAGTGTATTTTAAGATGATTTTTAAGATGTGACGCCCGAGGGAAACTCTGGTCGCACTGAGAACAATGGTGTAGTTCCTTTTCTGAATGAATTTTCACATGCCTTCGTAAGTTACTTGGCAATTGAAATATCTTGCCACACAAGTGGCATGTGAAAGGGTTCTCCGCTGTGAAGTGCTGTGTGATCATTAAGGCTTCTTCTGTGTGCAAAACTCATTCCACAATGTTGGCACATGAACGGCTTTTCTCCAGTGTGAATCCTTATGTGCTCCTTAAGATGTCCTTTCTGGGTGAAACTCTTTTCACACTGCGGGCAGGCAAAAGGTCTCTCTCCAGTGTGAATTCTTGTGTGTTCCTTAAGATGTTCTTTCTGGGTGAAACTCTTTCCACACTCGTTGCATGTGTAAGGCTTTTCTCCAGTGTGAATTCTGATGTGCTCCTTAAGATGTCCTTTCTGGGTGAAACTTTTTTCACACTGAGGGCAGGCAAAGGGTTTCTCTCCAGTGTGAATTTTCATGTGATCCTTAAGGTTTCCTTTACATGTAAAACTCTTTCCACACTCGGGGCAGGTGAAAGCATATTTGGTTTCTGTTCGAGCTCCTGTCTTACTCTTTTCAGCCGGGGAACCGTTTAAATATTTTTCTTCAGTTATGAAATTATGAGGTTTCTGATGTTTTTCCTCCACTTCATCTCTTTGTTCTTTCAACTCCATTAGCTCTATAATAAACATAATAACATATCAAAAAATCAATTGAAGAGTGACCGCTGTGTAACAGCAGACAACAACTGTACCAGACAAACAAATGTTCCAGATTCAGAACAACTTGTATCTCTACCAACAGCTTCTGCAGACTGCAGCGTATGGCTGCAATACACTCATAATCATAAGGGAACCACATTAAGTGCCATATAGCACCTCTAATGACATGACACCTCTAATGGTCCAACATGATCATTATTTTCTTGATAAAATAGTGCTAAGACCAAGATGGCGGCACGTCTAAGGCTAAACCCACACCGGACAGCTCTTCCCAGCATCTTCCTTGCCAATGTATGGTCTGGACGAACTAAAGATCTGGATTCTCACACACATTTGGTAATGTAATGTCTATAATCTAATGTTCTTTACGGAAACATGGCTCTGCAACAATGTCCCAAACAATGTGGTGGATCTGAATGGACACACTACCTTCAGGGCTGACTGAGCAGCGGAAACCTCTCATAAAAACAAGGGTGGTGGAGTATGCATTTATGTAAAGAAAACATGGTGTACAGAAGCTGTCACTGTTCATACTTACTGTGCCACTGATCTGAAGGTCACGACTATTAGGTCTGTACCTAATAGTAGAATAGAAAGGAGAAGCGCATCCAGTAACAGTCTTTTCTCGCATGAGCCGCACAAGTGTGAGTTTAGGGACCGTCTCTAAAGATCCTTACACAGTATTAGCTTTAACTTATGATTTTGTTTATACTCCTACATCTTTTTCTATGCATCATGTAGAGATGGTGAGGACAAAAAGTTATGGAATTCATGTTTATTGATGCAAGAATTTTGCGTCAACAAAATTACGGCAAGCATGCCAAAATGGATTTGAAGTATCTTTGACAAACTTTTATTATTGACATGAAACTTGGTCTATATTTGAGTATAGAGCTGAGGGTATTTACTAAGTTGTCACAGCACCACCGATAAACAATATAATGTTCTTTTTAGAACCATCATATGACCCCTTTAATGTATTAGTATCGATAAGTATACTAATGCGTATGGAACTTTACAGATGGTCCCTAAATTCACGAATCTGGAATGCCAAATGTCTGTTCAACTTTAATGAAGTGAACTGATAACAGCCTCTTTCGCTTGAGAGATGAGGAGCTGGCTGAGCTTCTGGTCAAGTTTATTACATTTTATCATATTGCTTAAGCCAGACGCTGTTCCCTTACCTAAATAAAAGTTAAACGTACTTTCAGCCACATGCGGAATGCCATATGCGCAAACGATATCACCAGTTATCATGATGTTGTGAACGCAATGAAACGCTCCCCCTTTGTATCCTTTATGATTGATGGACAGACAGATGCATCCATGGATTAAAAGAAACAAAATTGAGGTCCAACTTTCCTATTGATTTATAAGATGGAATATAAAGTTATCGTAGCTTAAATAGCGAGAATAAAAATGTTTACTAAATGGATGTTGACGATGTTGTTGATGTAATCAATAACGTCAAGTTGGTTCAAAGTAAATCGAAACATTTGGTTGAATGGTATAAACTTTTAAAGCTTTTTAAACTTTTTTACTTGAGCCCAACACCCAATCACTAGTATAACAAAACTAGAGCTGACTGTAAAAACGAAGCAATTCTAAAGCAAAAATGACTTTTAGTTTATACAATTTAATGAAAATATAAGTTTTAAAAAGGCACACACTTACCTTGCAGAGCACAGTCACTTCTTAAGCTCTGATATTTTCAAACCTCCTATTGCAAAACAAGAAAGTACATTACATTTACTAGATACTGTTAAAGTAGCATCAGCATCAAAGTAAATTGCACATTCTAAGCAAAGATCTTTTAAGATAACAACATATATCAAATATAAACGTTTGATTTTTCTTTAGCCGTGTAAGAAAAGGAACATAATTCCCAATGTTACATTTGTGTAATTCCAAATCATTCTAAAACGTGCTAAACTATATTAATGAGGAATGAGTAAGTGGCCCTGTGAGGGAGAGGCCTGTATGTGGTTTTAATAAAGCTGGAGTGTATAGCAAGATAGAAACCGATAAGGTTTAGTGACTGAAGATTAAACTGATAGAGAAGCTCTGATAGTTTACATTGCCTCACATAATGTGCATTTCATGTTTCCTGCCCTGCGCGCTATTATCACGTCCACTACATAATACAGTATTAAATGCATCAAGCAACGTTTATTTCTTATTATTACGGCAACCCGTAACATGACTGCGGTTTTTTCAATGAAAAAACATCTAGGCCTAACTTTAAATCTAACTCATCTGAAATACCGTACCGTCATTTATCCAGACAACTCGGATTTCGGATATTCCTTACCTCAAAAGCGAAAGTAAACGTCTGGAACCTGGAAGGCACTCGAAGTCGGACATTTGGCGTCTGAAATCGGGGCAGATCGATCAACACCGGCTTCAGAGGGACGCGTCATTTGACGTCATGTCGAAGATGCTTCCATTGAGTTTACAGTAAACTACAACATGTCAAAACGTAAAAACAAACTTTAAAGTGTTTTACTTCACGAAGGACATGAGCAAGTCTCTTCTCGAAGCTGTATTAAACAAATCAAATCTACCGTGATGCGTAATTGACTGGAACGCATCGGTGAAATAAGAGTTGTCTGAAGCGCAGCATTACCTCCGGTGAGCGGGGCGCAGGATTTATGACGTCACTACTAGAGGTTCACAGAACGCAAAATAAAAGTCTTAGAAATGTATTCGTTTTAAGGTTTAGATATTTTTAGACAAAATTACATTTTATTAATACTCATTATTGAAATTAATTATGTTTTCTTCATGCAAAAAATCATCCAGTTGCTATAAAATTTTCTCTAATATAGAAATAAATCTAAAATTCAATATTTGTACTAACTTTTTTATATAATTTTTACATGTCTACTACAAGGCCGTTGCAGCTGAAGCAACAAAAATTGATTGAAGTTTTAAGGCCTTTGTGTATTATTATTTAAAGCTAAACAGTATGATAAATAGTCAAATCAAACTCAAAAAATTCGCTAAGAAAATACATACTCTAGGACTGAATAATACAATAAAAATGTAGAAAATTATTGTTGTTTGCTCAGAAAACTTCTAATTCTTGGCAATATGTCAGTCTGAGTACAGTACATTTAGATATGTCTGACTGTGTCTGATGTTTTGTGTGTGTTTTATTTATCCTTGATGGGTAATCTGATTAA
Organism: Beaufortia kweichowensis; assembly: GCA_019155185.1. Taxonomy (NCBI): domain Eukaryota; kingdom Metazoa; phylum Chordata; class Actinopteri; order Cypriniformes; family Gastromyzontidae; genus Beaufortia; species Beaufortia kweichowensis. The sequence continues at coordinate 1,130,356 of CM032797.1, read as the reverse complement.
TACAAGTATGTATGCTTGGTTGCATCAAGGGATCAGTGTTTGTGAAATGCCATATTTATAACTGGTTTTAATGAGCTGGAGCTCAAAAAGTCTAATATCATTTAGTACTATTATAATAGAAGGCAAGATAATAAGGATACCATAAACACAAGGGTGTATTTATAAAGATCAAACTCCTCCCCTTGTCTAGCTAGTTGTGCTAATGTGATGTTTGCTATCAGATTAGATCACGACTTTGTTTTGATTGGTTGATTAGGAACCTGTAATCTGTGATTAAGAATTATTAATATTATTAAAAACGTGCATTTTGTTTAAACCAAAAACATGTGACGTCTATTCCAATGGATACAGGATCTGAAAGGGTTAAGATCTGTACAGTTTTTCACTTGCCAAAATTTATAAAGTGAATTTGTACAAAATCTTATCAGTTCCATTTTATAAATCCAGAAACGTTTGTATTTTTTGGTATTTTATTTACATATATTGAAAATGTATCTTCTATATGTTCTTCATCTTTCCCTAGCTTCACCTAATTGTAAACATGTCTTACTGTATACTGCATACATTGTACATATAAATTGCTTTGGATTAAAGCGCAGTGCATTTTATTTTGTAAACCAGTGTATATCAATTGTTGTGTAGCGGCAACTTAAAAGTTTCTGTAGCCACAAAAAATTCAGTATTGGGACAGGGTATGTGTATACTTCATGATCTAACATTAAAATAATATTAATCTCTTCTGTTTAATTTGTGTGTAGTTTAACAGGCAGGACAGTGATGACTCTACATGAGAACAGTAATGAGAATACTTAGAACTGCGGTAGTAAATTGTCTTTTAATTGACTGCATGTTGAGACGCAATATTTCTGAGATACAGTGCAACATTACTGTTGCATTTTTGTTGCCATTAATTATTTGGATTGTTGGGGCTTCTGCTAACAAGTCTGCAAACAAATTAAGTCACACCATTAAACAGGTAAATCTTTTCTTGTGCCTTTTTGTTTCCAAAAAGTAATAATTAACTAATTGTTTCTCATTATTGCCCTTTTACAATTTTTAAAAGACTTGCGTATGTGGTGAGCCTGACATACGTCATATATAACGATTGGTGACATCTGTTTTACCATCCATCCATCCATCCATCCATCAGCAAATAATTATTATTATTTTTTTTAAATAAGAGATTAGTAAATTATTGAATCCTGAACAGCGTTCAATAGGCTACACTTATTACTGCAAAATGTTGTCATGTTGTAATGGAAAGCTGTTAAAAGCATCAGTTTAGCTAAATGAATCATTATATGGATATGGACATAATAGAAAAGTGTAAATGTAGATGTTATTTGAACATGTGAAATGATAACAAATTATACTGTGCATTATTTTAGTGGTGACAATCTAGCTTTATTTCACAATAACTTTTTTCATTCTATGTCAACTCGGAGTAAAACTTTAGTGGAAGTTACACTTACATATTAGTACATATGAATTAGAATCACTGTCAAAAATAACTGATCCCATGAAATAACATTTCTTTAATACTTTAATACACTTTTAGTGCATTTAATTGCCATATTACAATAATCCCTGTCATAACATGGCATTTATGTTTTGCAACTTAACTTTCCAGTTTCAGCCTAACTACAGCTCAGGTATGACATAAGCTTTCACAGTCTTCTTAAAAGGCTTTGGCTTGGAACAAGAGTCTATACACGACATTTAAAAACAAACTTTTCTGCTAAATTACCTGTTATTTAGAGAATAAACCCTCTTAATGTCTCTCTACATACTGGTATGTGTGTGTTATGGTTACTGACTGATGCGAACACTGATGATAAAAGGTGGTTTACTGACTTTAAAGACAAAACATTCATTGCATTCTCTTTTGTGTTTGTACACAATAAAAAAAAATTAAAATGGAAAAGGATTTTCAATCCTTTGAAAGTTTTAATCCATGTTCAGTTACATTGTATGTAATAAAAAACATCTGAAATATCATCATCTATGTTTTGCAGAAGTCAATCATACAAGTTTGAAACTGCAACCTGAGGGTAAGAGAGTTTTGCTTTTAAGAGAGATAAGCTCTCATCAACTACTTGAAATAATCCTTTTTTATTTTAGTTTTAATATATTAATTTAAATTCCATATTTAAACTAGTTTAGGAACTGGCAATATTGAATTTTCGTTTCCCACCTACATGTTGCAAATATGATATTTCGAATGTAAATTTAAATACATGTTGAATATAATAGTCTAAATAGAAATTTGCTACCAATATGTTTCCTGTATGTGTATATGTTTCCAGCTATATGGCTTCTAATAATACTTTTATTTGTTTGGTCGAAAAGAGGGGTGACTGAAAATAACATTTCAGAACATTCCTAAAATAGTTTTTGTTTCACATGAACCTCTCTGTAATTGCATTTTGACACTTTATTATGTTCTTTTTAGAGCTGACGGAAGTGAGACAGGAAAGTCAAGAATTCACAATAGCAGAGAAGAAACGTCAGCATCGGCAACGTACTTCGGAAATGGGGAGCGAATCTTCTAGTGGCGTACAGATTGTAAATAAATACTACAAAAAAACTAAATCTTTCACTTGCCCTTATTGTGAAAAGAGTTTTACACAGACACCTAAAGGCTCATATAAGAATTCACACAGGAGAAAAGCCTTTCAAATGCCATCAGTGTGAGATGTGTTTCACATACAAAAGAAACCTCACAGATCACATTGCCTGTCATACTGAAAAAAGTGTGGAAAAGGTTTCACATCTAAAGGTTATCTCAGGAGCCACATAAAAATTCACACTGAAGAGAAGCCTTTCACATGTCATCAGTGTCAAAAGAGTTTTACATTTACATTTAGGCATTTAGCTGACGCTTTTATCCAAATATTAGGAGACAATGAAGTGACACATCAGAAGCGGCAACAATAGTACTAAGAAGTGCTTTCCTAAGTTTACAATGTAATGCAGTGCTAGATAAATACCTGATGTCAGGTGTTGGTGGAAGAGGTGTGTTTTCAGCCGTTTCTTAAAGGAGGTGAGGGATGTGGCAGAACGGAATTATCATAAAGTTTTAAACATAAAGAACATCTTAAGACTCATATGATGATTCACACTAAAGCTAATCCTTTCATATGCCCTCAGTGTGGAAGGGGTTCTAATTATGCGCAGAGCATAAAAAAGCACATGATTCAACACCTGTGAACTTTTGAAGATGGAATATATTGGTCAATTAAAAAAATCTATGTACTGTTTTTGGTTGATTTTAATGTATACTAATAATGCAATTTAGGGCCTGCTCACAATGTCCCAATTGAACCGTGCTCGGGTACGGTTCACATCAAGAGATTTTTATTTTTTGTGTAGACTGTGGTATGTAAATAGGTGGATGTGTCCAACTCCATACAGTGCTACTGCACATTAGATTGAGTGAGATAAAGACACATGGAGAAAACCGCACAGATCATGATGACATCCTTGCTCTTACTGCCGATACCATCTAAACAAACATCAACACTCGACAAAGAACAGAAGAACAGACACAGCTTAAATAATACAGATATTGGTGAAAACAGGTGAAGGTAATCAAGGATGATGGCTGGTGAAGAGGAATAGGTGTGGTGATGCAGGGAATTTCGCACAATCACATTCAAAACAGCCCAATTGGGTGGAAAACCTGCTCAATCTGGCAACACTGTTCTGGCATCATTTTGGTAAACATTCTCTGACCACCGCCGCATGTCTCTGAAAGCATTTTTGGGCAGATGTTTTTCAGCGAATATGCTTTGGTCTCATCCTGTTTAGCAGTTTTTAGGCATTACATTTTATAAACTAATATGTGAACAAACACAATGTTCAGCTGTGTTAATCATCAATATCCCATTCAAGTTACAGCTGACAGCCTGCTTCTGTTATGCATTTAAAGGTAAAATCATTTCAACAAGCCAGATCTGGCACCTTTGAGTTTAATCCAGTGTATCTCGTGCTCTTCTAAAAGACGTTAATGGCATTCTTTATGTTCATGCAGACCTGTAGTGTATATTTTCTGAAAAAAAAACATAATAACGATTTTGCAAGCTAAACACTGACAGTGAAATTTACAATTCAGGTATCGTCTCTTACACAAGTAAATATAACTTTTTGTATGAACATTTTGTGTGTAAATAATTATCCTAAAACAATTTAAGGCTACATTGTGTATGGACATTGTGTGTTTGGGTATGCAGAATGTGCTCGAAATGTGTTTCTTTATTGATTAAACATTTTTGGTGGGGGTTTTTTGTGCATTTCGACAGGTTTTCGGGCTGGAAACCATCAGCTCTATCTGGCAACACTGTGCTGATCTGTAAATGCTTATCGTGTCAGGTGTGAAAATGGAAAAAAAAAAACATGTTTTTAATTCCTTTGAAAATCCAATTGCATCAATTATACATTGATTTCCCTTGATAAATGAGAGAACTGGTGAAGTGGTGTAAAATGTGTGTAAATGAACCAAAGGTGCTCTTCCGTCATTTAGATCTGTTTGAAAATATTAATGTGTTTAAATCATTTTCCCCTCAATATATTTGCCAGTTGTTTTAAATTACATTTACATTATTGCCTTTAATTGGGGCAATGATATCAGCGTCAAGGGGGTGTACAAAAGGGCAAATGGGTGAGTTGATGGAAGTGACTGATGACAATATTGAAATGACACAAAAATATGAACATGAGAAAAACAAGTAGGCCTAGATGTAAATATGCACATTTTAATAAAGCCATTTTTTTATGCAAATCAATTAAGGTACTTTGTGTGTGTCTTAGTCAGACTTTTTAAAGAATGTCCAAATTCTTTCTAGCATTATGAACTTCATTTCACCTACTTCTATACTATAAATATGAGGCAAAAATCTGTGTGCATAATAAACAAGTTTTCAAAAAACTAAATGATAAAAACCTGGATGGTCTACTGCTTCTCGATATGCATTTGGCAGACACTATCCCATGAGGCCACGGGGAGTTAATACATTAAAAATACTCAAAGTAATTAAAAAAATGTGAGCCAGGCAGATCTTTTAAGTGCAAGTTATAAAGATACCAAGAAATCTATTCCTTGTGGTTAAATTGTATAAAACAAACTTGTTTCAGTATTTGTATTTCACCTTTTATCACAAAAACTGTGACAAACTAAAAAGCAGACCTTACAGATCACATGCGCATTAAACACAGAAAAATTGATTGAAAACATTTTGATACACACGCTCTCATCTCTCATCATTAGTCTTTTAAAATAAAACATTTTTAACATTTATATGGCATGTCAGTTTTTCATCTGAAAGGAATAGTTCACACAACAGTTGTGTCATCGGGGACCAATGCTGTTTGAATTATCTTTGTTCGTGTCCGGCAGAATTAATGATTTGGAATGTTGCAAGTACTGTAGATGATGAACTATTCCTTTAATATATTATTTTGGTCTACAAAATAAATAAGATGCCTAATAAATATGTTAAATAAATAGTGATGTTTAAGCATTGTTTAATTCTACATGTCCTGACATGTATAATTGTGTTCTCTCATGAGAATTCAGGGTTTTATTTCCACCCCATACAGTATGCTTCTGCATTCACACAATCTTCTTATGCATAATTATATGACTAGAGTGTGAAAATGTCTCATCATTGCAGACTTCCATCATGCTTACATTAAAGGTAAAGGCCCTTACTGGCTTTGTGGATACATCCCTCAGCTCCATCAAAGCATTGTATTGACTGTTGAGGTTAAAAGATGAAAAGAAAATGAGTGGACGATTTTTATCACAATAGGGCCATTGTGTAGACACACTGCTGACACACATTAATGTTTAAACAACTTCTAAAAGTTGGTTTTCCATAATAGTACTTTAATACCTCAACCCTGACCCAGAATTACTTGTGTATATTCTGTTACTGCAAATGCCGACTCAGTTCTCACTGTAGAAATGGTTTAGCTGCGTCACTCTTTGATGCCAGTTTGACCATCTGGATCCATGTTATTCAGAAGGTCCACTAATAAAGATATAAGCTGATTGTCTTTCCAGTTGATTTCATTAGAGTTTGATTTAAGTTCGGATGGTCGAAGCTTCCGATGGATCATGGCCTGTAGAGAAGTGCGCAGATCCCAGAGCAAGTCCCATGTGTGAGGAGAAAACTGCCATCGAATCAGCGTGTGGCCTGGTAATGCCACCTCAACACCATCTCCCACAACTAAACAACAAACAAGTGTGTTAGCAAAAACACTTTCTAGACACAGAGTGGAAATGACATCTTGCATTTGTACCACCTTTTCACTATTAAGTAATTATGACATCACACTGCACATTCATTTGATTGATCTGAATTTGTTGGATCTGTTTCAGACAGTGCACTCTATATCCTGTATGTCTAGTACATCGATTGCCATGGTAATCAAGTGACAGCACGATGGCTAAAGACTTTTTGCCTCACGGTGGTTTCACATTTGGTTTGATTGCCTGGTCCGCTTGCGTCATCAACACTGCTGCTGACTTTGAAGATTACGTTTCAAAGAAGAAATAAGGAAACTCAGTTGCCTCAAAGACTATATCATTGTTACAATAAAAGCAAGCTGTCTGCTGACACCAATTTCTGGTCAGTGATCGAAAGGTCTAAAATAAATGACAACTGTTTCGATGTTTGCATGTAGTAAATAGCGGTTCACTTCCATGATGAAGTACGATCGCGTTCTCTTGCCAGCAACTTACAAAAGAGACTTTGCTCATGTCCTTTGTGCAGTAAAATTATGTTTTCTACTTGTTCAAACGTCCAACTTCGAGTGCCGTTCCAGGCGTTTACTTTCACATTTGAGCCGAGATAAATCCTAAATCAGAGTCGTTGGGAACGCAGCATTATTGTGTTCGAGTCTATCTTTTGTTGCATAGTGATGAGTGTGTTCAAGTAAGCCAGATATGCGCACATGCTGTGCAATCATGCTGTATTTAGTATACCATGATGAACCTGCGCAGATTTGGCTTACACAAACTTTACAGAGATATTAACGAGTGAATACAGTTCATAATAAGTAACTCGCCAAATCGGCTAGTGTTTTGACAATGTTACCGGCCACAGCTTATTTTTACCCGCATTTATTTCAAACCCTGATTGCGTTCATACCAACAGCAAACTGTACCGCAGACCACATGGACATTACCCTAGGCCACGCTTTTTAGTGATATATCACCCTGATTTAGTGATTTAAGTGATGTATTACCTTTCTCACTGAGATCACAGTCCGTGAGGAGCAGCAAAGCGAGCGGGTGAACCACAGACGAGTCTCTAATGAAGACCTGACCATTGGATTTCATAGCAGAGAAGAACGTGAGCCAGCGACTTGACAGCTGCTCTCCCCTAATAAAGATTATAAGACACAATAGATCATTATTAATACAAGAATTATCTAAAGATGATGTTAATGCTCATTTCTGTTGGTCATTTAGTGGTTGTGACAATTTATTTTTATCTAATTACTTAAATATATATATATATATTTAATAGGGGTGGGAATCTTTAGGTACTACGCGATCCGATTCCGATTCTGGGACTCACGATCCGATTCCAAAACGATTCTTCATATAATTTTTTTGCAAATATGATAAATTTGCATTTTAAATAAATAAAGAGTTTTTATGCTTTTTGTTTATAGTTAGAATCTCTTTGACAGTATTCCCATCTTGAAGTTTAATTTTATTGCTTTTATTTTAACAAAGTTATATTGAGGATGAACAAGTTCTGACATAGAATCGATTCTGAATCTTTGAGAAAGAATCGGATGCATCGATTTTTTTCTCCCACCCCTAATATTTAAAAAATGATATATATATTATATATATTACCTGTTGACAGAGGAACGGTGTAGTAGCACAGGGCCACTCTGTGTGCGATAGAAAAGACTTTCCGGATGAAATCTTCCCCCTTTGGTCACTGTGCCTCTTTTCACCTATAGGGAAGTTTAGATCCAGAAAGATTTATTAGGGAAGTTTTTATGTGTGGTTTTTAAAATGGCTTGTTTTAAAGCAGAAGTACAATTCAGTAAACGGTAAACGGACTCTTCACTTATGTTCAAAGCATGATCTCTCTATTAATTCGTGTGTAAATAGATTTATGTCGCTTTAGAGGCGGTTTCTGTGCAGATGATAATAGAGGTTAGGTTAGTCAGATGAAAATGGAAAAGGTGTGTTTTCAGTTGTGCACCTGTATTAGATTAGGATAAAGGCCTGCCAAAAGCAATGCTTTAATGAGCTGTTCCTGCTGACTGTGCTGGTTGAGACGCGAGGACAGACGGAGACACTCGGCAGAATGATGCGCTAGTCCGGCTTCAGCCAGATTCTCACTGAACTGATGCATAAGGCCTGTTTCAGACATACAGACACAATTCAGATCAGTCTTCAATTTTATATCACTGTGTCAATTGAGTGTTTAAAAAAAGTTCTGCAAATTCTCGTGAAAAGTATAAATGATAAACGTGTACAACATTTTTGCACAATCATAAGACACGAATAATTTTCTTAACCGTACCAAAATGAGTTTACTCACTAGCTTTAATTGCAGAATTGACATTTGTTAGAAACAGGAAAGAGACTGAAGCTACACGGTGCATTGTGTGGCATTTACATAAGGTCAACATTCATCTGTCAGTTGCTGGTAATTATACGGGTGTCTTACCATGTATAAATCGCAAACTGGCTCCAGATAGAGTATATTTGTCTAAAAACTCCTGTTTGCTCTCCTTGTCTTGAAGCTCTTTCCAGCTCTGAACAACACGACTGAAGACCAGATAATCACTGCGGCCAGAACTGCTCAACTCTTTCTTGGCCTGCAGATGGTCAGAGATTTTAAAAACGGGTTGGGCCAAAAATGTATTAAATAGTGAACTTTCTTGAAAGCCTCAAATCGCTCTCTGACCTTGGAGACGAGCGCCCGGTTCTGCATGCTGTTGTAGAACGGATCTCGAGTCAGGCAGGCTGCCACAGACAAGGCAGGAAGAACACAGCAGAACAGTGCCGAGAGAACCAAGACTTTTCCGAGCCGCGGGTCACATGACATGCAGGCCACCCGCTCTCCTAGTGGAGTCAGATTCTCCAAACTATCCAGTACACCTAATTGAAGAATACAAGAGAATAAAAACATTTACCCAATAAAAACCTGAGACAGATCTACAGAAGTGCAGTACAAACAGAATAATTCACTGCTAATCAAATAAATCGGTTTTCTTCTTTTTTCTTGTTGGTGACCAAAAACTTTACCAGTTTAAATTCACTATTTCTCAGTAATTTACTATTCTCATTTAAGAAAACGTAAAGACGTGTTTAGGTTAATATCTCCAGATTTATAATCGCTGGCCTCAGTATAATTGCTGAATTCAGTTTTTCCCACACGATTTTGTGTGACTATAGTGGGATCATGCGCCTATTAGCATATTTGTGACACTTATTGTATTTTAATACAGATGAATGACCAACAAAGCTGTTCTCATTTACATATTTTCTGAACAAGAATGAAACCAGCAGGCATTTCAACTGAAATGATTTACTGTATAATTTTAACAAAAAACACCAGACCACATATGATTAAAAAGCAGCTGTGCAGTAATTTTGACTGTATTAGTGCCTTTTTTCCTCACAGTGTGCACAGCCTCTGTATGATTATGATGTTTCCCTTTTGAGGAAACTATGGGAACACTACGGGAACGCCTTTACGTGACTGTGTCTGAAACACGTCCAATGGCAGGAGGCGGCGTCACATGCGTGGAGACGTCAGGACCAGAAAGCATAAATAGACTTTCGGAAACACTCGCTCCAGCTTGTGCGCCTCAGAAAGCGCTCTGTGCTTCGCCGAACGCGAGTAATGAACAGCAAGAATTTTACAGTGTGTGTGCATCCCTGTCCATGGCATATTATGGATGAGGATTCGCATGCTCTTTGTGTTATGTGCCCAGGAGAGGAACGTGCAGACGTGGCTTTCAAGGGAGCCGGCTGTGTGCATTGTGAACGCCTCCCCCTTCAAGTGCTTCGTGTTCGAGGCAGGCTGTTTTTGTGGAGGATCATGTGCCCTGCAGTTCTGGTCCCACGGCTGCAATCGTGGGCTTCTCAAATGAATATCGCAGAGGGGTTTGGGACGAGTCTCCCTGCATCCCAATCCCTTCAGCAATAGGCAATCACGCCTATGGTGTTCCCATAGCGTTAATATGGCGACGCAGGGAACCATGGTTACAAGTGTAACCTGAGACGTTATATTCATATGTCCAAGCAGTCAAATGAAATTAAGTTTACAAAGGAGCAAACAATACACAGATAATTGACAGGTCTTTGGAAATGCTGTTCACATACATTATAACGTTAGATGAGTTTGCCAGATCAGATGAGGTGTTTTTGGCCAATAAAATAATCACTTGAACATGAAATAGGGCATGAAATCCATGCACCAATTTACCCCAAATCGACAAACGCACCCACCCGTAATAACATGGTTTATTTTTGTCCTTTGCTTCTATTTTCCTGGTTCTGTACATTTTTGGTTATTTTTAACCTGAAATTACATTACCAACAGCCTATATATCAACAAAAATGAAGAAAAACACACATTTTATTACAATTACAAAAGCTTACCAATATCCATTAAAGTCTTTACAGCAACTTTCACAGATTGACGATCTGGGCAGTCAAGCACCTGTGACAGGAAGTCCACCGCCTGTGTGAGACAGAAAAAACAAACAAATAAGTTGTGTTACTCGATGTACTGTTGAACAATATTTTAAATTGTATTATTTTCTGTCAAGTGCAACCGTATCACATACAGTCCCACTGTACAAATTTATAGCTTAAATGCACTGCAAGTCGCTTAGGATAAAAGCACCTGCCAAATGTACATGCAAGTAAACACACTGACAAGAACAACTTTTAATACAAAAACTTCAAATTCATTCATTTCCTCACTTTGCTTTCTGGACAGTGAATTTTGGCCTGAATCACGACGCTCTCCAGAGGGGTGCGAAGAATTTCAGGGATGGGGAAAGTGGTCAAGGTCTCCAGGTGTTTTCGTGGGAATAGGTGATACGCGTGTCCAGGCTGGCACCGTCCTGCCCTTCCTCTTCTTTGTGTAACATTTGCTTGTGAAATCCAGACCGTGTTCAAACCAGAGACCTGAAAATGCGCCACAACAAACGTCAGCTGGTTAGTTTTTACTAACTTACTAAGAGTTTGTAACGTAACATTTGAGTGGGACCTTCGTCTTGGGGTCATAGTTCTGTTCTTTCTGTGAGCCCACATCCACCACATGCACTATGTCGTCAATGGTGATAGATGTCTCAGCAATGTTGGTTGCAAGGACAATTTTGCGCTGACCCTCCGGAGGTCGATGAAACACGGCTTGCTGGTCTGCGACAGCCATACTGGAATGAACTACAGCAGAACAGATACATCATTGAGACATCATCTCAATTTAGACCCCACTGTACATATGGGCTTTATATCGACCAATATAACTACTTAACCTAAAATGAACTAAATAAATCTGGTGCACTTACGAGGTAAAATTGTCTGTGAGCCTGATCTGTAAGCTGCTTTTTCTTCTAGTTTCTGTTGTACAGCTTTGATTTCTTGCCATCCTGGGAGGAAACACAACACGGCACCTAGAGCAGATCGGATGCGAAGCAAACATAATAATACACAGTTAGGGCCGATCCACACGGAACGTGTCTTTGCATCCAAAAGTGCTCAGGAATGGTTTAAAAAAGTGCAGCTCAGAACGCAAATGTCTCGAGACGTGCAGTATAAAGAGCTACAGTTGCCATGCCAACATGCCATGATTAGTCTACTGGAATTGACATTTGAAGTAGGGGTCCCAAATCCTATCTTGCATAACCCCCCTTGAAACAGTCCAAATTCAATCAGATGGCAAAGGGAAACAACAAATATTGCTAATGTACAATCGCTATAAAACTACAGAAAAAGACAATTCTAACCTCTATATCCACAACGAAAATCCAAATGGCTTTACTGGTTTCATTTTTCTGATTAATTCAATCAAATCTGTCAGAGATTCGGTGAGTCTGGAGACTGCAGTCTACATCGTGAGTTTATTAAGTTTAGCTTAAATGTGTGTTATAAATAAACACTGCTCATAAACAACTGTTTAAATAGTAGTCTCAGTTAAAAACAGTGAAGACCTGGATCTGGAAATGGTATTTCTTACATCACAACAGTTCTCATCTATGACTTCCTTTATTTAGCTTCGGTGCTTTTTGAGGCTTCAGCATGTTGGGTCTTGAGGACCCCAAAAAAAATAATTTATATTATTAAAATAATATTTGAGTTTCAGATAGCATCAATACTATAGTGACATATCGGACACTTATTGGTTGACTACCAAAACAGTATTGGGGGTACACATGACACTTATGGTGGTCCCCCAATGTCTACAGAGTCGCTTCATCCTTTTCATTAGGAAAGGATGTTTACCTGGCTCTCCACATCTGTGAATATGGTCGATGACATCTGACACTAGATCAAGATCAGGTGCAGCATCATTTTCTTCCTTGAGACAAAAAGAAAGCCTTTGTTGGTCAGTACATAATAACAATATAGATATAGAAGTCACAAAACTCCATCTGAACTGACCTGCCTGTTTCTCTTCTCATCTCTACTCATCGCTGGTATCTGTCGACCCATCTCTCTCATCACTTTCTCCAGATACCTCTCCTGCACCGGATGCATGAATCCAGGCACGCGCACCACTGGACATCCACCAAAATAGCGAGACAGCCGCTGTGTGTCACCAGTGGCGCTCATCAAAACCACTCGAAAGTCCGGATTCTCTTTTAAGGCTGAACGCAGTAAGGCCAGAAGCACGTCGGTGTTGACGTCTCTCTCGTGGACCTCATCAACTACTACATGGCTGATGCCCATGAGAGTAGGGTTAGACTGCAGTTTACGGAGGAGGACGCCAACAGTGAGGAACAGCAGAGCTCCACCGCTGCGCTCGGGTGGACGTGATTCTAGACGCACCTGTTTGAGGGAAACATCTTAGTTAAACTCTCACCAAAGTGCATTAACAATGACGCATTTCACTTGTAACTCGAGGGAATATTTTAGCTTAAATACAATTTGCTCTCCATCACCAGCATGTGGCATAAAGGCATATTCATGCAGCTCTTATCAAATATGTCAAATATGCAATGATGCAAACTGCCTTTTTTGCTGTCTAAATGTGGCTTTTTGCTATCATTTTATTATATATTTTTAATATAATTAAGGCTTTTTAACAAATTTGTAAATTTTCATTTGTTAAAAAAGTAAATGTTTTTGGTTTTTGCGACCCTGTCTGCAAAAACCAGACTAAAATCTCAAAATCCAATTATGAGATAACAAGCATGAAAATGTAATTTTTACATATAAATATCACTATGATTTCAGTCTCTGTCATTACTCAGACAATATTAAAGATGTCAAGGTTATATTTTCACAGAACATTCTTCACATTCATGGGTTTTCACAGGCAGGGTCACGTTTATTTAGCACTTTATACAATACAGTATATTACAATACAATAGAGAACCATTTTAATCTTTTTATACCTGTTTTTTATATACACTATTTATTTTCATGCCCTTCTTGCCCATATCTGTTTGTATGTGTGCACTTTTGAGAAGCAATACATTTCGAGATATGAAATGACAATAAAGGCATTCTATTCTGTTTACTCAGGCTTGTGCTTAAAAGGGGCTCAAGCTTCTGAAAAGCTTTTGGTATACTTAAAACGTTTAAGTAGATAAATCAAGGGATTTGTCATAAGTCTATCATAATCGCTTGCCTAAAGAAACATTAAGCAGTTAAGCCCTTGTAAACAGAAAGAGTTGATCAAATGTACTGCACTTTCTCACCTGATATCCCACACAGTGGCGAAGCGCAGGACCCATCTCCTGTGCTACACGATGTGCTACAGACACAGCACTAATCCGACGGGGCTGTGTGACCAGTATGTTGCATGTAGCGCCCTCTCCCCTCCTGACCTGCTCCTCTAACAGAAACGACGGGATCCGTGTGGTCTTGCCACAGCCCGTCTCTCCTGCAATCACAACAACTTGTGAGGATTCCACAGCCGCGAGCACGCTCTCTTTAAACGAGTCCACTGGCAGCTCCGCTCCTCGTCCAGGCCCCGCCCTCATCCACAGGCTAAGGAGGTGGTCACTGAGATTCTCTGCTTCATCGGGTTGCAGGGCACGGTACGGCTTATTGGTGATAGCATCTCTGATGAGGTCATCATCATCATCATCTGTACTGGCGGAGGAAGACTCATCCTGAACTAGAAACCTCTCCTCTTCATCCCATAACCTCTGGACCTCGGCCTCCGCCGGGTACTGAACACATAGTTAGATAGAAAATTAAAAACGTGCAAAATGAAAACAAATATATAATTACAGGGTCTTCTGCATAATTAGCTATTAATTCAGCTCCAACTGAAAACACACAAACTTTGATATTTAAATAAATCATGTAAAATTCTACATGATGTTCCACTGACTTTACACCAGACTTGGTGTTGACAATTCAGTGGTGTCTTTCAATATTACAAAGGCGGCTTGATTGAACTAGTTCTGTATCACAGCTGACGAAGTGCAGAACGACAGAAGAAAGACAGCAGAAGACTAAACACCAATAAAAACCTTATTAATGTCTTATGAAATTTAGAGGTTGTTATGTTGTGCATTCATAAAAACTAACCACCCAGTGAACTACTAGTCATTGAGCAAGTTAAGTTTAAATATGGCGACATGTTAATAATCTCAAATCCCACGGTTCTTGTGTTTGAGATTTAAGATTTTAACTTATTGATTTGTTTTCCTTGATACAAAATATCAGCACAGAATATTTATCAGATCCTTTTACAAACGTATTATTTTCGCTTTAGAAGATTAATTAACCCACTGGAGTCATTTATGTAACTTAATGATAGATGTACATGTTTTTGGAGCTTCATTATTTTGATCCCTGTATAGTGTAAGAATATAACTATTTTTTTAAAGGAACAGATCTCAACATGAAATTTAAAGGAGTTTTTTACCTGTGCAAGGTACTCTTGAATCCTCTGTTCTAGATGCTGAGGTATCTCCACACAGCACGGGCGTCTCTCTCTCTCACCAGCTTCATGTACCTCCTTCTGATGGTACTTGGCATGGGTGAGAGGATTGTTCTGCTCATCCAGAAGACGCAGTTCCTGTGGGCATTTTATTGTGAATACAAGCACTGCTGCAAGAAGATACGTTCATTCGGGCTTCAGGTTGCACTGCACTAAACTGTGAAATACTTTTTGCTGAGTAATAAATATTAAAAGTAAAAAAATTATTTTTATTGCATTCACTTGATCTCAAACCAACCTTCAATCTAAGACAGGCCAGTGCTGCTGCCTTGGACTCTGCCTCCAGCCTACGGTGGCCACACGCTGAAAATGTCATCTCCTCCGGCCAGCGTAAAGTCAACTCGCATTTCTTTACCTTACCACCTACTGTTCTGTATTGAAGCAGCTCCTACGTACATGAGAATAAAGAGTTACCGAGCAGGATTAAGAGAGCAAAAGAAAGCATCTTGTATAAGAACTAATTTGTCTTTTAGTCTTAATGTCATGATTGCCCTTAAACAAATCTCAAAGCTGTGTGCTAAACTTACTCTGACCCTGCTGGACGACGTGGCCACCTGAATGACAGTAGACAAAAGTGATTTTGGCTTTGGAAACATGAAAAGTGCCTCCTGAATTTTCGGGTCATCTTCTATTGGTCTATGAGAAGCAAAACATCTCAGTATGAAGATAATAGCAAATGCACACAGACATGTACAGACACAAACACTGGCCCACACACTGCTGTATTATTATAGTTTTCACCCCCAGCCAGCTGTATATTGTTTCTACGGAGCAGCTGTGATGACAAGAATGTCTCATAAACAAACAAATGTTTCAGGTGTTTTGTTGTTGGATGCAAGACTGAAGAGAAAAGTCTTCATTAACTCCTGACATCTGAGCCGCTGAAGAAACAGTGGATTCGTTTTATTTGAAGGGAATGCTCCACGCAATATACCTACATTTGTTTACGTCTCTGTAAATCATTTCCAACAGACACACTAAAGTTATTACTGTCTTTGAGACTGTCCACTGGCTCAGAAAGCAGAGGTATGTTGTCATTTCTCTGTATAATTTACAACGCACATTACATATGAACAATGCAGTAAAGTTATTGTCTTACTACGATTTGGGGCGAATATCGTGTCATTTAATCTTAAACGATGCAAGTTTCTCTTTGTGCACCGCTGACAGATATCAGCAGCTTATTCAGACACAAACACCAAAAACCTCACATACTTAATGAACCTGAAGAATGGAGATTTAGAGCATGATATTTACAGACACCTTCTGTGGTCCCCTAAGACTTATATTACATCTTGTAAAAAGGGGCATAACAGGTCATTATTAAATTTCATGACATTAATAGTTTCAATGACAATAATCACCATTGATTTGTGCAACATAAAAATGAACCTAGATCAGTCACTATATTATACTTGAATAAAACTGGAATGTCAAGTGAACTTGAAGTAATAAAACAGGGAACCTTTGGGCTATGAAGGCCTTCCCTGATGTTCTCTTCTGGACAGGCAAATACCCAAGGCTGTCACAGGACGTCTCATTCTCTTTATGATCTTCCCAGACAGAAGTCTGATGTCCGCGCTGTCTCACCATCCCTGATATGGATGGCTGCTTTCCTTGACCAAGAATTCCCAGCTCCTGAAAACACATTTATATGGACATTTCCATGATTACTAAACCCACCCAATATTACTGTGTAACAGAATGTAAGAGAACTGAACTATTGTTCACAATATAATGGAAAGAAATGCTTGTAGAGAAAAGAAAAATGTAAATGTAATGTAAAATAATGCCTGACACACTTAAAAAAAAAACTAAAGTCCTTAACAGTGGCGAAACAAATTGACCATTTTCACCCATAATTACACACGTGTCATTTTACTTCAGAAAATAATCAGTCATTTTTTTACATAACCTGCACAAAACAAAAAAGAACTGATTTAAAGAGCAGTAGTGAATAAGGGTATTTTATGTCAGCTCTGTATAATCTGACCACAATAATGTCCAAATGAAAACATATAGCAATCTGTCTTTATATTGCATATCAATCGAATATTATAAATATCACCTATACCTGTGGTCTATTAAAATTCCTTATTAAACTATACCAATGACTTAACTAACCATAGTTCTTTCATTTAATTTGTACCCATACCCTTATGAAAATTAACCATGGTTTAACTGTAGTAAAAGTGTAGTAACCATTGTTATTGGTGTATTGATTACTATTGGCAAACCCATGGTTTCTGGTTTTAACTGTAGTAAAACCATGGGTAATTTTGTAAACTGTGGTAACATAGAAGGTAGTCAAATATACAAATAGCATGATTACTTCACTTTTGCTATAATAAATCCACAGTTGAATTCCCTAAGGGTTGTTTGTTCAGCTCATGTGGAAAACTGTGCACTGTATTTTATTTACTGTATTTCCTCACATTCATACAGGGTGCTGCTAGCACAATGCAAGAAAGATGGGGAACACTAGATGGAGAACACTAGATGGGGAACACTAGATGGGGAACACTAGATGGAGAACACTAGATGGAGAACACTAGATGGGGAACACTAGATGGAGAACACTAGATGGGGAACACTAGATGGGGAACACTAGAGCTCATACCTTCAGTTTATAGCAGGCCGCAGCTGCAGCGTAACGCTCTGCCTCTATCTTGCGAGACCCAAAGCCCTCCGTGTCAATTCTCATGGGCCAGTGAAGTGTGACTGTGGCTTTCTAAAAAACAATGAGCAGAACACAAAGTTACAATTGTGTTATTTCACACTTCTGATTAGTTGACTACTATTCTAAAATGTAAAAAAAATCTAAACAACAGCGAGTGTTTCGAAACTTTTCACTCGTACTGAATATCGTGCAAAAGAAATAAAAAGCAATGCTACAGAATGCTAGTGATGCTCGTGTCATCATCACTCAAACGTGCGTTTTCACCACCCATGTACAGAATGTTGCTTGATTTGCTAGCTTGCATCTAACCTTGACGTCCCCATCGGTGCAACTGTATTGGATGTACTGAGAGAGGTCAGACAGCCCTAATGACTGGGACAATGTGGCGTGCAGGAGGTTCTTGGGTTGAGGAAACTCTCGAAGAAGATCAGATCCGTCTGCACGCAAATGTAAAAACACGTTAGCGATTATTTAGTTTCATTACTCTTTTGCATGTGTTTGTCTTCTCTAATCGCACGTATCTTACCTCTGTTAACAGTGTCTGTCAGAGACTGTCGATGTTTAGAAATGACACCAGCCTTAGTCCAAGATCGGCTAACAAAATTCAACCTGACGTCTTTACTAAACTCGAGAGTTTTTTTCCTTAGTGTGATCAGGGATTGAACTCGCATGAGTACTACACAGGACATCGCCATGTTCACACTTCTTCTTCTCTTGGTTAATGGCGGATTGCAAACAACTTTTAAGTGCATACCGCCACCTGCTGTACAAGAGTGTGTAACATTAAGGGAGTTCTTGTATTCTTCTTATTAACCCCGTGTTTTTAAGAAATATAAATAGTCCTCCTCTAGTGTTTCTTATCCATTCTCCCTCTTCATCTGTCTTTACCGCTGAGAAAATGCCGAAATATTACTGACTGGGGTGAGCATGGCGAAATCTAGGGCCTCCATGTTCCTTCCAAAGGGCATCTCTGAAACCTGGAATACTCCCAACAATCTTGTATTGTCTTCTTTGCAGGAGACATAATGCTCTATACTGTAATCTATTCATTTTTTCCAAAAATGCTTTTGCTGCTGCACTACCATAAACTATTGATGATGACCTAATGCAAGCTCTGTACATGACAATTAATGACTGTTCAAATGCACCCCAGTCACATCCAGCCACAGCTCTTAGTAGATTAATAATGTTTTTGCATTTGGTTTCTAAATGCTTTATGTGTGTTTTCCACGTATACTTACTAACAAACCATAAACCCAGGTACTTCAGTTAATTTACTTTCTCCATTGGTTGCTGATATAATGTTAGCTTTGTCAGTGTAACAGGATTTGCTTGATGACATTTTAAACCTCACCTATATGACTATTTCTCTACTTCCCATATTCCTTTTCTTATATTCTCTGCCACATATGCCACATTCCTTCCTCTCATCCATACGGCCCCATCATACATGCAATAAACCACCTAAATCCGCATATTTTCATTTCTAAAGTTTGCTGTTATTTGTTATTAACAGTATATTTTATTTCTTGTTTACTTGCAAATGCTTTAAAAGGTTTTACTAGTTTATCCATGGTAAAACCACATTGGACCATCGTTATCGATATGTTGACAATATTCTGCATTTATGAACTCTACATCTTATTGTGGTGTTTGTGACATAAAATAGAACTATCCCGTGGCTAAAAACATTGTATTAGAAGTTATTTTTGTGAATATAAATGACAAAACTCGTCTCCATCTCTGTGCACAGCAAAAGCTGATTTAAATCTGTTTATTTTCTCACTTCTAATGCTCGGTACATGAAATAAACACATAATTGCCTTAAAATCATTGTTTGAGAAGATATTTTATAATGAGAGTCTCTTCAGCCGAATTTGAATCTGGCAGTGTGTGAACAAGCCTAGCGCAGGGAATTACCTTTCAGAGTAAAGACTGAACAGTTGTTTCTGGTCGTACTTTGTCATTATAACAATATTTTTATATTTGGCAAACAGAGACAGAGTGTTAATAAGTAACGATATCGGGATATCATATTTGCTGTATTATACATATACTGTTTGCTATGATCAATCTAATATGATTTCATTCTTTTTATGTAATTTATTATATTATTTTTATTTTCATTATTAGACGACCTTTAATATTTTACACTATATAATACTAATATGACTATGATACTGTTTTATTTACTGTATTTCTTATTTGTATATTTAATACTATATTTGTTTTTGAATGCATTATTCTACAATTTATACTATTTACTATTGCCTTTCCCCATATTATATTGCATTTGTATTATATTTATGTTTGTATTTAAACTTATTTTCAACAAACACATACACCCAAACACATATGAAGTTTTAGTATAATAAAAATACAGAAATCAGATTTGCAGTGTGTCAGTTTTTGATTAGTATTTGCTGACTTTGTTTTCATTTTGAATTCGTTCTCAATGCTGATAAATTATTTGTACTTATAATAACACTTTTTTTTAAAGGAAGCAAGCTGTGTTCTAACCTGAAACAGCAGAAGAAGTAGGCGTTAGAATTTTTGTACGTTAAATTACATTAACACTGCCTCCGCAGACCTAATCTATATATGACAAGCATACACTTTTATCATTTTTTTCTATTCTATTCCCTAGCATCCACTATCCAGTGGGAGAGCCTCTGTTAGGAGACATCCTTCCCCGTTTACTGACCTCCAAAACAGACAAAGAGCTGATCAGACCTTCTGAAGGTACTTGTGTGGGCCAGATAGATACACAAGGCACGTACTGGACACAGCAAGGAAAGGGCTGGGTCATTCTTCGATGAACGGAGGGCCTGCAGGTTCACCACCTGATCCCTAAAGGGAGTGCTGGGAACCTTGGGCACATATCCGGGCATGTCTCTTCAACCTCTACTAAAAGAAGGTGAGCACAGACCTGATGGGGCATATCTGTGGGTGTTCTCGATGAGAAGTCTCCCCTGGTAGAGAGAGCTCTAGCTTGGGTGATGGTATCTACCATGGCCGGTGGTAGACCATCTAGGTCTTCCATGTCAGCAGAATCCACCAGGGAGGTGCTGTCGACAGGAGAACAAGCTTCGAGAACCAAGTCTAGTTTGACCACCAGGGGCTACCATCAAGACCTGGTCCCGTTTAACCCTGATCTTATAGAGTGTCTGCTCTATAAGGCTCACTGGGGAAATAGTATAGTCTAGAATAGTTCGCAACCCGCCACTCTTCTTGGGCACAATAAGAGAAGGGCAATAAAACCATGCCCTCATTTCAGCCGGAGAACAGGCTTGATTGAGTCCTTAGAAAAAAGGACCTTGATCTCCGCTCGCCGGACTGTGGCGCTCTTAGCGGAGAACCTGAGGGGGTGCCTGGCAAACTGAATCGCATAGCCGAGCCGGATTGTCCGGAAGTCCTCAACGGTGTTGCCAAAAAGGCCACCTTGCAAAATGGGAGCGTTGTGAAAGCGGACTTTCTTGGTGTCTCGCGTCTCATTAAGGTTAAGCCAGAGATTCTGGACCACCATGGTGGACATCACTCGACCCAGCACACATGCCATTACCATTGTTGCCCATAGGGCAAGGTCGGTCACTGTGCCCGGCGGCTCCTACATCTGGACTCCCTCATCCAGCTGTTTATGTGTCTTGGCCTGATGTACCTGGAGGATTGCCATGGTGTGGAGGGCAGAGGAAGCCTGTCCACCGGCACCATAGGCCTTCGCAACGAGAAAAACGTACAGGCCTTGAACAGGAGCTTCGGGGGGTTTCTTTAGGAGGTGGCGCCTTGCGGCCAGGGCAGGCACCCCAGAGGCACCTCCGAATAGCCCTTGAAATTTTATCTTTTGTATGTGTATGTTTATTTCTTCTGTGTTTCTTTTGTGGCATATTACTGTGTGTGGCATGTGTTTGGCATGTATTTTTTCAAATCTGTCCATATATACATTTTATAGCTTTTTATTTAACTTTTGCCTATAGTTTTAATTGAAACAACAAAAAGCCTAGGGTTTAAAAATAATGACGATACCTTGATTGATGATTCCTTTAAACAACATGTTCAGAGTTTACATCAGACACCAAATTAACTGTTAACCAAATCAACAGGCATCAAACTGTTTCTGTTTCAAAGCAGTTTTACAGTGTAGTGCCTTCTGGCCCGACAGTGGAAACATGAATAATGGTGCAAAATGCCCACTGTTAAAAACAGCTATTTAGTAAATGTTCTTCTTAACCTGTTAACTGGTGCAGCCCTTTTTGAGCCTATACATAAAAATAAACTATTGGAACTAAATTGGTTATAACTCATGAATTCATGAGTACAGACCTCGGGTTGGTCTCATTTAAAGGAGACTTGTCAGATTATTACTCGTAAAGATATCACTAAAAAAATGCACAAAAAAAAATTCACAAAAACCACTAGCGGCCAACTAAACTTCAATAAATAAGTTACTCTTCCTACATAATGTATTTCATAAAACACTAGACCTTTCTAACTATATAAAGTTGCAAAATACATGCAAAATATTGAAGCAAATGTAGGCGACAGTGACATTTACCAGTATATACATTTTTTGATGTTGACTCTTTTCTTAAATGAATCAATTACTCTTCCTACATAATTTATTTAATGAACACTGATGATATGTATTCTAGAGTCTTTTCAATGGTATAAAGTTTGTTATGATTAGATTAGAATTCACATGCAAAATATTGTAGGCATCCCTGATCAGCAAAAAATCATGTTGTCAAAATGAGTGCCACACCAGTCTTAACGAATATCACTTTATCAAGCAAATAAAAACAATTGAACCTTGTATAATAATTTATTTAAAACAGATCCAAATGTGACAATGTAAATTGAGCCACTGTGTTGAGAACAACAAATAAGTATTATTACATTTTACTTAAAATAAAATCAACAACAGGGCAAAATTTGCTACAGCTGCAAGAATCTTAATAAAAATATATATATATATGAAAATGACGAGTATGACCTGTGTTAAAATGAGAATAAAACATCTTTTTTGAAAGCTCCATGATCAACAAAAATGTGAAAGATTACAAATCACATTGGATTAGTTCGTCAATCCACAGATATATAAACACACATTAAACATGGTAACATAAAAACAAAGGTTTTCAACAGCATTGTATCATCATCATGTCTGGATGGACATTCTGAGTGATGGTGGCAGAAGCACAGACTGGAGGTATACAGAGTACATGCTTCAGAACACCTCTTGGTCAGACTTTCTACTGAAAGTATAGTACATTCTTCCTTTCTTGTACTTTTTTGTCCACACTGTTCTTTAAAGTTTAGCAATTTTCATCAGCTGGTTAGGAAACAAACAAAACCAGATTATATGCTACAGGAAGCTTTTATAAAATGTACTTAGGAGGTAAAAATAGCTTCTATATTTTTGCAAAAATTGCTTTATTTTTTCTATATATATATATAAAATATGCAACACTTACCCTGATCTTTAGCTTTTCCATGTTTCCTGTAGATGCACAAAATCCACACTGTCACTATGACAGCTAAAGGAATTAAGACTAGAAGCACCAAACAAGAGAGCAAAGATAATTCTGTAATGAGAAACACACCCAAACAGCTTGATGTCAGTCACAGTATCAAATACAGGAAGGTAGATATGAATTTGCACACTGCACAATGAAACATTTCCTTCCAATTGAATCTCACAGCTGACTGTAGTGATCAACATGGTTAAGTTTCTTTTCTGTCCATCACTCGACGTTGTATCGATGACGACACCAGGGCTTCGTCTTTGAGAAGCTATTATGTCTAATCTGAATTCTAACGCGCCAATTAACTTGGTGAATTGAATTTCCATGCCATTTTCTGCTCTGTACATACGGGTATAAAAGATGGTGTCCTTCATTCATTGAGCTTTTGTTCTTCTGAGCCTATGCAGATGTTTTAACTAGACAGAAAGCGACTTTCCTTCTACGACTGTTGGTGTGATGGTGCGTGCAGCGGATTTGTTCTTCTTAGTGACATCATCTCCTGGACACTTTAGTAGTCAAGCCAGAGATTTCTGAAAGAGTAAATTTCCACAAGCCAATTTGTCTCTCTCAAAGATGTTATTCCGTGCTTGTGTGCTTGGATGGGGCAGACACCTTTCTGTCTCTGATGGGTGTGATACCTGCCTCGAGTGCTTGGGTCACCAGCATCTACATACATGTTGTCGTGGTGCATCTGTGCCTGCAGACCACCGCTACCTGGAGGGGTCGTCCAAGGCTCCCTTCCAAAGGCATGTAAGATCTCTTTGTCACTCGTGGCGAAAGCCTACACTGCTGAGAAAGCCCGCTTTCCATACGACACTTCCTGCCCGACGCGACCCAGCCGCCTTTAGGTCATTGCAGTCCCACTTTTCGTCTGCTACCAAGCAGTCCCATTCTGTGCTCCATTCTGTGCTCAGCCACTGTGTCCTTACAGCACCGACAGGGACGCAGACACTTTTCCTCCCTCTGCAACTCAGGTGTGGCTCCAGGAAGCATATCCTCCCCCAGGCCTTCCCAATCAGAGATAGAGCTGCCAGACGAGTGGTAAGAAAAGAGTACATCTTTTAGACTTTTTTGACCTCTCGTGCAGTGCAAACTGTGGTGTACATCAACCACCAGGGTGGCGTTAATGTCAAGGTTGATGTCACAACTAGCCAGCTGCCTACCCCTGTAGAGTCAGCAGGTCTTTGCACGCCACTCACATCCCGGGCGACCTCAATCCCCACAGGTCCTACCCCGTGGAGACTCCACCCTCACGTGGTTTAGCTCATCGGGGAGAGATTTAGCAAGGCTCATGTAGACCCAGTTTGCCTCTTCGGAGAACACCCAGTGCCCGCTCTGGTACTCCCTGACCGAGGGCACCCTCAGCACGGATGGCCACGGCAAAGCGGAAGTAGGCCTTCCCCCCAGTGAGCCTCATTGCTCAGGTCCTGAGCCATTAAGTCCTGTAACATTAAAACATTAAAAGGAACATTAAGTCCTGCTCGTTGCGCCGTAATGGCCCAACCAGACCTCTAACGCCGATTCCCCCTGGCTAATTACCCTAAGGGGGGACCTACTTTACCAGGAGCAAGGCGCATTCTGGAACTCAATACCAGACTTGTGGAACCATTCTAGGTGCGGTTGCCTGCATCAAGAGGCTGGGAGACTTTCAAGCACTCTCTGTGTCACAAGAGTGTATAATTTGGGGCCGGCAGACTATCACGTCATCCTGAGACCCCGGCTACACTCCCCCCCTGCCGTTACTGTGTCCGATACACGCACTTCACCTTTACTTGGACTGCACTCAGAACTTTAGAAGTTCTGACCAGCTCTTTGTCTGCTTTGGAGGTCATCAGAAGGGGTAGGCTGTTTCCAAACAGAGGCTGGGGCACTGGATCATGGACACCGTTACCATTGAGTACTGATCCCAAAATCTGCCATGCCCATTTTGTTTTCTAGCTCACTTCACAGAAGTCTTTGCCTCCTCATGGGCACTGACTCAAGGTGCCACTAATGCAGACATATGCAGAACTGCAGGTTGGGCTACATCCAATACTTTTGCATGATTTTAAAACCTTCATGTAGAGCCAGTGTCGGCCCGTGTCTTACACGGGGGCAACAAGTGAGACCGGCGGCTGGCCGGGCATATCACTTGCATCAGGCACTTCTCCCCTTATTAGGTGAGCTATGGCCTCTTTTAAAGGCCAAGCACTTCCCAGTGCCCCTGACAGTACCCAGCGGCAATGTACGGTAGACTTCTGAGAGAGCGCCACCGTTGGTGTCACTCAGTAAAGTTGCTCCACTCAACACCCCACCCCCCTAAAGTGGACCAGTGTAGCTCCTTACTTAATGCACTGAAAGGTCGTTACGTCACTTTGCGGCACCAGAAGCACGCCTATGCCAGCTTGTGCCCACATCGCCAACATTGAACAGCTCACGGAACAGCTCTTGTGGCATTTTGAACAGGGTTCTCTAGTGTTGTCATCGACACAACGTCTTGTTCCCTCCATCAGGGAACCGTGGTTATAGTCATAACCTGTTTTCATTTATTAATCTTTGAATTACAGTAAACAATTCATAGTCAGTCATGTTAAACTGTAAAAATATAACACACACACAGTTGGCATAGCCTACCTGAAGGTGGCTGACAGAGATCTGTAATGTTGATATTTGTAGTGTGGTTGCTGAAAACATTATTTACGACACAGCTATAAGTGTTTTGATCGTAATACTCCATCTCCAGGGACAGAGAGAGAATTGTGCTAAAATCAGAGCCACTGATGTTGGAGAGTAAATCATTTCCTTTGTAAAGGGAAAGAGTTACCCATGATACATTCTTTACAGAACACAACAAAACACATTTTGAACCTGAAGACCTCTCTGACGCTGAGGAGTTGTGTGAATGGTCACCGGTAATGAGTGGAATAGGAAGAGAGTCTGTAAAATAAGACAAGAGATAAAAAATAATATCAGAAAGTGAATGTGAAAAACCTAAATCAGAGACAGAGAACCAGGTAGGCAAATAAAATACCAAAGAAGTCCTCAGTAGGAACAAGACAAAATAAAAATTTAGGACATAACGTGGCATTTCAATAAGGTTACTTTTTGGTGCAATACAAAAGATGTCAAACACAGACAGGTCAAATGTTCCTTTGAAAGGCACTTCAGGAAGGGGAACTGATAAAATTGTTTTTCATTTCTATATTTGCCACAGTATGAGACACATACTATTCCGCTATTTCCTCCAGAGTTCACATAGCAGGATCTTTGCTCTTTGAAGTGGGTAGGGCATGGGGATGTTCACTTCTGATTGAAATTTGCCCTTATTCACTATAAATTTGTATTTAAAAAAGTTAAAGATTCTTTAGAAGTCTGAGACGATTCATGTAATTTATGAACGAACTAGGGTAAGTGTACCCATTAAGTCATGTTACATTACTTTTAAATAAAAAAAGAGAAAATCATTTTATGTTGCTCATTATTTTAATCAATCCAGTTATTTGTTACTTCCCTGACACTTGTATTATGTATCAATCACATTTAATAATCTAGAAATAGAGCCATCTATGTGCATGCTGTCTCAGTGGACCTCACACAAAGACACCCAAAAACTTTATTGTTTTGGGACCCTTCAGAAATCAACCCGTCTGTGAAAACCAGGCTAAAGTCAAAAAATCTCATTTTGAGATAGCAAGCTTTAAAGTTTATAATTTCACTATGATTTAAATCTTTGACATGGTCTTACTCAGTAAATATTAAAGATATCAAGGTTTTATTTTCAACTTATGTTCTTTACATTATGTAGGATGATTTTATGTAGAAAACAGTAAATCGCCAAAAAAAGACTTTAGCTGGGTTTTCACAGACATGGTCTTTTTTTTGCATTTCTATAGTAAATACATTTATATTATGTTAATGTAAAAATAATTTTATTTTTGTGTATGAACAAACAGTGCTTTTTCCTTTTATATCATTTTCATTTAAATGGAAAGATGAGTTTTTTAAGAAAACCACTAGCCTTAGTGAAAGACAAAAAACAATGTTTTGTGATTCATTATACATTAGTTTACAAAGTACTAGTAGATTATTTTCATAAATTAACTTGTTTTAAAGATGGGCTTAAATGGTACAGTGCCACAGAACACATGCAAACTATAGCCAACACAAACTAACCTTGAAGGAAAAAAAACAAACATTTCTTAATTGGCACAATAAAAATTGCTCAGATGCTTAGCCCACAGTATATTTAAGATCAATGCATTTCTTTTCACACTGTGTGGCATCCTGAAGATATAATTACCTCCAACCATGTAAAACCAATTTGTTTTTTATTTTTTTGTGGGTTTATTTGGAACACGTGTGCTTAAATGGTACCAAAAAATTTTTTACTTCAAAATTCTGACTTTTTTATTCAAAAAATACTTTAAATTTATATTCGAAAATGAACATCAACTAATTAATACATTTTAAATGAGAGATAAATCATTTAAACAAATAATTTTTTAATGAACCATGTCAATCTATAAAAACACCTGAACTGATTTTGGTAGGCTTAATAGGTACACTACCCGTAATTCTTTAAATATTGTTTTATGTCTGACATATATTAAAAAGAGTTCCTTACCATAGACTTTAACACTGAACCTCTTGTGTGAAGTCTTTTTGTTATTCATTATGGTTAATTTATAAAGTCCAGCGTGTTCTGTGCTTATGTTTTTAATGGTCAGAGATCCAGTCTGATGGTCCAGTCGCAGCTGGTCTCTGAAAAGCTCCTTGTGACACACATATATTGAAAGCATATAGGACCATTTAATGACTTCAGCTATACGAATGCCTGGACTGTCAGAT
Source organism: Beaufortia kweichowensis (assembly GCA_019155185.1). Classification (NCBI taxonomy): domain Eukaryota; kingdom Metazoa; phylum Chordata; class Actinopteri; order Cypriniformes; family Gastromyzontidae; genus Beaufortia; species Beaufortia kweichowensis. Next base: position 1,102,154 of record CM032797.1, on the reverse strand, counting down.
CCAAACAACCACAATATGTGATCATTTCTTGTAATTGCTCCACTATCAGTTTGTAGAGTGACCGACTCTCCCACCATCACTGACACTGTCTCAGTGTTACCTGTCACTGCACCAAACACACCTGGAAAAACACAAATACAACACCAATAAATTAAGTTATTGTAAACAATATATATTAACAAAGAAGAACCATTTTAAGAATTGTGTCAAAGCTTTTAAACAAGACCTTGTTCAAACTGCTTATAATGAAACACTGTGTAAGTTTCAGTTTTGTGGAGCATGTGTCCAGTTCAATGCAAAACCCATAAGAGAGCAATCTAAAGCAGACACACAATTTCATAGAAAAATAAATGAACATACCGACAACATTTAGGAGGTACAGATAGAAAGCATTGTTGAGATGCATCTTCAAACAGGCTCTGGTGGATAATTGTGAATAGTTTGACACTGGCAAATGCTGATTATTACTCTTGGGATTAAGCGTTCAATGACGTCCTCTGGAAAATGGTGTGTCGAAAGTTTAGACTAAAACGCGCTGGACAGATGGCGTGGACGAACTTCCATATGTTTGGACTAAGTTTGAGATGGGAGTGGATCCCCGTCCGGGACCAATAAAACGAGCTATTGACGGATCGTCACGATAGCCCCGCCCCGTTCTGCAGTGCGAACCAATCAACGTTAAAGTACCGCGAGAGTGAATCGAAAGCAGAAGGGGCGACGGCCTCTCGAATAACTCTCGCGGTACTTTAACGTTGATTGGTTCGCGCTGCAGAACGGGGCGGGGCTATCGTGACGATCCGTCAATAGCTCGTTTTATTGGTCCCGGACGAGATCCACTCCAGTCCTACACACCATTCGTCTTTCCAGTGGGCTCTTACCTGTTCAGAAAGCCATACTAGCAATGAAAGTCATTGGCATTAAAATCTTAATCCTACTGAAAAACCTCAAATGTTTTTGAAGGCAACTTAACAGTTCAGTTTTATTATTTTATTATTTTTCTTATTTTACAAGACTAGGCTTATTTTCTTTCAAATCTTTTGTTCACAGTAAGATAGCAGGTTACTGTATAAGTTGTGGGCACAATAGTATACATGAAAATACATCAACAATGACAGTGGCAGCGCAGCATAGATTTCTGTGCTAAACACTTCGCTAAAACGAAGAATTGTTAGCAATCATACAGGGCAGAAGACATAATATTTTATTATAAGCAAGGTTTGTTATAAGCAAAGATACATCAAAATGTATTTTAAAGTACAATAACAAATACCTTAATTTTTAGTGTTTCAAAATAAACTACAAAACACTGAAGCTACGTATCAAAATAAACTACTGTATTTTTGTATTTTAAAATACTTTTACAGGAGAGCATTACATTTCTTACATGAATTGGACTATTATCTATTCTTTCACCATAACACTGACTTAAAGTTTGATATCAGCTTTTCTCTGCCAGAGTCATGTAATAAATATGACATATGCAATCAGTTAACAGATCAAATATTCACATATCCCTGTGATTTCCCAGATTAAGGTTAGTTTTAAAGTAACATTAAGCAACAGTTTAATGTTTAACAGTTTGCGAATGACTCATAATTGTATCCTAATTTAGTTTAGGCTACTTGGTGTTTGACTCTACCTTTTATCAGCAACACTGACTCAATGACAAACAAGTCATTCCAGGGCTTGACATTAAGCATTTGCCATGTGGTTGTCCTTTGAACAAGTGCATTCGTCATCCACTTGTCCGAGTAAAAAAGGAAGAAAAGTTTGAAGAAAAAATATAAACTTATATAAAAAGGAAGATGCGAAAGAGTCGTTCTGATAATACATATAAGGGGTCTTTTAAAAAGCTGATAAAGTTTACAGTTTAAAAATGACAGATGTAGTACTGTAATCAGAGAAATACTTTAAAGGTTTTTATAAGAAAGTGATAAGTAATAAATAAAATAGACAATTGAACATTAGCATTTATCTACAAGATGTAAGTGTGATTTCATGACATACAGTATGCCTGTAGACACAATTTAGCTTTAAATTGGACGGGCTACATGTAGTCTGCTTTTTGCCCACTTGCAAAATTGAGGCAATAGTGGTCTAATGATTTATGTAGGCGACTACTGCTGTGTCGTCTGAGCGGACAAGCACATGGTGTCTTGTCCGCTTGTCCGCTCAGTAGTTTATTTTAATGGCTAGGCTATAGCCCTATATCAGACCAGTGATGATTTGTCAAAATAATTAAAATTTTTTACATCTCGATCATATTTTAAGATAATGAGCATTAATACACATCTGTGTAATCAGTCCAATGGCAGGAGGCGACGTCAGGTACGTGATTAGGATGTCTGATGAAGGTGTAATCAAAGGAAAGGGGGATAGTATGCCCCTTAAACAATACGCTGCAGCCCCTGCTCCTCGCAGCTCACACTGTGGCGGGGTAGCAATGAAGAGCATCAAACTGGAACTCATCACCGCCAAACATTTTCAGAGACTACTGGGCACATTTAGGGTCATGTGCAGATGTCTTCGTGCCCTGCTCATATGGAAGAGTCTGCGGTTCCTTCATCAAGGTGTGCTGCTGGGAGCGCAGTACCATCGCCTGATTGTTACGACGAATGCTTCTCACACAGAATGGGGAGCAATAACGGAAGGCCATTCTGCCCAAGGCCTCTGGAGAGGCATCCATCTTGCATGGGAAATCAACCATCTGGAGATTTTGGCGGTATCCCTGGCACTGAGAGAGTTCCTTCTGACTCTCAGGAGACACCATGTGCTTGTCTGCTCAGACGACACAGCAGTAGTCGCCTACATAAATCATCAAGGGGGTCTCAGGTCACAGCCACTCTAAAAGCAAGCCCGCCAGATCCTCCTCTGGGCCCAAGACAAGTTTCTCTCATTGCAAGCTATGTACATCCAGGGACACCTCAACTTCGAGGCAGACACTATGTCCAGGCGGGGGTTGAACCCTGGGCAATGGAGATTACACCCCGAAGTGGTGGTGACGTTTGGAGGAGGTTTGGCCAATCACAAGTGGACCTGTTCGCATCTCTGGAGACAATGCACTGTCCTCTCTGATTCTCCCACACACACCCAGCACCCCTAGGTCTGAATGCTATGGTCCAGCCGTGGCTGAGGCTGCAGCTGTATGCCTTTCAGCCTGTTGCTCTGCTCCCGGAAGTACTAGAGATGGGTCAGACAACAGAGCATCTGTTTACTGCTAGTAGCCCTATACTGGCCAACCCAGGTCTGGTTCTCGAGTCTGGTGTCTCTGCTCGATGGTCCTCCGTGGGAGATTCCGCATCTCGGGCTGGGGGCATGGTGTTTCACCCCCGCCCAGAGCTGTGAAGGCTGTGTGTCTGGCCTCTGAGGGGGCCAGATTACTCAAATCAGGTCTGCCCACCGAGGTGGTAGACACCATCTTACACTCCAGAGCCCCCTCCACAAGGAAGCTATATGCACTAAAGTGGAAACTATTTGCCTCGTGGTGCAAAGAGCACTTACATGACCCAGTTAACTGCCCTTTCCCTTACATGGCTGGAATTAGCACCAGGGATGGTTAAGGCCTTTATGTACCCGAGGCCTGGTTATGTTCCAAAGGTATCCATGACTGTGCACAGACCCATCATCCTACAGGCTTTCTATTCTACCCTTAATGGATTCGGACCAGGAAAAGCAGAATCTGCTGTGCCCAGTGAGGGCACATAGGACTGCTTATTGGTGGAAGTCTGCACAACGGTTTGTATGCTTCTCCTCAGCGTAATTTTTCCCCCCAAACCAGTTAAACACAAACCCCGCCCCCTAACGTTAAAACCCCACCCCGCAGCTGTTACTGAATGATGCAAACACAGATGAGTATAATAAAAGGTGGTTTACTGATTCCAAAGACAAAACATTCACAAGGTAACATCCAAGGGTTAACTTCCAAAGGAAACATCCAAGGGAAAATGGGAGATCAGGGTAACAAAGTTTAACATAAACAATCAACGTTAGGACCTGACAAAGACATTGTGAACACACACAGAATATAAAGAGTCCAGATGATGAGCTGCAGGTGACGGTGATCAAAGATGGCCGGTGAGTGAAGGTGCAGAGCATGATGGGAGATGGAGGTAATGTTTATCATATAGTATTTCTATTGCCCACAGGGGAGTTGTTGGGCATTAATGCTTCTGGTTTGTGCCTTTTAATTTACAGAATTCCTACGAAGCATGTTGTCTCCCAAAAACTTTCATTTTTTTGTCCCGTCCATAACTTTTGAATATTTCCCTCATCTAACACAGAAAACATGAGTAATTAGACACTCAGTAGGTGGATAGTTGAGGATAGTTGATCCAAGCCATTATACATACATATAATGACTGCCATTATAAAACGGCCCAGATAGATTATCTTTGCATCAGAGTGTCATAGAGACATAAGGATGGGCTAATTTTACCAAGCAGACTCCCAGGAGCTTAATGATGCTGTGAAGCCACACCCCAGCAACCATTTAGAGCACCCTAGCAACCAATCCCAAGATATCTTTGCAGCACATTGTCCTAGAGACAAGCGGGTGGGCTTGTTTCACCTGTGGCTATAATCATTGGTGGATGCTAAGCCACTCCCTAGCAACCAACCAGAGTACCCCAGCAACCGTTTTATATCTCTGAATCAGAACATCGTAGAAACATAAGGGTGGTAAAACATGTTAGCATAATTGTAATACTGCGGTTTGAGTTTTGCCACGGCAGACACCACTTCACTTCTTTAAAAAATGTACCTATCTATTTAATATTTATTATATTTATATGGGGTATAAAGATATATCCTTCTACATCCTGAAATTTTTCTTTGATGAACAAGTATCAGAAATCTCTAGTACAGTATTTTGCTACTGGTAAATAGCACATTTTGTCAACAATAATAGACAAACATGTATTCATTATGGTAATGAGAGCAGAAACTGCTTGATTGTTGCTTTATTTAGTTTGTTAGGTTCTGAAAGGTGATGCTGAGGGAACACCATTTTGCTTAGAAATCTATTTAGAAGCATAAGAAATTAAATATACAATAGTGATATGATCAAAATCAAGTCCCTTATAAACATTGACATATATTATATAAATTAATCAGTTCATAAAAAAAATCATTTTAAGTTTTCATTATACTAATTTATCAAACACAGAGACAATAGAGAGGCATCTTAACGAGATAAGTCATTCATTTTAAGTTACAGATCTCATATGGATGCTAATTAAAGGAAGCATTGTAGATTTAGAAACTATCAAGAGTTAAATCCAAAAATCTTTTCATCTAAAATAACTTTCAGTTTTTATTTAAATAGACACTAATCTCACAATCTTGACTAACAAATACATGAATTCTTGAAGCAAGACAACACTGGCTAAGAAAACTCTTTCATGAAACGCATGTGGAACGTCTTCAGTCTTTGTAGAGCCTCTTTCATGATTTCCTCTTGAGTTGCCACAGAAAGCCTGAGAGAGAAGAAGAATATAGTATTCACATATTCAACATAGCCTATGCATTGAAAACAATAATTTGCAGATACTTTGATTTTGAAACATATTTTTTATAATTCAGTCAGTATTTGAATATGGAATATTGTGGCTAAAAATCACTAATATAAATGAAATGATTGACTGAACAATTACATTTAAATAGTAATGTTAGTATAACTGATCAATTTATCAACATTTTCTCCTTTGTAAGGCTTTCATTTTGTATGAGGTAATCATTTATATCCTATTGTAAAAACCTGATGTGATAAGTATCCTTCTTCTGCCCAAATTCACAGCCTGGTCTCACGTGCAGCCCTGTCTCTTCCAGCAAATGCAAACAGTAAAGCATGTCAGGATGCATCTGTCTATTCTAAGAAGAGAGAAGTACTTATTAATTGCAGAAAACCATTAGCATTACACTTAGAGTACTGCATTGGACTTTCTAGGGTCAGTCAACAGGGTCTCACCTACTAGGGTTCTTACTTTTCTCTTTGCTTTATAAATAGTTGCTATGATTCATTGTGTTCATTCAAGTGGTTCAATCAATGAGTCTTGCAAAGTTACCAGTTCAATGCAGAGAATTCACAGTACTTCCATATATTCTGCCTGAGTGTTTGTGCTAAAAGGGCATTCACCGTTTGACCTCAGGTTTTACCCATCCACCTGAATAAAGACTTATTGAACGATTGAAAGGTTCTTGGGTTGAATGTTGCTGCCATCTTTACTAAAGCTGCACTCATCCATACACTCAGGTATACCACTGTTCTACTAGCATGATTTACAAAATTAATTTGAAGATACAATCTAACAAAATCAAATATTTATAAATTGTCCTCTTATTGTGATCTCCACTCCCTATTCAACCATGTGGCTATTTTTTTGTGTTTTTGGTATGAACAAATGTATTCATGTTTAATCTTGCCATGCCACTGGTTTGTAGAATTTTAGTGGTGGGAAGTATGGCAGTTGTTATAAAACAGCTGTCATGTATTGCTTGTTTGTACAAACATGTGCTTTTATATTTTAGTATTACTATAAAATGAGATATTTTTATTCCACTTTCATACTAAAACATTATTATTAGACTCTCACCATTTTATTGCCTTTGGAGGGAAGTGTAGACGTGGAAAGACAAAAACCCCTCCGCACAATGGGTTGCAGCTGATCCCCGGCAGCTCATCAAAAACCTTCATAGTCCAATGACTATTATTACGTATCACATTTTTAATCGACTCGACCTCCTGACAGAAAAGACAGAACATTTTTGTAGTCATGTTCTGAACTATAGCGACATAAACACAATAAACTAATCAGATTTTCAGTGTTTGATTATAAAATGCAAAACAACACCTCAGATGAAAAGATGAAAACTGTAATAATTATGTATGCATTGTAATTATAGGTGCCTGGACATTAGCATGTTAAATCCACCAATGTGAAAAAATCCCTCAAAGCATATTTGTACAGACAACCATGTAACAATTGTGTAAAAAAGTGCTTATTATCACGTTATTGTATAAATGTTTTTTTTTCACATATATTATTTTATATGCAAAATTTTATGTAGAATATATTATGATCTGTATCGACCTCAGAGAATGTTGGAAACGAGGGATCTCCGGGTTTTGGAGGATCTGCCATAAGGTCAATTGCGATTTGTCCACCAACTGCTGTGCAGGACTCAGCGCAAAAAAGATTACGGATATATTGCATAACCTCAGTGTCGAAATTCACCAGCTCAATGTAGCCACCACGAAGTCCACATCTAGGTGCAAAGAATGGTCAGACAAAAAGGCTGATCACAAATGTAATATTCTTTGAACTTTTGAACATGATTTAATAAATGTATGAACCAGACAGACTGTATGGCTGTTGGCTGTTGTACTGACTTTGAATATCACCAATCTGCATAGCATTGTTTAACTACAGCATTACTGCAGGTGCTGTTATAGGGTGAAGTACTGTATGACACGTAAGATGGGTCATATGACCCAAGAGGAAAAAAATGTAACGAGTGAATGTGTTTGTGGTAATATGTAATATTGTCTGTGATGTTTTGCAATGACATTTCATGAATTACACATAACTTTACACTTACTCTCCCATGAAGCCTTTAGAGGCAGAATTAAAGGACACTATCTCCACAGTGCTGGAAACACTTGGGTCCATTTCTGATAACACCTTCTTATAAGAAAAAAACTCAGAACCTTCTCCAAACACACAGTTCTGGTACACCTGAGGTTACAAATATAAACAGCTCACTAAACAGGTTAGAAGACTGCATTAAATTGGCAGAGGTTTAACAAAACATTATCATTTGATCACGTGTACTCACTTCATCAGCCAGAAGGAGGAGCTTCTCTTCTGCAGCAAACTGGATCACTTCTTCAATGGACTCTCTGCTCTGTACCTGACCTGATAATCAAAAATCCATCTGTAACATCTCTGATCACCTGGTGGGGATTGGTTAAAGGCTTTGTCTTTTATTTTAAGTTAATAAAAACATTACTTTAAAAAATTCACCATCAAGTGTATGTAAAATAATCTACAATTGGGGAATTAAGAGAATTTGGAAAAAAATAGTTGATGTACAAAAGGGAAATAGAAAATGCAAGAAGTTAATTTCTGCCGGAAGGGGCAATACCAGCTAGATACTGTATGTTGATGCACTTATTCACACTTTCACACAGAGACAAAATGATGGATTTAAAAATAATCATTTAAATTAAAAGGTTTTAAGATTGTGGAAGTACAAAATTGTGGGCGGTAATATATTGAAAATGTCTTGAAAAAAATCTTTGTAATAATAAGGATCTCTTACCTGTTGGATTCCCTGGGTTGCAGATATAAAGCGCCATAGGATTGCAGGTAGTTTTGCCTGCATGAAGTGCTCTGTGAAGCTCTTCTACCTGCAGTGTCCAGCCCTGTTCCTCACATAACTGGTAAGGAACCATGACAACTCCCTGGGCTGCCAGTGCCAGATTAAATGAAGAATAGGAGGGCACGGGTATAAGCACACCAGCCTGACGTGAGACCTCACTCTGAAACAGCAGCTTCAGCATTATCTACAATTTAAAAAGGCCAATGTTACAAACTCATGAATCGCACTGCAAATATGTCATTTCGTACAGACTGCAACCATTATTTTCTTATTTTAAGAAATAATTCTAGTTTCTCAAAAGTTTGTTTTGTGATGTAGGGTAAGTGTACCAATTAAGCTCACCAAAATCTCACCAAAAGTTTTTCATAAATATTAACATGGTATATAAAAATTATTTTGTTAAAATGCAAGATTTATCTCTGTATCAATTAGTTGATGTACATTTTCGAATATAAATTTAAGATATTTTATAAATAATATTAAAAGTCTGGCATTGGCTTATCAGGTACCATGGTACCATTTACGCTCACATGTGTTTCAAATAAGCTCACCTAACGATTGATACACAAAAATAAAAAAATATTGGTTTTAAAGAAGTAAAACATCATATATTATATAACAGGGACATATTTGAAAAAATATCCCATTTCAATAACATTTAACACGAAAAACATACGTCGGTGGCATGTTTAGAGGTAATGGGACTTTCAGGATGCATAGGTCAAACAGTGTGTTGCTTTCTATCCCCACTAACTTTTTAAAGTCATACAATTAACTGCTGCTAACATTTATCACCAACTCTGATATAAATATGTACTTTTTATGCAAATATGTAAATAACTATTACTATATTTTGTTCCCATTTTCACGCTGAAAACAAATAATACACATTAGTAGCCAGCTGTTATATAATGGTGTTACACAGTGTGTATTTTGTAGACCTACATATTGTTGTAAATTAGGGTAGTAAGTAAGGTAAAGTACTAACCTTTTACTTTACCTTACTTACTACCTTAATTTACAACAACATGTAGGTAAAATAAGGTAAAAGCAGACGAAGAACAGTTATCATTAAAAAAATCATTCAGAAAACAATCAATGTTTGTTAGTAGAGGAATTCCTCATTGAAACACATACGATGGGCTAATATGTTTTCCTTTGAAATGTAAGATATGTTCACAAAGAGATGCATGGTGTGAACTAAAAATCTAATTAATTCTTTTGTGCCCACATTAAGAAATGTTCAGCTTTTTTCATTCAAGGCTAGCTTGTGTTGGCTATAGTTTGCATGTGTTTTGTGACACTGTACCATTTAAGCCTGTCTTTAAAAATGTTAATTTATGATAATAATCTGTTCTAGAAAACAATTTGTTATATATAAATACACAAGGTGAATATAATAAATATAATAAATTGCACAACATTTAATGTTTGTGTCAGGGAAACAACATGATTGGCAGGCATTCCCACACACTCCCAAACACCGGCATTCTGCTCACACTGGCTTCCTTGGAGTCCTCGGAGATCGCATCAAAACCTACCCCATCCGTCCCCCACACCCTGCAGTGAGAACTACTTAACCTATAATATCAATGTATCCCCTCTTACCTGTACGAACACTTACACCAGTCTGCTCCCTTCCAGTACAATCTTTCCTTGACTCCGGCTCCTCAGGGAACTTCATCTCACTGAGTCTCCTGAAGCAGTTTCAGTTACCCCGCAAAAAGCATGCTCATGTGCTCAATATCCAAATGATCCAAGGAAAACCACTAGGGCATGGGAAAATCTGGTTCTGCTCACCCACGATCACTCTCCTCATCGGCTGTTTCCATCTGTCCTTTCTGGTGCTCGTGGACTCCACAGTCGACATCATCCTGGGACGCCCATGGCTCTCACAATAGGCGTTCCAGGATGTCTTCAGTAAGCAGGCTGGCACAAAGCTTCTACCACAACGGCCATGGGACTGTGCCTTGGACCTGGTGCCAAATTGCCCAAAGGAAAAGTTTGCCCTCTGTCGATCCCGGAACGTGAGGCCATGCAGGAGTACAACAAGGAGGCTCGTGAACAACAGTTCATCCATCCACTTCTCCGGCAGCATCCAGCTTCTTCTTTGTGGGTAAAAAGGACGGAGGATTGAGACCATGTATTGACTACCACAAACTCAATGCCCAAACAATCAAGTACCCCTATTCTCTTCCTCTGGTCCCAGCTGTCCTAGAGGAGCTATGTGGAGCTCGCATTTTCTCCAAGCTAGACCTGCAAAACCTCATCCACATCCATAAAGGAGATAAATGAAATATAGGAATACAATACGAATACAAAATCATGCCCTATGAATTATCCAACTCACCCTCCATATTCTAAAGCTTAATGAAGGGGATATTCTGAGAATTTCTCCATCAGTTTATACTAGTTTACATTGACAACATACTCCTTTTCTCCCTGAACCTGGAGTCCAAAATGCCAAATGCCTTAACCCTTGACAAGCCCGCTGGGCCCTGTTCTTCACCAGGTTTAATTTCACCATCACCTACAGACCAGGTACAAAAATATTAAAGAGAAAGTTCAGTGCAAAATGAAAAATATGCATGATTTACTTACCCTCAAGACATCCAAGATACATATGTCCATCATCTTTCAGACGAACACAATCAGAGTTATATTAGAAAATCTCCTGGCTCTTCCAAGCTTTATAACGGTAGTAAACAGGGCCCACGACTTTCAATCCCAAAAAAGTGCATCCTTCAAAGACGTAATCAACACGGCTCCAGGGGGTTAATAAAGGCCTTCTAAGTGTAATTGATGTGATTTTGCAAGAAAACGTCCGTATTTAATACTTTATCATGGGGTAATTTTCATTTTTCACTAAACTATCCCTTGAAGGCTGACGCCCTCTCCAGAGTCCACCAACCTGACAGTTCCGCCTCCTGAACCCATACTTCCCTCCAGCCATCATAGTCAGCCCGTTCAGTGCAATCTAGATGAACAAATCAGCATCGCAACCCAGGTTGAGCTCTGTAAAAGGTATGTACCCACCTCTCTCCATCAAAACCTTCTGGACTCACTCCGCGCGTCTCCGGGATCTGGGCACCCGGGCAGCCAGCACACCCTCTCGCTCCTACAAAACAATTACTGGTCGCCCAACATGGCGGATAATGTTAGCCCTGCCCTGGACCAAGTATGCTTAGAACTCCCTCCGACAACAGGCCTTACTTCCTTTCAATGCAAGCTCAGATTCCAACCGCCCCTGTTTCCTAGACAGAGGAGCCACCCGAAGTTCCAGCTTAATTTGACGTAAATGTTGTAGGTGAGCTTAAAGGGTACATGGGCTTAATGTGTACACTTACCCCAACTGTTCATGCATTAGATAACGGACAACATAATGTTTTGATCATGGATAAAACCTGTATAAAAATGAATGCTCTTTGTTGGTCTAACCATAAGAGCCCGCTGTGACCCTGATGTGAGGAAGATGTTTTCAGGTGATGAAGGAACTCCTCCATCTCTCTTGGAAATGAACTTAGACACACAGTGTTTGATTTTGGCGATTCCACTCGAATCTGTGTATGAGCCTGAAGAGAGCGTTACCATGCACATATCACATGCACATTAGAGGATTTAAACATTAAACTTGTATTTAATCATCCATCTGTCCACACAGTCAAAAATTCAGCACGTTAAGATGAAGTGTAGCTTTTAGACTACAGAGAATTGCAGAAGGTTAAACTATTTCCAAAACACTCCCACAATTTTTCATTGGTTCATAGGCCCCAAACTAATGCTATTGTTAATGCCAATAGAACTTTGTGTAGCCAAAAGGTTACAAACCTACAAGACTCTTTTATCCAATGTGAATTAAATTTCATTCAAATATACTTCAAATTAGTTGCTGTAGAATTTAAAGACATTTTTATTTAATTTGCTGCTAGTTAAAAAGTTAAAAAATTGCACTGTTTGACCAGGCGTTTTACAGTAACATTCTGGCAACACTGTTGCCAGTTATGTACTGTGAGTACTTTTACAGTAAGGCTTACAGTAACTAGCTGGCAACAGTGCTGCCACCGTTACTGTAAAATGCCCAGTAAAATCTGATAGAATAGAAGGGCCAAAATAACTGTGATAAGTAGATAAAAACATAAAAAATTTTTACTGTTCAATGTAACTATGGTTCTTAAAATATGACACAATGTATGTGGTTGACATAAACTCACCAACGCTTCCACCATCACATTCTCTAAGGAGACTTTTTGCCCTGTGTCTGACATCCAATGGTAGACTGTCATCCTGTAAAAGGGCAGGATAGAAACAAGCAGCAAGGACCTGAAAAAGGGACAACAGTTTCACTTATGTTTATCTAAATATCTCTAATCTAAGATTAAAATGCTGTTCTCACCAACAGTTTTTGTTTGTTAATCTGTCAAACTGCCCTTTGGAAAATGTAGTTGTGTAAAATACGCATCAAACATTTTCCTTCAGGGAAACCAGTCTTAACATGTTTTGTCTCAGGAGAAGCGATTCGTCTGCAGTAGACAGCAGTTGTGTGTGAGTTCGGCTTAGTTTTGTTTACCTTGTTATTGCGCTGTTTGATTATTGCCTGTTGTTGGTTAGGAATATTCTTTCATTTATTTATACTGTTTCTAAAAGGGTATCTTTATTTTATTCGATTCTGCCCTGTGTTTATGCGTTAACTATAGCACTTTAAACTATATTATTGCTTCCTGGGAGCTATCACTTTGTATTTAGCACTCGATTACACGGAGCTATCCCAGCTATTAGCTCGTGGTTTCGATCCGAGCAACATTAACGTAATTAAGCCTTTTGTTGTGGAAATTGGAAAGGCGTGTTTAGCTGTTTTCAATCAAGCTGTAATCAGCCATTGTACTTAAACGGCGCACCCGTAGCGTCAGCCCTCGTGTGAAGACCTATGAGTTTAAAGACCTGCGACTCTACCTGTGTGACTCCACCGAGCAAGGACACCGACAAGGCACTTAAGTATCACGTTTTGATTTAAGTAATACGTTTAGCATGATTCTCTATTTAAGGCATCCCTCTTTGTAACTCCTATGCACTCTCACACCATCCCTGTTATACACCACAGACACACTTACAAACACAAGACATACCGCACGCACGACATACCTACACCCCATTCAGCCCATCCCCACCCCTCCTCTGTCTCTCTCTGTGGGCCTCTGGAACTGCCAGTCTGCTGTGAACAAGGCTGAGTTCATCCCTGCTTTTGCTACACAGTCAGATATTAACATCCTTGGTCTCACTGAGACATGGATTCGTCCAGAGGACTCCACCACTCCTGCTGCACTCTCTTGCAACTACGCTTTCTCCCACTCCCCTCGTCAATCTGGCAGGGGTGGTGGCACAGGTTTACTCTTTCCCAACACATGGAAATATACATGCCTACCAGGATTATGCACAAACATTTCCTTTGAATATCATGCGGTTACTGTCTCATTTCCTTCTCTCATTCACATTGTCGTGGTTTACCGCCCACCAGGGCCACTTCACCACTTCACTGATGAGCTTGATGTACTTCTCTCCTTATTTCCTGAGGACGGCAGCCCACTCATTGTCCTTGGTGACTTTAACATAGACTTTTTAAACCTTCTCTCCTCATTTCGACCTCTCCCTCCTTACCACCACCGCTACTCATAAGTCAGGAAACCAACTGGACCTCATCTTCACACGCAACTGCATCACATCAAATCCTACTGTCTTACCCCTACATATCTCTGATCACTTCTTAATAACTTTCAACATACATCTCAGCTCTAACAACACAGCCACATCTGTTTCGTTCAGGCGCAACCTACGCTCTCTTTCCCCCAGCACACTCTCTGCTGAGGTATCCTCCTCTCTCTCTTCCAACTTCTCATCCCTGGATACAAATACAGCCACAGACACCCTATGTTCAACACTAACATCCTGCCTAGACAACCTCTGCCCTCTATCCTCCAGACCGGCTCGTGCCTCCCCTCCATGCCCTTGGCTTTCGGACATCCTTAGGGAACATCGGACCAAACTCAGGGCAGCGGAAAGAAAATGGCGCAAGACGAAAGACCCACCCGACCTCTGTGAGTACCAGTCTCTACTTTCATCCTTCTCCGCTGCTGTCCACACAGCAAAGACATCCTACTACATCACAAAGGTCAGTCATGCATCAGATTCTAAAAAACTGTTCAAAACCTTCAGCTCCCTCCTCTCTCCACCTCCCCCCCCACCTGCTTCGTCATTATCAGCTGATGATTTTGCTAACTTTTTCAACGACCTACTGGACAAACAACAGTCCGGTTTCAAGAGCAACCATTCCACAGAGACTGCGCTTCTGTCGGTCACTGAGGCACTGCGACGGGCAAAAGCAGAGTCTAAATCATCTGTCCTCATTTTGCTGGATCTTTCTGCTGCCTTTGACACAGTTAACCACCAGATCCTGCTGACATCCCTCTCATCGCTAGGGATCACAGGTACCCCACTCCGGTGGTTTAAATCCTACCTCTCAAACAGGTCCTTCAGGGTGTCATGGAATGGGGGGCTGTCCAAAGCCCACCCCATGGCCACTGGTGTTCCTCAGGGATCTGTTCTTGCACCACTCCTCTTTTCTATCTACACAACATCCCTGGGTCCCATCATTCAATCACATGGCTTTGATTACCACTGCTATGCTGACGACACCCAGATTTTCTTCTCCTTCCAGCCAGATGACCCCACAATAGCATCACGCATTGCAGCCTGCCTGAATGACATCTCATCTTGGATGACTAATCACCACCTTCAGCTAAACCTTGCCAAGACTGAGCTCCTGGTACTTCCGGCCTCACCTGCAACGCAACACAACCTCACTATTCAAATTGGCAACACAACCATCACACCATCTAAATCAGTTAGACACCTTGGTGTGATCTTCAATGACCAACTGTCCTTTACCGAACACATCTCAAGGATATCACGGTCTTGTAGATAAGCACTTTACAACATCAGGAAGATCAGGCCATATCTCACAGAGCACGCTGCCCAACTGCTAGTCCAAGCCCTGGTAATCTCCATACTGGACTATTGCAATGCTCTCCTGGCTGGTCTTCCTGCACGAACAATCAAACCATTGCAGATGATACAGAACGCAGCAGCAAGACTTGTGTTCCAGGAACCCAAAAGAGCACATGTCACACCACTCTTCATCTCACTCCATTGGCTACCGGTGGCGGCCCGCATTAAATTTAAATCATTAATGCTAACATTTAAAACCATCACAAACTCTGCACCCTCATACTTTAACTCTCTTCTACATACCTACAACCCATCCAGAACCCTACGCTCAACGAACGAACGCCGACTGGTGGTACCATCACAGAAGGACACTAAATCTCTCTCTCGCCCTTTCTCCTTCTCTGTCCCTGGCTTGTGGAATAATCTCCCTAACGCAATCCGCTCTGCCACATCCCTCACCTCCTTCAAGAAACAACTAAAAACACACCTCTTCCACGAACACCTGACACCATAATATATATATATATATATATATAAACCTCTCTTCTTCCCTCTACAGGTATTTATCTAGCACTGCATTACTTTGTAAACTTAGGAAAGCACTTCTCAGTACTATTGTTGCCTCTTTTGATGTGTCGCTTCATTGTCTCCTAATATTTGTAAGTGGCTTTGGATAAAAGCGTCAGCTAAATGCCTAAATGTAAATGTAAGTGTCTCCAATGATGACCAAACTTGACTTAGCCAACAGACCAGCCTAACCAAGTTGCAAGTGGTTAAACCCAATAAACCATAAACAAACTTAAACAGGGTTTATTTGTTTATGTAGTGTAGAAATCGGAGCAGCACTCATCTGCCACGATGCATATAAACAGAAACATAACAAAAACAGTAACTATTGTATTGTCAGAAATTTTATATTCCTGCATGTGCAATACAATCTGGAAGTTCATTGGATCATTGTGAAACCCCTGTTCCGGTTTGTTGAGTCAGTGTAAATTAGCCATTAGGATACTTCAAAAATAAATGAGCTAGTATCAATCTACTAAAATTATTGTTTGTTAAATAAACATTTACTTAATGCTTTTAGTTATTGTTCATCATTTATGTGCTTTGCATAGCATTTGTCTGATGAAGAGAAACCTGTTACCTGTCGAACAAAAGTGTTGGGTTTTATCCCCCCGCAATGAAGATCACCGTAAGACAAATCCAGCACCTTATTATAACTTTTTCTCTTACCCTACAATCAGTGCAGAGAACAATATTATACAATTTATAAACATAAACATAAAAAACGTATGTGGTTGGTGTAACTAAATGGGTTACCTAAAAAGACAATAGGTTAAATAGTTCAGTAGACCACACTGTGTCACTATTAACCAAACAATGATGGAAACAAACATTTCAACTAACATTATAATATATTATACATACATGCATACATACATATATACTGAAATATATAATATATATTTTGAAAAAATAAACTCTGATGCAATGTGAAAATATAATATCATACTTGTTGTATTTCAGCTCTGATCTGTGCAGCACGGCTTAATAATATATTCTTCTCAGAGAGAAAACCATTCTTCGCCACTGGACTGATTTCTTGCAGGAAAGACATCATTTAGATGAATAAGTATGTCTTGTATTTGTATTGTTGATATAGTCAATCTTCTCTCTATCTGTCTCTTCTAGTTCCTGTATTCTTGAAGCATTTTACTTCAACAAGATCTTTACATTTAAGCTGAATGTTCTTACCATGCACCCTACTAGAGTTAAATCAATGCTCAGGCTTTATGCTGGAGAGCAAAGTTCTCAGAAAAGGGTTGGGCATCTTGAGATTAACAATGAAAGACGCTTTAGAACAAATAAGTGACTATTCCTTGCTCCACATTTCACAACAGAAATTGAAAATCATCTACAATATTACCTTAACAGTTCGGAACACAACTACCCCTAAAGTGTGATTAATATAACTTTAGTGAAATCCTTTCACATGCACAAATCAAAATTTGAAATGTGCTGTTAGACAGAAGCAGTTAGACCAAACCGAAGAAAACACATTTATTTAATACATAGTTTATTCATTCAGTTATAAAAGTAAAACTTTTCCTACATTTGATTTCCTCTATTCCTGGAGCAATTGACTTTAACAAGATTTTCACATTTAGGCTAAACTATCAAAATGCAGAGTTAGGGCAACTCTTGAGTTTAACCGTTCTAAGACCCTCGTAAACAGCGGTGAAGTAGTAGTTTGCAGGAAAACTTAAAGAAGAAGAAGAACAACAATACATACAGTATATATAGTTATGTACTGACATTAAACTGATGTTTATTGATTGACATTAAACTGATACATCAGTCAGTTCTGGCTCATTTTGTAAACGTAGGCATTTACTTTAGCCAAGTGAAAAATGGATGCTTAATGCAAACATTTATGGTCCCATTCACAGAATTGGGTGCTTTGGTTCTCCCATTTATGCCAATGTCTCTTTTAATCACTGTCTGGCACAATCAGTGATGTTTGGTGATTTTTGATTTTGGTGAACACAACAATGGCAATTTTTGGCCAATGGTAATAGACTGACATGCCTTTCACAGTAAAAGCTTTAGTATATAGCTCATTGCTGTAGCTACTAAGAGCCCTACCAGAAGAAATAAATCTTTTCTGTACTCCATTCCACACAAATTTACAAACAGGAAGTGTCTGGAAAAGTAAGCTCAAAGACTACTAAGCAGTAACTTATATATAATATATCACATATCTTTCAAATCATGCCAGTTAACTATTAAAAAAGGTACAAAGTTTACATAATTAGGACAAGAAAGAACAAAATCGATTACTGTAAGCCACTTTCTTTTATTTTTTTGTGTTTTATTGGAGTACAGTTATATAATATTTTTAGTTTACTGATACTATATGTAATATTCTAAATAGAAAACAACATAAACAATTACATGTTTTAAATACAAAGTATAATCCAGGTTTAATGTTGAACCTTTTTTCCTTTTTACAAGAAATACATTTCATCCAGATTGAACTTGAACGACTTTTTTGTCATTGTTTTATTAAACATACATCTTTATCTTTATGTAGATAGTAGCTTGTATACATCCAAATCTGCATTAATATATATATGCATGAAAATACACTACATGAACATATATTAATCATCAACTAAAGTATTTATGTGTAGCAGCAAAATCAGATACTTGGTAAACTTTGCTGATTATGCATTTTCTCCAAAAACACATATATAATAAAAATAACATCTATTCAGTTATCAGTTACACTTTATTTTAATAGTCCACTTTCATTCTACTAGCTATAAGTAACTTTCGACTACATATTTGTAGTACTTTCATATTTGTGTACATGTGAACTAACTAATTTGTACCTACATGTCAGCTAACTCTTATTAGAGTATTAGTAGACTGTTAGGATACGGTTAGGGTTAACAGCACGTTGAAATGTAATTGCAAAGTTACTTATAATCAGTAGAATGTCTTTTGGTGGGTCATCAAAATAAAGTGTCAGCAGATATTAAACAGACACTTAATAAACCAAATAAACATCCATCAAGTACTGTATTTGTCACTGATACTATATCCGGAAATACCCAACCAAAATATTTTGCTTTATAAAGGTGTGTCTCATCTAAATATATGTTCAATATATTTAGATACAAAATATATGCTCCTTTGTTTCTTTCCAGTATTCCCAAAAAGTATGACACTGGTTTGCTTCATTACATCCACAACATTTGTGTGTTTTCTTACTATATTTGACCATTTGTATTGGTGTTATAAAATATCTAATAATGTTTTTCAACAGAATTCTAGTTTAGTGAGCTTGCTGATTTCTATTGAAATTTACAAACAGTTAACCACTCTTCATTGGTGGAAGTAATTTTTTTGTTGATATAGATTGTAGAGTATCAAACTATTTTAAATCTAACACTGTATGTGTTTTCTCTCACATTTACATGTATTATTTTTATTAAAAACAACTTACAGCACATTATACTACACATTTATATGAGTATGTAGAATCGAACCCACGACCTTGGCGTTGTTAGCGCCATGCTTCACTGAGCTCTACTATAATTAGTGATTACTAATTATATAAAATGTCTGTAATAGTCAGTTACAATCCAAAGAATAATTACATTACAATCCAAAAACTTGTTGCTGTGGAGACATTCACGTTCAGTTAAGGTAGCTTGGTTCTGACTCCAGAAAGAATAGACGGTCGAATAGACCTCAGCAAATAGCAGCTTAATTAAAATAATTAATAATTGTTGCTGTAGGACCAATTTTGTTTTGTTCATTGTGATAGGCCAGTTTGTACTGTATAAACTTGCATAATAGATTTTTTTTGGCTCCGGTTGCATATTTTTGTATCATTTGGTATCATTATTTCATTTAATATAGCTGTAATTTACTATTTGTTAATACTGCTTGCACAGGGATAATCTTTGTAATATGATTTTCATATCCTTCCATTGAGCATGATAATGTGAGTCTCACCAGTTTACCACTTACCTCATTTGCGCTGCCATATAATCGTTTAATGTTTTAGTTAATTAATAATGAATTTAATGATTATACTTTTATATTTCCATGTTTGTTTTTGTTTTGAAACAGTGCTACACTGTTAAAGCGCTATACAAATAAACTTGACTTGTTTTAAAACTTAAGACTTAAGATTACTCTTTGGTTTCAATCCATTATGTTTATTTACAGCAATGTAGGTTACGTAACATCACAGCAATTTACAACAAACAAATATTGAATTTATTTCACAATTAAAATTCATATATATTTAAAACAATAGACTTCATTAAATAATACTATATAAAAAAATAAATGCACTTCATAACCCTCTGTATGAATATAACCACAAAAAAAATGATGCTTCAACAGTTTACAAGACAGTTCAGTTATGAAACTTTGTCAAGAATAATTACATCACACGAGTTAATAAACTTTAAACTTTTGGATGACCAAACACGTACCGGGCCTTGTTACATTGCAGCAATCACACTTAAAACGTAAGCACTTGCATAACTTAGTTAACTTAATACCTGATATATTTAAATGATATTTGTCCTGCTGTGAAATGGGCAAGAAAATTGACTTGATACTGTGTAGTGAGTGCAGATTTCCTAAAATGTTGAGGATAAACATCACCTTACTGTAAAAGAATAGGTGATTAAGTCATGGCAAAATATCTTTTTTAACTCAAAATAATTTAAGCAATTTAATTTTTTCATTATAGCTATTCAGCACTAGTCAAGATTTAAACATAGCCACAGTGACTTTTACAGTGTTTTGCTCATACAGAAATGAAACTCCTTTGGTATTTAACACTGTAAAAAGAGGTAAGAAGCATTAGAAAATGAATGAACGTTTTTTTTTTTTCGAGTTGGCTCTGTATCACGTAATAAAGAGCAGAATTGCCTGTACGGACACTTCTCTCAGAGGAGCACAAGCACACACGTCAACGAAAGCGGGAACAAGAGTACGCGCATAATTTTGAGACCACGAAACCAACCATTTCACCCAAAGAAGTGTTTTTTTGGTTGTGAGGGAAATATAACGCTGTTCGGCTTTCCAAAGAACCCAGCGTTAACGGATCAGTGGATGCAGATTGCAGCAACATAGTTGTGCAAGTTTGTACATTTGTTTCTGGCATTTCGGTGACAAATGTTTAACAAACAAGGCACAAGTTTGCACTGGAACTGCGAATAGTGAGAACCGCAGAAGGTGAGTAAAACTGCATCAGATGTATATAGTACGAAAGTGTACGAAAGTAAAGCGAATCAAAAGTTAACCACGGATAGTAATAATCAATCTCAATTTTACTAGCTGCTCCCAACTGCTCTGTAGCAACACCTGGAACATATCTGGTTAATTAACAAACACATCAGTTCACCGAGAGACTGGAATGAGACATTCCCTGCATCTGAAATCACCGACTTCCATACTATAGGCGAAAATCAGTATGTGTTATGAGTAGTATGTGTGAAACATCATAATGCAAAAACAGAGTAGCTGAGAAATACCAAGATGGTCCACTGCTTCCGGTGAGATTTGTCAGTATGCATCGGATGGACACCGTTCTATCCCCTGATGCCATGGGAGCTGAGGAGCCACCAAATTTGACAAGTTAATAAATTATAAATAGCGAAAAACTGTAAGGTGGGCATCTCTTTTCAAGCGTTAGTGATATAACAAGAAATGTAATCCTTGCGGTTAAATTAGTTAAACATAAATTATTTCCGCAGCTGATGTTAACATGTCATAGGTCACTTGATAGAACGTACTGTTTAACGGTCGATAGATCGGTACTTACTCTAATTCAGTACGTACTGTATGAGTATGCAATTTTAGAAGCAGCTAATGTGTCAGTAGCTGATGCTATGCGGGAAACTCTGTTTTATCAGAATACTGAAACCTTACTGAATCCAACTGACCAATGCTTTGGTCTATGTTGCAATATAATGTGCTGCTTGGACGACAGTGCCTTACAATCTTTAAACTGAGTAAAGCAGTACATTTGATTCTGAGCTACATAAACATAGCGGCTTGCGGTCTTGTTCTTGTCTCTCAGGGAGCCATGGTTAAGGTACTGTAGATAACTTAAGGTGTTGCCTTTTGAGTAAGGTTCAATGCATCAGTAGCTAACACAACAGGGACATAAGTGGAGCCATATACTGTTCTAATAACTAATAATTTAATAAGATCTGACTGCAACAAGCCATTACACAAACACAAGCATAAGCAAACAACACAAGACCCAAGAGCACCAATTGATCAGCCTCGAAGCACTCCTCTGTGACAAATTCCTCCGGGGATTAAAGGCCTTTTCACATTGGAAGCGTGGCGATAAAGCGATGCGAATCGCCAAAGACCTGAAATGATTGTTTACCTTGTGCTAATTCACATTTGAACTTGGATGAGAAACATCTGCGATAGAGACGCGCTGTTAAATAGGTGGTGTAAATGTGTGCGATGCATGGATGGGCTCACGTCACGCTTGCTCTGTCTTGTGTCTGGTAAAAATGACATGCTGTTTATGATCATGCTAGATGCTTGTTTGGCATGTGTTAATCAATGCTAATATGTCAATAAAAGCCTGAGCTCTGCTAATCATGTAAAACATTAGTGTCTTTTAAAAAAAAGCCGCTCTGTCTGTTTAGACTGGTTTCCAAAACGGCAGTCTGTGCTTCAAGTGCCACCATTTAGCTCTTTTTTGTAACAACCGCGGCTCAAGGCAGGTGACTTAAAGCTCAAATCTAATTGGATGGCATGTTTTATTGCAGGGCGACGGAAAAAAGAAATCGACACAATGGTTGAAAAAAAAAAAAAATCACCGCTTGCAAGTGCCGTGAATCATCGCACACAATGTGAAGGGTTTTATATGGATCCATGTTTTTTTTAGTCATGTGCATCTTCATTCACAATGTTTTATCACAGTCAGTGTAAAAAGACCTTAAGCCCCATCCTTGTTAGGCCACCCCCCGACATGATAAAGAAAACATCCTCTCATGCATGAAGGGTTGCAATCCGGAGACTTGAGAGACAGCGGGACATTAGGGTGCTGGGCCAGTGTGGGCTTGCTATTCCGAGAGGACTGCTGTCAACACGCATGTACCGGTGGACTGCGGCTCGTTAAGAGAGATGGTGTTTAGTTCATGACCCCGATGGTCCACACTGGACATCTGGATTTCAGAGGGCCTCTGCATGAGCCAGGCCCAGGCAGCAGACGGGCCTAATGGCTGTCCAAGAGAATGATGAACGAGAACGGTCCCAAACAGGAAGCACCACATTTCACCATGCCAAAAAGAAGAGGCTTCTAGAACTTGGTGAAAGATTCTGGGGCAATACTGTTCAAGCTGTATTCTGTATTGGCGCAGCCCCCGCTCCTGCTGTCTGACGATAATCAAGTATGACTTCAGTATTCAGGTAAAACAGTTTCCGCTATAACATCAGCTATACAATGTTGAGTAAACCATACTCAAAAGGGATCCAAATGAGATGGAAAAAATCAGCTACATAGCCACTGTGGGAGCTTAAAGGCTTTGTTAAAAAAAAGTACACTAAAAAACAAAAACGTTGAGGACTGGCATGTCGAACCTCAGACTATTTTCCCAGTCTGGCTGTACTTTCTCATATTGCATGTCTCAAGAATGTGTATGAACGAGAGTTTAGAATTTATGTATCTGCTCCTTTTATCTATATACTTGTGTATTTGCCACCTGCTTTCACTGATCATACCTTCTTACTTTTTCCTAAAATAAAAAAAATGCATATTAGCACACAAAGAAGTTAATAAGATCAGAACAGTCAATGTTATAGGTGTAAGTGACATAATATATAGTACCTGGTCAATGCTACTGTGATTGGGAGGGTTGGGTCGATCTGTGCTGCAGATTTCACAGCCTGGTCTTGTGGATTTATTTATGAATGTACAGGAAGGACAGGACCACCCCAACTAACAAGAGAGAAAGAAAATCAACCTATTCATTGTTACTTTTAGTTACATACATGAAAATCCACTGGAAGACAGGTGCACATTTTTGTAGTTTTGTTCAAATAAAATACATCTTGTAATTATATTTATGAGTCATTCCAAAGTGCGTCCTGTACATTTCTCAAACCATCAGGATTGTAAATGAATAATCTTTCCACTTGTAATAATAAGCCATGTGTAAATGTACATCTAGCAGATTATGTAATTATTACCTGTGTGGTACTGGATTTTAGCTTGGACCCTCCAAGTTGCAAAATATCAAGGTTAATGATGTCATTGACACTAGGTTTCTCTGTGCCACTACCACCTGCTCAACCAGAAAAACAACACAATATATCATGTACTGATTATCACATGTTGCAATTAATAAATCTAACAATTATCAGCAAGATCTAATATACCTTACTTGACTGTTCTGTCCTTTGTTGAATTTCTGCCTTTTTAAATCTAGTCATCATGACAATCAACTCAAATTCATAAACATACTTTCTTGGAATATTGTGTTACAAAACATCGGGTGTGTAACTGTAGGAATGCGGGCTGGCCTCGTTTCAGAATCATAGCACAAAACAGGGAACATAAATCTGAAAACTGAGTGACTAGTTATCTTCCTCATCTTGACCTCTCTTCTCTTTCTTGTTTCTCTTTTTATATTGTGATTTTGTCTGCCGCTGCACCATGTCGATGTGATGCACGTAGTCAGTAACAGAACTGTAGCGCTGCAGCGCAAGTGCCGCTTTTCTGAACAATCCGCTCACGTCTTACGCCTGGTTCACACATACATACATATTTTTTTACGTGCCTATGTTATCAGATTAGATCATTCACACTGCACACAGATGCGGTGCTGTCAGTCCGTTGCAGCTGCCGTGCGGAGCAGCAGTGAAGCAAAGTCTATTCTTGCTGTACTGCAGGCGCTAAATCAAAGTGATAGCACATGAATCGTGCTCAAAATCCCACGGAAATAACATAATAATGTTGAAATCTTACCATAAAGCATGCAATAAAGTATATTACAAGTTTTGAAAGTCCTCTTATTTTTATTCCTATATATCTATATCTAAAACTATTTTTATGTTTACTCCACTAGATAGTACGCAAGAAAAACAAAAACGTTTTCAGGAGTTGCAAAAATAACTCATCCGGTCAAAATATGTGTCATTTTTATGTAAAATGCACTGCATGTTATGTTGCATTGTGTGAAAGAGACTTTCCTTGCAGAAAGTGATAATCACATGAAAGGCCGATGGTCCAAGACCTACTGACCTTTCTGGAGGAGGGGCGTGTTTGCAGATTGCAAGTTGCTGATCACGTGACAGACAGTAGCGTACTGCAAACGCATGTCGTGTGCCGGTTACGCACCGCATATGTAGTGTATGACGCACGGCATACGTCTTAAGGGAACACACACATACACGCGCGAGTTCTGCTGGCTGGGCCCTCGTCCTAATCCTCCTACCTGTTACTGCGCCTCTGCGCACAATTCTCTATAACATAAGACTATACAAGAGCAAAGCATATCAAGAATAAAAGCAATAGAAATTCCAAGTCATAGATGAAAGTGATTATAGCCACATTGAGACTAGTCTCGAGACCAAGACCGGTCTCGAGTACTACAACACTACCAGAGGGTGTCGATATTTAGGGGTTATGTGGGTCTTTTTTGATGAATTGTAGCCATGCTGGTCTTGACTCGATTTTGACCTGTCTTGGTCTTGGACCTTCAAAGTCTTAGTCTTGGTCTCGTCTTGGTCTCGACACCCTCTGGTCTTGGTCTTGTCTTGGTCTAACAGTGACGGGTCTCGAGGCAGGCACGTAAAATGGTGACGGGTCTCTAGGCAGGCACGTAAAATGGTGACGGGTCTCGGGGCAGGCACGTAAAACAGGCGCAAAAAATCTGTGACATGTCTTGTGGCAGCTGCCACGCAAAGATTTTACTCTCTCTCCAGTCACAGGACGTGTTTTCATTCACACAGAAGGCACTTTGGCAATTCTACAACAATTAACTGGGATCAACCCTCCGTGTAAATGGAGTTTATGAAAAAAGCCACAGAAAACAAAGAATTATACATAAACAATGATTGAGAAAAGAGGCTGTGCTAAGCTTACCTGAGCTGCTGTGAGTAAATCGAGGAGGTAGCGTGCTGTAGCCTCTCCAGTCATGGCTAATGGGACTGCAGCTGCTGGCTGGTGTGGGGTTTGCTGTTGGTGTCTGCATGAGGAAGGCGTTTTCCTGGTCCTGCTGGCAAAGCTGCTGACTGAGGCACGCATGACGGGCAGACAGGAGGTAGAGAAATGCGGTATCACCATCCCTACAGACACCGTACGACATCAAGGAACGGGCGTCAGCGCACAGACATTGTCCGATCACCCACCGCTGCACCTTAGGATGAAAACCATACTCAAGAAACATCTGCAGGAGACAGGGAGACAGAAGACCAGTGTTCAACTAGAAATTCAACAGGTGCAAAAACAGCACCTAGCAAAATTTTCAATTATTTACTCAATCACATAACCTTTCCTACCTGCTGCTTCAGAGAGGAAACTGTCATATGGGGGAGGACTTTTACTGTGACACAACAAGATGACGTTGCATCCTCCACTATCACAGCTAAACTGTAAATACGAGCCAGAGAAGGTAAATCAGCATAAAGGTAATCGACAAATAAATAACATGTTTGATAACATTTGTTTATTCATAAACATTAGGCTAAAACAATATCACTTTCTCATGAGCAGAGTTTTATGTATTAAGACCCTCAAAGTGGGTTCACAAACCCCTGGTGGTTCACAAGGGAATTGCGGAGTTAAAAAACAATTAATTACAATTAAATCATAGAATCTGAACAAATAATTTTATAAAAAATTTATGTAAATTTTATTCAAATGTAAAGACTTATTTGACTGTATTTGTTTAATCTGCATGTCATGTGACCATTATACATCTACACAACTACAATATATCAGAAAAATGTGAACTAATTGAAAATGGACAGATACTTAATATTTTATGTACCAACTGTACCAAGAAAATTACCAGATGAAGTTCCAATAACAGTAAATAATAACAATAACTATGAAAAATACTACTGATGTATTTGTATGTTTTTGAAGTTAAACATGCGAATGTGTTGAAATATGTAGTTAAAATCTCAGGGGGTACTTCAAGTAAAAGAAGTTTAGGTCAAGGGGGTTCAGCCAAAAAAGTTTGAAAACCCCTGTATTAGGAGATTTTTTAATAACCTTTTAGCTTATTGATTGAAATACTTTTGCACTGTAACTGCACTGTGAATTAATTTTATAATTTTATAGCATGCCACGCAAGAGGACACTGATAAAATAATTCACCAACTAAGCAACAGACAAAACAAAACTTTTAATCAAAATTTATGTATCCTGCAGGAGGAAAGCCTTATCCCTCAATACCTTATCTCTCCGTACTCAGTATCCCTCGGAGTTGGCTGAATACTTAGTGCTATCTGATTCTGGGCCAAATCTGAGGCGTACCGCATTGCTGCACGATTATCTCCAGCCTCTATTGCTCGGGAAAGCTCTACACACAATTCCTCTATGAAAGACAGGACAGAAGCACAGTAACACATTGCTCAAAAGATCAAATGAAATGAGAATATTTGGGTTAGACTACTGACCAAATACATCAAAATGCTACGGATACGATACACCTTAGTGCTCATGTAAAAGATCCACATTTAAATTCGTCCCATTGTGCGTTCTAACCTAAATGCCTCTCGATTTCTTCATTTTTTTCTTTTCAATTTTCTTAATTAAAGTCTAGTTTTGGGATTTAACCACTTTTAATTGAGATAAAAGTGCACAAATGAGTTAATGAAAACAAACTGTGACACATTTTATAGGGCCTATTATTTCTTAACTAGATAATCGATTTCCATATTTGTTATGCTATATTTAAAGGGATGGGGTTTAACACATACCTTTTGTTGACAGTGACAAGCTAGAGTTTTTCTCTCCACACTTCATATATAGCAATCCATCATGAGAGGGATGCGAAATGTTGGCAACTGACAGGTGAATGAGAAAGAACAATACATCTTGAAAAGGTTAAATATAATAATGATATAATAAGATAATAATGATAACTTGTAACAATTTTACAATTTGGCAATGATGGTGAATTTGTATAAATTCTTTATGTTCTAAGTCAAACATTTCTTAAGAAGTCAACATTGTTGCAGTGTCATCTATTATATTTAACTAGCTAACTTATGAAAACAGGAATCAGGAAATATTATAAACTTCTCTGGATGAACAGAAGATGTCTACAAAGTACATAAATAAAAACAAATGGAACAAAGTAGAACTATTCACATGATTAAGTTTTATAATTTGTTGTAATTATGGCTAGTGTAGTTACTTTCTTTGAAATCAAACTTATTTACTGATGCTGCAATTTTAAAGTCAGTATGATTTCTACAAACATCATTACTTAATCAGTATTAAGAGGTTTAATCTATATGTTAATTCTTACAATTCTAATAATGAATGGGAAACAAATGAATCAATATTAAAAAAATGGGGGGGGGGTTCAGTGAGGTTATTTACTCATAACAGCAGTACACAGCAGAGAAATGTCAGCTCTGCCATCTTTAGCAACCCAGAAATTCTAAAAATTCTTTAAGATTCCTTTATAATTTATCTGTAAAAGTAATCCAGGAGATTTTGCCTTCATAACCTTTAATCAAAATCTTTAAAGCACGGACAGACCTCTGTGTGCCTCTCTCAGTGAGGACATCATGACAGTAGCCCACTCCTGAGCCTCCTGCTCACTGCGGAAGCTAAATGTCAGGCAGTCGTACGGTGGCTTGGTAAGATGCAGTTCATGTGATCGAGCCGATGTGATCTCATACCTCACTGAGCGCAGATCAAATTCTGCTAGAGACTGGCGAGAGAGAGAAATTACAGCTTATCCCAAACAACAGTGCTCAACAACCTGGAAACAGGTACACGTCAGACAATTCTAATAAAACATTTTGACATAACTTAATATTTAATGACTACTCTGAGATGAACATACTCAGATCTCAACCTTTTATTTAAGCCAGCTAGACTGTAGTGCTTCTAAATGCTTGTATTCATGTACTTTACAGCAGGGTATGTAATCATGAATTTACTAGAGTTAAATAACTATATTAAAATATACCCACAGTAACCATATTATTTGTTTACCATACTCTCTACAGTAATCATAGCTGAACCACCCGTGTCCCCTTTATTGACTGCTATGCTGATCTAACCACTGACTGATGCAACTTAATTGAGAATGATCACCAACAGGACACCTGTCATCATCCGATCACAGCCCCCCTATGCAAATTCTCATCATTTACAGTGGGTAAGTTGTGATTTTATCACCGTCCGAATCCAGAATGAAACCTTTGTCCCTTATTACATGACAAAGTTGGCAACCCAGACTTTGAATGGTCCTCCGAAAAATAATGATTACATCATATTTAACTTCCGCGAGGGGTAGGAATACTCCAGACAGACAGACAGACATTGATGATGTGATAAATGTGATGCAAGTATGAATGATGCTGGTGTACCACGCTACGTCCTCCGCGGTCCGTATGTCTGAGCGTGAGCGTGAAGAGTCCCGCGCGGCTCGCGTTCATGCTGAGCTGCAGCCGCAGAGAGTCCGAGCCCACGCGCAGCGGCCGAACCGACACCCGCACCGACATCAGCACTGTACTGCAGCCCGAACTCACAGACATGCTTCCAGCAGACTGATCAGAACAGCTCGACAACACGCGTCAACATATTCATCACTATAACGAACAGCCCGTTTCAAAACAGGAAGTAAGTCCGTCTGATATTTACTTCCCCTTCATAGTAATACTGTTACATAGAGTTCCGGGAGTTTTATTCACACATGCAAGCTGTGTCCCGATTCTTGTTTTATTTATATAACAGAAATATTACAAACAAGATGGTATTCATGATTCATATAAATAACATTCTAAGCATCTGTTTTTAGCAGGGGCATAGACACAACAGAATAAAAAGTTAAACAAACTTACCATAGGCGTAATTTACGGGTGGGACATGCCCCCACCACTTTTTGCCAAAGCCGATTGTGTCCCCACCACTTTTTGAATGCAATTAAAAACTTGCAGGAGGCATTTTTGGAAAAGCATCTACAAATCGTCGCTTTTCATAATTCATAGAATTTACAAACTTACTTTGCGCCGACGAAAACCTTTTAAGATGCTGTAAGCAATGACACTCGCAAAACTCTCGCGAGACACCGTGACACAATGTTTCATGGGATATGTAGTTTCTTTTAGAAGCCTACAGATTCTTTTTAGCTTCGTTTGCGCACTGTTGTACTGTTACATTGATACGACGGAGGATTAGTGCCACGTTAAAATAAATAACAGAAACGTCTCAAGTCATTATAATGCGAGATAAAAAACAAAATAAAATATTGAGAATAAACATTTCAATAAAAAAACATAAGCCTCCAAGTTTGTTAAAGATATTATTTGGAATAAAAACCAAGACAATGGGTTATCTTTTCAACCAGTTTACTTTAAAACTGTGTCCTAAATCTTTTTTTATTTTATTTTATTTTTTATTGAAAATCAAAAAAATGTACAAACCTAACAGGCTTTAAATGAACCAAAATAGAAATTTCTAAATACACAGTTGGAAAACATAAAGCAGACACAACTATAAGGTATATACACTGTATAGCAATTTACATTACAAATTCAAGGTGAAAAGTATTACAATAAAAATAAATAATAATAATAAATAAATAGAAATAAAATAATAAAATACATTTACATAACTTTGCAAAGGGGTTATAAAATATTATGAGTCACTAAATTCGTTGAAAAAATTTGCTAACGTAATAGCCTTATTACTTGAAAGGGTACATAGGGATGAAGCAATAATTCTAAGCTCATTTATGAAGCGAGGAAAAGAAGGAGTGGTTTTCAAGAATCTACACTTGTGAATAAAAATTTACCACAACAGAGAAGGTTGTTAACCAAGTAATGTTGCGTACAATCTTTTTTTAAAGACTCCAAACTTAATTTGTTTATAATTAAGAAGGTTAATCTGGATATTAACACAGGACATTCTATTATTTAAATGAGACCAAAACAGCTTTGAATAGATACAGTTGAAGAAAATGTGCTCAGTTGTTTCAATATCACTTTCACAAAATTGACAAGAGTTCTCCTCAACATCAAATTTTGATCTAAGGAATTCTTTCGATATATATCATTCATTATTTTAAATTGTAGCTCTTTTACTTTTGGGAAAATTGGAAAAGAGAGATCCTTAAAAATATGGTGACGTCTGATTAAGAGTCTATTAATGAAAACACTTCTTATAAACAAGTTGGTACATTTTTGATCTCTAATAGAATAAGTACACAAACACAGAGATAGAAGAGAGAATGTCACGGAATAATGAGAAAGAATTCCTTTGAGCAATAATACCATACTTTTAGGAATGGCATTTACAACTGTATAAAACTCTTTAGGGTGACATACAAATCCATGTTTCAGACAGAAATCATTATAGCTGAGAATGTCACCATGGTTATCCATCATATCCAATAAAGAAACAATATTATATTTAAACCAATTTTCATAAAATAAAGACTTGTGCGATGTAAAATAAAACGATTGTTCCAAATACAAGTCAACTGTGTCCTAATTCTTTTTTTATTTTTTATTGAATACAAAATCTGAGTACAACAAAATGGCATTAATTAGTATACAAAAAAAAATCTGGTATGGAAGGCTCAACACAATAGAACCATATTAAATTCCAGACAAAATATATAACAAAATATTTCAAGTAACAAAGAATACAAAAATAGGAAACAAGAACGAAAAGAAATAATAATAATAATAATAAAAGAAAAATATTATTACACCAAATTATACAATATAAACAAATTAAATAGTTTCACTGCCTTTGGATTTTTCATTTTACTAAGGGCATCTGAGAAGTATTTTAGATCATTTTTAAACACTGTTAACAAGGGAGGGGATTTTAGATATCTACATTTATGTATAAAGTATTTTCCTAATAATATCATTAATCAAATGATACAAAACAGAGCTCTCTTTGGTTAATCTGTACATTATATCTTGTAAGGTTAGAGTGAAACCATCAGCAACCACACCCTTCTCTACCATCCAGTCCTGCAATATTTTCCAAAGAGACTGAGACTTACTACATGTAAAAAATATGTTCTGTATCTTCATATAAATGTTTACATAGATAACAAGACATATTTTCAAAATTAAATTTTAAATGCAGAAATTTATTGGAGGGATATATATCATTCAATACTTTAAACTGCATTTCTTTTACCTTGGGGGGAATAGGGAATTTTAGATAAGCTGTTCAGAAATATTTAGCAGTATTTTTGTCAAATGTGTGATCTCATTTATTTCTTAATATTTGACAAGGGTAGCGTGACTGGATGATATGTTGTATTTGTTAGTGCAGAGTTCTCTATTTCGATATCACCAACATATAATAAAGGAAGGACAGCAGTGATTTTGGAGTAGGAAAGGGAATATCTCATTAACATTTTTATACCTGAAGGTATTGCACTAATAACAGTAAAGAATTGCTTTGGATGACAGGCAAATCCGTGTTTTAAAGTGAATGAATTGTAGTCTAACATATTACCACGCTCATCCATTAGATCCAATACTGACCAAATATTTCTATTTACCCAGTCCTCATAAAATAAGGATTTGTTTCTATGTAGAATATATTTGTTATTCCAGATAGGAGTATTGTGAGGTGTAAAATTGTGTGTGTGTGCCTATTTCCAAAATAATAAAACTTGTTGGTGGAATGCTGATAGTTTCACATTTGAGAAGAAAGCGAATACCACCCAATTTATGAAACAAAGCTGAAGGCACAGTATACCAGAAGCTCTCAGTATTACCTAAAAACATTTGAAGCCATTTAAGTTTTAGCAAAATATTCATACTCTCAAATTCAATTACATTCAGACCACCTACTTCGTACACTTTAATAATATCAGATTTTCTAACAAAGTTTTGTGCCTCCAGATAAAGTCATGCATTTTTTGATTGCTTGTTTTTATAATAACTGAAGAGGGAGCTAAAGTAAAAGCTGGATAAATCAGTCTAGATAAGTATTCAACTTTAGTTAGAAGAATCCTCCCAAAAATTGATATGTCTCTCTGCAACCAGCAATTCAAGATACCACTGGCTTTTTGTATTTTATTTTCAAAATTCTCTTTCATACTAATCTTCAAATCTCTGGAAATAGAAATGCCTAGATACTTCACTGTCTCTTTAACTGGAATGTTATACAAGGACAAATCTTGAATGGGGTGTAAGGCCAAAAGTTCACATTTGTCTAAATTTAGTTGAAGGCCTGAAACTTTACAGAAGGAATTGATTAGAGAAATAGCCAGATGAATTTGGTCTTTGTTTTGTAAAAATAATGTGGTGTCATCTGCTTGTTGACTGATTGTTAAGGTTTTCCCAAATACATTTAATTTCTTCACAGATAAATCATGACTAACCAAAGTGGACAACATATCTACAGCTAAAATAAATAAAAGAGGGGACAATGGGCATCCTTACCTTATTCCACGGCCAATCTGAAATCTTTGTGTGGTGCCAAAAGTGTCTCTGTAAATCATTTTTATAACATTGATAAACTGTTCACCAAAACCAAAAAGTTCTAAAGATTATAAAAGAAAAGCATGCTCTATCATATCAAAGGCCTTTTTAAAATCTAAAAATAAAATGAATCCATCATCCTCTATCAAGTGACTGTACTCCACCAAATCCATCACCAACCTTATATTATTATGAATAGATCTTCCTTTAAGAAAGCCTGATTGTGATTCGTTAATTAAGTTATTAATGCCCACTTTTAATCTATTAACATATATATATATATATATATATATATATATATATATATATATATATATATGTGTGTGAAAATGTTATAATCATTATTGAGCAATATGATTGGGCGAAAATTATCCATATATCTCATATCTTTATCTGGTTTAGGGATTAATGTAATCAGACCCTGGGTCATAGTGGGGCCTAAAGACCCATCTTCAATGGATTCAACAAAAGCATTAAATAATAATAGTCTAATATCATTCCAAAAGAATTTATAAAAATTAACTGTGAGGCCATCAGGGCCCGGAGATTGGTTTAACTTAAGGTTTTGAGCCGCTGAGTCAAGTTCTTCATATG
Organism: Beaufortia kweichowensis; assembly: GCA_019155185.1. Lineage (NCBI taxonomy): Eukaryota > Metazoa > Chordata > Actinopteri > Cypriniformes > Gastromyzontidae > Beaufortia > Beaufortia kweichowensis. Next base: position 1,067,972 of record CM032797.1, on the reverse strand, counting down.
CAAATCAGAATCACAGCAATCTCTCCAATCATTGTCAATGTGGGGAATAAATTGTATTATTTTATCAAAGAAATTATTACACTCTATTGGGGAGAAGTTAGAGGAATACAAGTCACTGTAAAATTGATAGATTTTCTTACTTATTAAAGTAGGATCCGTACATTCAACACCATTTATCATTAGTGAAAGGATTGAGTTCCTTGATTGTCGTCTTTTTTCTAATCTGCAAAAGTAAGAAATACTTTTTTCAGCCTCTTCTATCCATTTAGCCCTAGAACATATATATGCACCTTTGGCTTTCTTAATATAAAGATCTAAGAGTTCTAAGTGCAGAAAGACCATTTTTCCTTTATCAGCATCACTCAAACCACTTTCACTACAACATTTGTTAATTTCATAAATAATATTATGTTCCTTTTGTCTCCTAACTTTGACTAGTATTTTACTGTAATTAAGAGAAAATTAATGAATTTTAAATTTGAGGAACTCCCATCTGGCTTTATTAGAATTAAAGTTATTACTGTTCTTAATTTCCAGAATTAAATCTTTAGCTCTGTTACAGAATCTCTCATTATTATGTAAATCAGAATTAAATTTCCAATATCTCTTAATCCTAGAAGTGTTGTGATTTGGTTTGAATAATAGTGAAAAAGCACAGTGGTCTGTCAAAGGTGCTGCCGAAATAGTGCAGTCTTTCACAAATGACATTAAGTTATCTGAAATAAGCCAGTAATCAAATCTTTTTTTTACGTACATGCATACATATATACATAGCAATGACCACTAGCCCACCTTCCCCATCCACTTGTGTTGAGATGGAAGTACCTGAAGTGGACACCCCCAACTGGCAGCCAACAATAACAATCACCACATGTCCATATACCCCCAATCTCACCCAGACTGATCAATTTGGATCACGAGTGCAGTTTGTATCTTCCACCCTGACTGGCAGCACTCCAGTGCCGAACCTCACCTGGGATCCAAATGGAGATCACATGCAGATATGCACAACCCCTGAATCTTCTTCATCTGTGGGACAGCAGGCGTTACCATGTGAACTTCAAACTCCAGGTAGAGGAATCCAGCAACTTTCTAAACAAGTACAAGGAGGACCCCATATAACTTTCTTTTCAATATAACTTTTTAATATTCACTTTCTGTATAAACAAATTTCAGTCAGACTTGTCTGACCAACTTCAAACACAGATAAAAGAGATTAAAGAGATGTCTACTCACCAACAGAAAGTATCTTCACCAGTATCTTCAACCAGTATTCATGCGTCACCAAGCTCAGTACCTGATATGTCATCACCTGAAGTGACCATCTACGACTTACCTTTCCCACCTTTGGAAAATCAAATGATGATCCAGATCCTCTGAACTACTTGACTCGTTGTCAAGATTTCCTGGCATTGCATCCATTGTCTGATGTTGATCTATTAGCTATTTTCCGTACAGTTTTGTATGGAACTGCCCGCGACTGGTGGGAGGTGGCACGTACCTCTGTATTCACCTGGACAGAATTTGAGGCAGCTTTCCTGTCTGCATTTCTTTCTGAAGATTATGAAGACAAGTTGGCCGAAAGAGTCAGAAGAAGAACTCAAGGAGAGAAAGAACCCATTAGGGATTTTGCTTTTTCATACAGAGCCTTATGCAAGAGATGGAAGTCCACATTAACAGAGAATGAAATTGTAAAAATGATTCTGAAAAATATTAAACCTTACCTTGCCAGCCAGCTCCGCAGTCGAGTATCTACTGTGGAGGAGTTGGTTAAGCTAGGTCATCAATTGGAGAAAGACTATGAGCAGCAACTCCAATATGAGAGCAGCGTACACCACAAACAACAGTCTATGTCATCTCGAGTACCTGTAAATCCACAGATGGATAAGACTTCAGTTCAGTGCTGGCGGTGTAAGGGTCACCATCCTCCAGGGAATTGTCCTGGTTATTCTGCATCTTCCTCAAATCAAACATTTCATCCATCACAGTCCTCTCAAAGCAAGAGATCACATCAAGGTCCAAAACAAGGTGGTCCACCCTCTAATAATGCAGTTTCAGCCATTAAAGACAGCACCTATGTCAAAAACGAATTCTGTTACTGACAACCCACAATGTGCAGTACCACAACAACTCGTTGTTCCAATTAATATTGGCGTCTGGAAAGGTAAAGCTATTTTAGACACTGGAGCCAGTTATACCCTCATACATGAGAGTTTGTGGAAAGAACTTACCCCCCAAGAAAGTCTTCAACTATGGGCCTCAGGACCACTCTATCTAGCAAATGGCGAGGCTGAAGTTCCACTGGGATGGATCAGTGTACGGATTAAACTTCATAATCAGAGTTTTCCTGTGAGGGCTGTAGTGCTTACTGCAACATCCTTGACATATGTAGTAGTCTTAGGGCTGGACTTCATCTTCCTAAGTGGTCTTCAACTTAATATTGCAGATGGCAAGTATTTTTTTAAATGTTCACCTAAAGTGGAATATTTTTTCCAACCAGGACACGCAAGCATACCTGCCAGTAGAATTTTGTGTCCACGGAACATCAAGCAAGGTGAAAGTTTACAACACAACTTTTCTCTACTGAGCGCTGTTCCACCACCACAACTCCTGTTGGCATCACAAGAGACTGATTCTACATTAACAGAGGATCGAGTCTTAATTGACAAAACAAATTTGGGAGCAACCTTGTCTCACAATGACGAAGTTCAGTTACGCCAGATCTTGGAATCTCATCCAACAGTGTGTACTCGTTAGCCAGGACGAACAAATGTTCTTCAACACTGCTTATACATCAATCAACAAGTACCTATCAAACAATGACCTTATCGGCTTACACCTGTGAAGCAAGCTATAGTTAAAGAACACATCAAAGACATGTTGAATGCTGGTATCATAGAACCCTCTCATTCCGCATGGGCTTTGCCGGTTATTTTAGTTCCAAAAAAAGATGGAAGTCTCAGATTCTGTGTGGATTATCGAAAGGTCAATGCCCTCACCGAGAGTGATGCTTATCCCTTGCCTAACATCACAGAGATGTTAGAGTCCCTCTCTGGTGCATCCATTTTTTCCATCTTCGATCTTAACAGCGGCTACTGGCAGGTTCCCATGGACTCAGATAGTAAGATGAAGACTGCTTTTATTACTTCCGGTGGGCTATATCATTTCAATGTTATGCTCTTTGGCTTGAAAAATGCACCAGCAACGTTCCAACAGCTCATGGAGATAGTCCTGAGAGGGTTGCTCGGAATCATGTGCTTTGTCTATATTGATGACATTATTATTTATTCACGATCTATGGACCAACATTTCTGCGACATCCAGACTATCCTGCAGAAGCTGCAAACAGCTGGATTAACCTTAAACCTGAAAAAATGCAAGTTCTGTCTCCGTGAGATTACCTTCCTGGGTCATGTAGTCAACGGTCAAGGTATCACTGCAGATCCAAGTAAGGTGGAAGCTATCCATACTTACCCAGTTCCTCGCACTCTTAAGGAAGTCCAGCGTTTCTTGGGATTAACTGGATGGTATCATCGATTCGTCCCAAACTTCTCAAGGATCGCTGAACCTCTTAATACCTTGAAAAAGAAAGGTCAACCATTTCAATGGACGTCCCAGTGTCAACAAGCCTTTGATTATTTGAAAGCTTGTCTTACAACACCACCCATTTTGGGACATCCCAACCTTCTATTACCGTTCACAGTATATACTGATGCGAGTGATACTGGCCTGGGTGCTGTGCTGACTCAACGGAAGAGCAAGGCAATTGCTTATGCCAGTCGAACCTTAAATAAAGCAGAGGTTAATTACTCCACCACAGAGAAAGAGTGTCTAGCCGTGGTTTGGGCACTCGATAAGTGGCAACACTACCTGGAACATTGATTGTTCACAGTGGTAACGGACCATTCCTCTTTACAGTGGGTAATGAACTCCACTAAGACAACTAGTCAACTCCTTCGATGGGCCCTCCGTCTACAAAGATTTGACTTTGTGTTGGAATATCGGAAGGGAAAGTTGAATGTTGCTCCAGATGCTCTGTCACGGATGTACCACTCACATTTACATTTACATTTACATTTAGGCATTTAGCTGACGCTATTATCCAAAGCGACTTACAAATATTAGGAGACAATGAAGCGATACCTCAAAAGCGGCAGCGATAGTACAAAGAAGTGCTTTAGTAAGTTTACAATGTTGTGCAGTGCTAGATAAATACCTGTAGAGGAAGGAAAAGGTTTTTTTATTTTTATGCTGTTAGGTGTTCGTGGAAAAGGTGTGTTTTTAGTAGTTTTTTAAAGGAGGTGAGGGATGTGGCAGACCGGATTGCGTTAGGGAGACTATTCCACAAGCCGGGGACAGAGAAGGAGAAAGAGCGAGAGAGAGATTTAGCGCCTTTCTGTGATGGTACCACAAGTCGATGTTCATTGGTTGAGCGTAGGGTTCTGGATGGGTTGTATGTATGTAGAAGCGAGTTGAAGTATGAGGGTGCGGAGTTTGTGATGGTTTTAAAGGCCAGCATTAATGATTTGAATTTAATGCGGGCCGCCACCGGTAGCCAATGGAGGAGATGAGGAGTGGCGTGACACGTGCTCTTTTGGGTTCCTGGAAGACAAGTCTTGCTGCAGCGTTCTGTATCATCTGCAGTGGTTTGATTGATCGTGCAGGAAGACCAGCCAGAAGAGCGTTGCAATAGTCCAGTCTGGAGATTACCATGGCTTGGACAAGCAGTTGGGCAGCGTGCTCTGTGAGATATGGCCTGATCTTCCTGATGTTGTAGAGTGCATATCTACAAGACCGTGATATCCTTGAGATGTGTTCGGTAAAGGACAGCTGGTCGTTGAAGATCCGGAATTTCCTATCACCCCAGAAACTCTTTGGGACGAACAGCATCGTGATCCTGAAATACTAAAGATATTTCAAGAACTGGCCGTAGATGAACAGGATGAGAAAGAGCAGTATGCAGTAATCGAAGATAAGCTATATCACGCTACTCACCTGACTGATGGTAAAATTCACTACCGTGTCGTCATTCCTCGCAGCTTGGTACCCACCCTTCTCCAGTTCTATCACTCCAGCCCCCTCAGTGGACACCTTGGAATCTTTAAAACCTATAAGAGAGTACAAGATGTGGCCTACTGGCATGGTATGGTATGTGGACTGATGTTAAGAGATATGTCAAGAGTTGTGTAAAATGTCAAACACTCAAGAGTGACAATAGAAAACCAGCAGGAAAACTCCAAACTCCTGTTGGGTTGAGCTGTTTCCAATGCGACATGCTACTGCTCCAGCTATTGCTGAGATTCTGCGGAAAGAAGTGTTTACGCGATGGGGTGTACCAGACTATGTTTTGTCAGACAGAGGAACACAATTTGTTTCTGCTCTGTTCACTGAACTTTGTGGAAAATGGAGTGTGACACACAAGTTAACCACAGCTTACCATCCGCAGACTAATATGACGGAAAGAGTCAATTGTACTCTGAAATCCATGATGTCTGCTTTTGTGGAAGATAATCACAAAAGTTGGGATCATTACCTACCAGAACTTCGTTTCGCACTCAATACCGCAGTTCAAGAATCCATCAGAATGTCCCCTGCTGAGCTCCATCTGGGTAGGAAACTGCATAGCCCTTTGGATAAACTGTTGCATGGGAGAGATCTCTTACTTTCTGATTCTTAATATGATGTCGTCTATCAGCTGTCTCAACTTTAAAGGAAGGCCAAGGAAAACTGTAAAAAAGCACAAACAAGACAACTGAGAAATTACAACAAAAGCAGACGAGATGTATGGTTCCAAGAGAAAGACACAATTTAGTGTGCAGGGCAATTTCAGTGCTAAGTTGGCACCAAAGTGAAAAGGACCGTACCGCGTTGTCCAACAGCTGGGTCCCTTGAACTATAGAGTTGCTTCAGAGTCCTCAGGAGAGGATGTGCGTAATGTACATGTGTGCAATTTGAAACTCTGCTTTCCTACTGCAGAAGGAGGCTCAGGATCAGGAGGCTCGGGGTCAGGGTCTGGAGGCTCGGGGTCAGGGTCTGGAGGCTCGGGGTCTGGAGGCTCGGGCTCTGGAGGATCGGGCTCTGGAGGCACGGGCTCTGGAGGCTCGGGTTCTGGAGGATCGGGCTCTGGAGGATCGGGCTCTGGAGGATCGGGCTCTGGAGGCACGGGCTCTGGAGGCACGGGCTCTGGCTGCGGCGAAGACTGTGGCGGCTGCGGCTGCTCTGGCGAAGACTGTGGCAGCTGGCTGCCTGTGGCTCCTGGCTCTGGCGAAGACTGTGGCTGCGGCCGCTCTGGCTAAGACTGTGGCGGCTGCGGCAGGGGACTCTGGCGAAGACTGTGGCGACAGGGGACTCAGCCGCTCGGCTAACACTGTGGCAGCGCTGGGAACAGCTCAGGCGCCGAACAGGGGACTCAGAGCGCGAACAGGGGACTCAGAAGCGTCGGGAACAGGGGACTCAGAAGCCCGGGAACAGGGGACTCAGAAGCGCCGGGAACAGGGGACTCAGAAGCGCCGGGAACAGGGGACTCAGAAGCGCCGGGAACAGGGGACTCAGAAGCGCCGGGAACAGGGGACTCAGAAGCGCCGGGAACAGGGGACTCAGAAGCGCCGGGGAACAGGGGACTCAGAAGCGCCGGGGAACAGGGGACTCAAACAGGCTCGCGCCCGGGAACAGGGGACTCAGAAACTGGGGCCCTCAGGCGCCCGGGGAACAGGAGACAGGAACTGGGGCCCTAGAGGAGACAGGAACTGGGGGCCTAGAGGAGACAGGAACTGGGGGCCTAGAGGAGACAGGAACTGGGGGCCTAGAGGAGACAGGAACTGGGGGCCTAGAGGAGACAGGAACTGGGGACCCAGAGGAGTGACTATCTAGGGACAGGCTAACGATAGATGACCCCGTACAAGACCTCCCAGGAACAAACAGGCTTGGACAGTCTACCGTGGAGGGATTACTAGGAGCTGGGACACTTTGAGAGGGAAATCTGCTTTGAGACACTACACCAGAGGTCTGACTACTTAGACACGCACTAGAGCTGGATAGATGACCTTCTTGGGGAGGTAGGCCCTGGGACAGGGATTCAGCAACTAGGCTACAACTACAAGTTTGGGGTGAAGCCACTACGCTCAATTGAGAAGAACCAAAGTTAACTTGACTAGGGTTGCATTGAGACTGCATATCTGAATTGCTAGGAGAACTACTTGCACCCTGTGCTAGACTAGAGGTATGACCCATGGACACCTGACCAACCCTCCCTTGGGAGCTAGAAGCAGCTGTAGGCAAGGAAACAAGAGTAGAATAACCAGGGGTAAACGGACTCGAGACATTTGGAGACTGTAGAGACACATCACCAAGAGTTCTATTACCTCCCTGTGTGGAAATCAACTGACACGAGCTTCCTGTCACTGGTGGCCTAGAACTGCCCATAATTGCTGCATGCTGGTTTTGGATCGCTAGACTGCTAACGCTCTGGCTGGTGAGTCTTTCCGCTGAAGACAAAAGCTCTGCATGTATATGGGGCTTGCTGGCAAGCTGACTGGAAATACTAAGTTGCTGTGAAGACCCACTGTGGAAACTACTCTTGGCTTGAGGGACCAAGCGACTAACACCTGCTGAAATAGTGCCAGAACTGCCCTGAGAGCTTGCAACACTAGTTTGCTGTGTGACAACAGCCCGAGGTGAGATGGATTTGAAAGACTCAGATGAGAGTTTACTAGGACCTGACTGAGAATGGGGCAAATAAACACTACACGCACTACCTTCTCCCTGAGAGGACCTAAACTGAGTTGGTGTACTCCTCTGAAGCCCAATTAGTGAAGCTGGAGAGTACTGGCTAAATAAACTTGGATTACTTGTGGACTGACTAGAAGCTAGCCGTGAGGAACTAAACTTGGAAGGGGATCTAGAAGAGAACTGGCTAAGGGTACCTTGAGGCGGGACAGGACCACTGAAAACACCAACGTTTTCCAAAACTCGTTTCCTAGGGCCAACCCGAGAATGGGCAAGGACACCACTATAAGCACTGTTTCCTCCCTGGTTAGATGCAAACTGACTGGAAGATCCCATTTGGGGTGACGCAGCAACGAGAGCCACTGGTCTATATAAACCCGGATAGTTCCTAGATTGGGTCAAAACATCTTGTGGTGAAATTGCAAACATTGTCCTTGACTGACTTGGGGTGATGGATGGGGACACACTGGTGTCACTTGAGAGCTGACTAAGCCCTTCCACAAGTGGAGAACTAAGCTTACTAGTGGTCACTGAACTAAGAGAATACAAGGTAGGGATCTCTTGAGATGACATGGGGAAATACTTGGAACTCGGGGAATTCTGGGGCATAGTCTGAGAACTCGGGGAATTCGGGGGCATAGTCTGAGAACTCGGGGAATTCTGGGGCGGAGTCTGGGAACTCCGGGGCGGAGTCTGGGAACTCCGGGGCGGAGTCTGGGAACTCCGGGGCGGAGTCTGGGAACTCCGGGGCGGAGTCTGGGAACTCCGGGGCGGCCCTCTTGGCCGGAACATAGGACTCTAGATCGGCCATCTTGGCCGCGGCGGAACACTCGGCAGCGGCCATCTTGGCTGGAACATGACTCTCGGAAACGGCCATCATGGCCGGGACAGGACTCTCGGAGGCGGCCATCATGGCTGGGACAGGACTCTCGGAGGCGGCCATCTTGGCCGGGACTTGACTCACGGAAGCGGCCATCTTGGCCGGGACTTGACTCTCGGAAGCGGCCATCTTGGCCGGGACTTGACTCTCGGAAGCGGCCATCTTGGCCGGGACTTGACTCTCGGAAGCGGCCATCTTGGCCGGGACTTGACTCTCGGAAGTGGCCATCTTGGCCGGGACTTGACTCTCGGAAGCGGTCATCTTGGCCGGGGCAGAACATTGGGGAGCGGCCATCTCGACCAGACGGCGGAGGGGCCGACACCCACAACTGGCCAACACCCAATCCATACATGCCTCCAAGCCTCCAGACGGCCCCCATCCGGACAGCTTGGCCCATGACGCGTCGTTCAGCCCCCACAGGAACAGACGCCTCTGGTGGTGGTCTTCGGGAGCCCGAGGCCATCCCGCAGACGGCGAAGCAAAGGGTGTAGGCCTCAACAGATTCCTCCTCCTGACCCCGATAGAGGAAGGCCTTTGCGTGGGCGGCCTCCATCCTGGTGAGAGTGAGAGAGAGAGAGGGAAACAAAAACAGAAAAACAAAAAGGCAAAAAGACAAAAAACAGACGAATCTTCAAGCCTGTGATTTTGTAGGTCGGTCGTACTGTTACGGTGCTGGGTGGAAGAGACCAGGACGACAGAGAGTAGTATCAAATAATTAGCTTTACTGGTGGTTTTCCATCACAGAGAATGTCGGACTTTCAGGTACAACAGATAGCCAGAGTAACAGGCACAAGCACGAATAGTTAACAGGGCAAACCAAAACCCACGCATCCACAAAACAAACAACAAACCATGTAACAACAACGACCGACAAAAACTGAACAGAAAACAGACTTTAAATAAAACAGGCAATGAACACTAAATGATATGAAACAGGTGCGGGTGATAACAAACTAACTGGTGAAAACGAGGTTACAAATGGTGAACAGGTGGTGAGGTGCAATGCATGGTGGGGAATGGAGTCCAGATGGAGGTGCAGGGTGGAAAACAAAGTCCAGACGGGCAGAATTGTGAAAGAACCTAGGCCTTAATTTTTTCAATGCGTTTGATTTAGTAGGGGTGAGATGAGATGAATCACGCCGTTTATCTGCTCGAACAGACTGAATAGACCTCCATTTCTGAATCGCCTGAGACCGAACCTGGAGTTGAGCCACGGGCCGGAGGGATAATAATAGGCTAGATTGTTGCTAAGATTTTCTCATTTCGAAGACATAAAACACACCTACAGCGTTTAAGAGTTGTATTAGGTAGACGTAAATGAGATTTGTATATGTTTCAAAGCTAAATTGGGTGACTAGCTAGGCAGCTCGGTAAAAACACATGTGTTCAGCCCGCCATCTTATCTGGAACTCCCAACTGTGTCCTAATTCGAAGGCTGTGTCAGTACACGATCCGTTCCACCTGCACGATCCGTTCTGCGCATGCGCATAATGACGTAGTAGAAAACGTGCATGCGCAAATGATAATTCTGTTTTGCGACGATTTACGACACTGCACGATCTGTTCCACGCGTGCGCACCTTTGTACCGCGAGACTTTCATTCACTCACGGCGAAAGAAAATGGAGTGTAGCGAAAGGAAAGAGATTTTTGCCCTTTACGCTGCCGTTAGGCAATATTTGGTTGACGGGCTGGTGGATGCGGCGTTGAAGAAGAAGGTCTCACGAATGGCTGCAAATTTCGTAATAAGAGGTGAGTGTGGGTATTTCAAATAATATTAGCATTGTTTTAGTTAACACGTGTGAGCCTGTCAGTAACCAGTCATTCTTGAGACATGGGACAAAACAGGTCCAGCAAGTGTATCTGCTATTAGGTTTAAATATAAAAATATTTTCTATTTCCAATGTTATGACGGATTCATAATAGAATGTATTTAACACAATTATTACCTTCAATTTAATTTTCCCATTATTATACCAAATTTCTTATTATCCTCTCACTACATCTAAAACAGTGTGTCCACAGAGAAGGGTTCAATCATGAGCTGCACCTGTATGTGTTTCATAAGATTTTAAAGTTAAGGCCCCCACTTTTTTGTCAACACCGTCAGACATTCATTAAAATGCAATAAAATCAGTGAATATCAGGGGCAGCTGTCACTCTAAAGGACCCCGTTGCCACCTTCCTCCTCTGCAGAGTTCATACATGGCAGACAGGCTCTGCTAAGTTTTATAGTTTTAGAATCATTTAAATCCTAAAGTTAATATTTCATGTGTCACAACCATGATATGTCAACACCATCTTCCAATTTCTGAGGAAAATATTTGAAATATTTAGATCATTTTATTCTCCTGAAGCAGGTTCCATTAGCATCTAGCATCAACAGAAAAAAACTAAATGGCTACTACATGAACTCCATTTGTTTTGTGAAAGAAATTCCAAATTTGTCAACACTGTCAGATGTCACCAACATAAGATTTTCTGTTCCAATTATATATCTAAATACTTAAATGTGACACTTGAGTAGAAGCCTTCTAACCAATAACATACTCACTATTTGTCGTGTTTGTTTTAATACAGTAATTGATTGATTCAATGTATTTGATTAGTTAAAATGACTACAAATTCAGGTTTTCATCACCACCGTCAGATGCGTCAACTCCGTCAGTTCTGTCACCTCCGTCAGTTGAATATTTTGATAATTGATATTATCAAAATATAATATTTATATTTGTTGTGGAATTGTTGGTCACATGTGAAAGCGTAATCTGTCTGCTAACATGAGAATGTGTTTTGAAATGTTAAAAACATCTTGAATGCTGTTAAAGTTAAAGTTTAAATTATATTACACAGTAAAAAGCACATTTTGTTAAAAAAAAAAAAAGAGAAAAGTTGGAAGGTTGTATCAAAGCATAGCTCAGTAGCTTAGTACATATAAGATACATAAATGTAGTTTCATTTGTCTGAGTACAACGTTTTATTTTTTCAATTTTGCACCCTGTTTTGTTCCACTTCTCAACGACATTCCATCTAGTCAGACATAGTAACCGCCAACATTTTTCACCACACACGTGTTTGCATCCCCTGAACAAAGACACATGTGCACATAAGTGCTGTATTGTAATACCAAACAAAGCAGCAAAATCATTACTTAACAAACATTGTTTGTCTATCACAGAAAGTAAATTATTCTACACTGGCCCCAATGCACAATTCATGAGGCTGGTTGTGCTGTCTGAGGAGCAGAAGCGGGCTGTCCTGGAGGAGTGCCACAACAACCCTGGCACAGGGAACCATGGGGGCATGAGGGCGACCATGGACAGGGTTGTTGTGCAGTACTACTGGGACAGCATAAAGGCAGATGTGGCAGATTGGGTACTTTTTTTGGAACTCTCATGGAATTTAACAGTATGGCTCTCAGGCAATGAATTGATTTAGTGGCTTTGTTTGACTTCAGTTAGTTATTTGATCTAAATAATAAATGTATCCATCAGGTCAAAAGGTGCCACAGATGCCAAAAGAATGACCCCATAATGACTGTGTCTCCTGCCCTTCACCCTATTAAGGTAGAGCTTACCTTGGTGTACCACTTGAAGCAAGAAGTTATGTATAAGGTGATGTGGTAATATTACATTTCTCCACAGGTGAAAGAGCCATGGGAGGTGGTCGGTATGGACCTCATTGGTCCACTGAAAAAAACTGTGAAAGACCATCAATACGTCCTCACGGTGACAGACCTTTTCACCAAATGGGTTATCGCTGAGCCTTTGAAGTGTGGCTCCAGCACTGAGGTGGCTGAGGCACTTGTGTCAAAGCTGTACACATTTGGTATGGTCGGAAAATCATCACTGACAGGGGCCGTGCATTTGTTAACGAGGTATGTGTCCTGATTACCCTCTTCCTTCACCCCCTTCACACAGGTCATAATGCATCATCACAATTCACGCTGTTTTAAGCGGTCATTGGTCATTTCTGAGACCAATAAATATAGAAAATAACCATGTGTGTCTCAATTATGTACAGCTTAATGCACACATATTTGCAGCGCTGAACATCAAGCATGCCATCACAAGTGCATACCATCCTCAGTCAAACGGCCAAGTAAGTGTGCCATCATGACATCCCGCAAAACAGTAAAGTCAACTTTAGCCAATATATACTAAAGTGCATGTAGTAATTCCTTTCTATGTTGAAGGATGAGAGAACTAATCAAAATGTGAAGAGGACTCTCAGAAAATATGTTAATCAGCACCAGGATGATTGGGACATACACCTGCAGGCCATAGTTTATGGAATAAACACTGCAAAACAGGTTATTATTCAAAATGACTAGATAACGTGTTTTAAGAGTTTTATTTTGTGATTCAATGCAATCTAACAAAACCTTTTGTTTCAAATTGGAGGTCCACCAAGTACAGCCCATACTTTTTAATGTACAATAGGCACCCCCGTCTACCACAGGCATTAAATGCCTGTGAGACAGATGCTGCCTTTGAATTGGCGGACCCAGAGGAGGAGCTGGAGCTAAAACTAGCTGGAGTCAAGGCCCTTAATGAAACGGTTTGTTCAGAGTTGTGTGGATGGCATGTTCAATTTGAATAAGAATGTTCACATAGTAATTAATATATTCTTATCTTTAAGGTACGGAAAAACATTGAAAAGGCGAGGGGAAACAAAAAAAGGCTTTTGAGGCAAAGAAAAGGAAAGGGTTAAGCCAGTGCTCAGGCAAGGCAGGGGACGAGGTCCTAATTGGGGAGCCCAAAAGAAGGTGAAGAAGGGAAATTGTTTACAGGATCTCCACCAAGGGCCATTCACCCTCACATCCCTGACAGAGAAGGGTGTGGCAAGTGTGGCTATGTCAGGGGAAAATACAAAAGTTAATGTTTCGCAGCTGAGGCCCTACTTTCGGCCACAAGGTATTGTAATAATCCAACTTGGTGACATGGCAAATATAAACATGACACTTGACAATGATGATTAGTATTTACTTTCCTGTTGTGTAGACCATAGCAATGAATCTGAGGGCAGCCAAAACGATGCAGAGGACATTAGACTGGTGGACCATCAGTATGCCAATAAAGGTCCACTGTGGTCCAAGAGGTTGGGTCCTCAGCAAGAACAACTGGTAAGTGCCAAACAAAACTGGATAGTACACATGCACAGCTTGTTGGTGTGCTTCAAATAATAAATGCATGATTGCTCATTCCTAACAGGGATATTTTTGTTATTTCTAGCTGACCTATGTGCTGGACAGAGCACGTCCAGCAAAAGAAATTGTTGTTCTGGATGGCCCAGTGTGTCTTCAAAGGGAGGATTTTTGGAGCCTGGGGCTAGATGACAAGGTGGAGAGCAATGTAAGTGGATATTGCCGTAAAGAGTTTGAATGGTTCTAATGCCTTTATTGCAATTATGCAAAACTTTCTGTGCTTTCAGATTGGGAATGCGTGCTTCAGGCTGGTAGAGGAGGCAGCCAGGAGACATGTATGTATTTGTATTTACCTCGATGACTTGCACATAAATTTGCGTTACAGTATCCCACAAAAGTGAGTACACCTCTCACATTTTTGCAAATATTCTGTTATATCTTTTCATGGGACAGCACTATAGAAATGAAACTTTGATGCATCTTAAGGTAGTCAGTGTACAGTTTGTTTTGCAGTTAAGATTTATTGTCCTCTGAAAATAACTCAACATACAGCCATTAACGTCTAAACAACTGGCAACAAAAGCGGAAAGTGGAGGAGAGCAAGGAGTGTAACATCCACCAGCTCTGTGATGTCATCATGGAGTTGGAGAGGATTCCTGTAGAAACCTGTGCAGCTCTGGTGAATTTCAAGTCAGTAGGGGTTAAGGTAGTGCATAATAATGGTAGTCACGCAAAATATTGACAGTTTGGGCACAATTATGACATGTTCGCGGTGAGGTGTACTCACTTTTGTTGCCAGTTGTTTAGACGTTAATAGCTGTATGTTGAGTTATTTTCAGAGGACAATAAATCTATACTGCAAAACAAACTGTACACTGACTACCTTAAGATGCATCAAAGTTTCATTTCTATAGTGCTGTCCCATGAAAAGATAAAACAGAATATTTGCAAAAATGTGAGGGGTGTACTCACTTTTGTGAGATATGTATATGAAATGCAGACATACAATTTTATTCAGGGAATGGATGTCCACATTGCTGACCTATATGAAGTCCCTACATGGAAACTAAGGGAACCTAGTTTGCCAGTATGTTGTATAATGTGTTGTAGAGTTCTCTTTAAGTGAAGATATGTCCAAGGAGATCTGAACATTTTTTTTTCATAGGACAACGTGGAATCAAAAGATATTATCATTTTGCCAGCGTGGTCTAGGGGGTCACAAACACCAAGCCACTACATGCTTTGTGTACAGTTACTTTTTTTGTTTCCTCAATTTTTTTAAACCAGTTGGTGCCCCTATAGCTGGCATTAATGGCGTATGTTCTTCATAGGTATTATTAGTTGCTAAGAAGGAGGCTATTTTTCTGGACTCATTATGTCCAAATGGGTTTGGAGATGAGGAATACCGAACCATATTTAGGTTTGAAACACATAAACAGAGGACGTTAGCAAGGTTTGACCTGTGATCGCTTAAGGCTAACACAGAGAACAGACAGTGATACAGAAAGTTAATACATGATGGGTGCCTTTTCTACAGTTCTTTCATCCAGTTAAGCCTGAACAACACTCTGAAAATCTTCAACCTGATGACACTGTGTAACAGCCTTAACAAATACAGATCAAACTGAGTGAAATGGACTGATATCCTGTTCAGGCAAAGCCTTGTTCTATGGCTTCAGGGTTGAGTAAAAGCCTTGTTCTATGGCTTCAGGTTTGAGCAGAAGCCTTGTTCTATGGCTTCAGGTTTGAGCAGAAGCCTTGTTCTATGGCTTCAGGGTTGAGTAAAAGCCTTGTTCTATGGCTTCAGGGTTGAGTAAAAGCCTTGTTCTATGGCTTCAGGTTTGAGCAGAAGCCTTGTTCTATGGCTTCAGGTTTGAGCAGAAGCCTTGTTCTATGGCTTCAGGTTTGAGCAGAAGCCTTGTTCTATGGCTTCAGGTTGAGCAGAAGCCTTGTTCTATGGCTTCAGGTTTGAGAAGCCTTGTTCTATGGCTTCAGGTTTGAGCAGAAGCCTTGTTCTATGGCTTCAGGGTTGAGTAAAAGCCTTGTTCTATGGCTTCTTGAGCAGGTTTGATGGCAGGGGTTGAGCCCTTGTTCTATGGCTTCAGGTTTGAGCAGAAGCCTTGTTCTATGGCTTCAGTTTTGCATTTTTTTTTCCAGACAACTTGCAGGAGCAGTGGCTAATGGACAACTGAGCAAAACAACCAACGTGTGACATTGCATTACCGCGAGACTCTCGCGCAACTGTAATGTCACTCGCTGCTCGGTTTCCCTAATAACACATTAACAATCTGATTAGTTGAATCTGTTGTTTATATAGGGAGACGTCTAAAACCGCGAGGACTGGAACTGGGAAACACTGACCTAACGTAATGAGTGATCGTATTGACGTGTGCTTATTGCTAATGTATTAGAAGTAGAAAATAGCTTTTTATTCGGTTTGAGGTTTCAAAGTTTTATGGTGGGTATTTAAAATGTATGTTAAAGCAAAGTCCTTAAGTCTCATTGTGGTCATATATCATGCAATTAGTAGCCTCGCAGTAGCTGTCATTTCAGGCAGATGATGTCTTTGGTTTTTCCGATCAGCAAGCATGCCAGAGTATTTGATTTAAACCAAAACACCGGCTCTTGTAGATTATTTATTATTGACAAATGCAGCTTCAGTTAGCCTATAAACTTCTGTTATGATGAAAAGGGAGCCGTAAGGTCAGCTAATACCTGGACAGTTATTTTGCAGAATGAGGGAGCTATCAGAGGAAGAGGCTATTTACATAGGTGCAGATGGAGCTGGTCCTGGCTAAAGCTCAAGAGACAAGGCCCTGCGACAAAAGAAGTTGCTTCAAGTTCAAAAGCGGCGGATGGAGTTTGACTGCCAGCCATCTACAAGTGCTGCAGAAAAAAGGCTTAAAGTCGAACAGGAGGACAATGTTGCAAGAAAAAGGCACATTGCTAAGCAAAGAAAACTGGCACTTGAAAGACTTGTTCAGGCCAAAAGACAGAAGAAATGATTAGTGAACAATAAATAAAAGTGAAGAGATACAAAAGACAGAAGAAATAAATATGTCAAGTTAATAAGTTAATAAACGTGTTTTCACTTGAATCAAATCTTGTCTGTTATCTTTATTTTTTGTCAGAGTGCACTATATTTCTTCAGATACTTAAAATCATAAAAAAAAACTGTGTGGGGATGCCCCCAGACCCACATACAGTAGAGTGATTACATTCGTAAACTTGTCACCTTTTTCACTTGTGAGTTTGCAGGTATGCTTCTGTAATATCTGATTTAAAGAGTAAATACCCAACAGATAATATTGTTGTAGGTTGTGATTTTAATGCTGTTCCAGCTATGATAGATATCCACTCAAAGGCACAACTCCTTGACCTAATACCTTGATTTCACACTTTGCACGAACCATAAATTGATAGATGTCTTAATGGAGATGTCTTAATGGAGATGTCTTAATTCTAATCTTAGACAGTCCTCTTGGATGAGATTCAATGCCTCCAGCAAGTCAAGATACATATTACTGGCTTATTTTAGATATTTTTCTTTTATTTGTTAAAGATTGTGCTATTTCAGCAGCCCCTTTGACAGACCACTGTGCCATCTCTCTATTAATTCAACCAAATCACAACACTCCAAGGAAAGGGTTCTTGGAAATTCAACTCTTAACAATGAGAAATTTTGTAATAAAATCAATACTGAAATCAATTACAGTAGTAAATTAAATTTGTATAAAGCCAGATGGGAGTTTCTCAAATTTTAAATTTGTGAAGTTTCTATTAATTACAGTAAAATACTTGCCCATTTGCCTTTAATACCCTGTTCTGTTTTGTGTTCATTGTCAGGTCTCGTTAATACGTTGTCGTGTTTTCTTGTTAGTTTGCCTGATCGTTTAACCTGTAGATGTTTTTGTTCCTGTTTTTGACTTTTACCCTGCGGATTTATCTATCACTTTGGATTACTGTTATTGTGGATTACTTACCTGTTTGCCTGTGTTTTTGTGGATGCCTTTTGTTACCTCAATTACTCACCTGTCTTGTCAAAGGATTTTGTTCAGTAAATCATCTCATTTCACCTCATCCTCGTGTGTCAGTCCCCTCCATTCCATAAGTGGTAACAACAGCCACTTGATAGAGGATGATGGATTCATATTATTTTTAGATTTTCAAAAGGCCTTTGACATGATAGAGCATGCTTTTCTTTTTAAGTCCTAGGAACTTTTTGGTTGAAAAATGTATACGTCATAGTGTGATAAAATGATTTATAGAGAAATACATGGTTCAGTTTCTCTCTCTTGTGGTACTACACAGAGATATCCAATTGGCCGTGGAATCGGGCAAGGATGCCCATTATCCCCTCTGTTATTTATTTTAGCTACTGATATGCTTGTCCACTTTGGTTAGGCATAATTTATTTGAAAAAAAAAATTATATATGTGGGAAAACTTTAGCAATTAGCCAGCTAGCAGATGACACTACGTTATTTTACAAAACAAAGAACAGATACCTTTGGCTATTTCTGAGGCCTCAGGCCTTCAGTTAAACTTGAATAAATGTGAACTTATGGCTTTACACCCCCTTCAATTTACGTCCTTGTATAACATTCCAGTTAAAGATGCAGTGAAATATCTAGGCATTTTATTTTCCAGAGATTGGAAAATTAGTATGTTGGAAATTTTTTAAAATAAAATACAAAAGGCCAATACATTCTTGAATTGCTGGCTGCAGAGAGAATTCTTTTACCTAAAGTTGAATATTTATCTAGACTTATTTACCCAGCTTTTGCTTTGGCTCCCTTAACAGCTATCATAAAAGCAAGTAATCAAAAAATGTATGACTTTATTTGGAGGCATAAATCGCATTATATTAAAAAATCTGATATTATCAAGTCTTGTAAAAAAGGTGGTCTTAATGTAATTAAGTTTGAGAGTATGAATACATTATTAAAAATTAGAGTGCTGCAAATGTTTTTGAGTAATACGGAAAGTTTCTGATATGCAGTCCCTTCAGCTGTGTTTGGTAAATTGTGTGGTCTTCGCTTTCTCCTCAGATGTGACTTTAAGTTACCCAGACTCCCAGTGAAGCTGTCAGCATTTCACCAGCAGGTCCTTCTATGTTGAAAATTGGCACACACTCACAATTTTACACCCCACAACACTACTATTTGGAATAATAGATATATTTCACACAAAAACAAAAATGTGCCTTGTCATTTATGTAATCATCTGCTTGAAGATACAGATCATATATGCTTTACATGTAAGGTGTCTCAGTCTTTCTGGAAAGCAGTGGGGAACTGGCTGGTGGAGAAAGGTGTGGTTGCTGATGGTTTCACTCTCCCCTTAGAAGATGTAATGTACGGTATAACAAAAGAATGCTCTGTTTTATTCGATTTAATTAATCATATCATATTATGAGCTAAATACTTTATACATAAATGTAGATGTTTTAAATCTCCACTTTTGCTTATCATATTTAAAAATTATTTCATTTTTTTCTCAATTGCACTTAGTAAAATGGAAAGTCAAAAGGCATTGAAACTCTTTAATTTGTCTGTTTTCTATAATTTGTTGTAATTACAATTTCTCTAAATTATTATTTCATTTTTGTTATTTTTATTTATTTATTTATATTTTTTGATGTGGAATATTTATTTGTTTGACTGGATTAATATGGTTCTATTATGTTGAGCCCTCCATGCTAGAATCTTTTTGTATGTTATCTAAGGCCATTTTGTTGTATTCAGATTTTGTACTTAAATAAAAAAACTGTGAACTGTGAACTACTGTGTGTGGGAAATAAAGCGCAGGAGGCAGCTACTGTGCAATTATTATTACCATAGATTAAGAACATATACACATAATAAACCAAATTTATATTCATGTTGCATGACAGTTACAGTAAAGTTAAAAAAATATTAAAAGCTGCAATAGTCAAAACTATAGCCTACAAGCATGTAATAAACATGTTTTAATTATATCTATTAGATACATAGTTTGGTATATGTTTATTATATGTACTTCAAATTTTTAAGTGCAATAACACTGCGTATAATAATCTGTGCGACTTTTTTTTGATGACATTTTGATTATTATTAGCTAAATCCACTTCAACAGATATCCCAGATAGCTCAGGGAGTAGGGAGCAGTGAACACTGCGTAGGAACCCTGCCGAATGAGTCATGAATAGTATGTCCGAAACCTCAGTATGCAAAAAACAGTACACAAGAAACGGTATGCATTGGATGGATACTGTTCAATCCCGTGATGCAACGGGAGCTGACGAGCCGGGATATTTTAAACGTGAATAAACCAAAAAAAAGTGGAAACCCATAAGGCGATCTTCTCTTTTGAAGTGTAAGTACCAAAATATATATGTTTGTGATTAAATAGCGCTTATTTAACAACGCATTATTTCTCGGCTACTGTGAATACGTCATAGGTGAAAGAGCATACGGGTCACATGACAGTAAAACATGGCGGATTTAGTATGTCCGAAATGTATTCATACTGAGCCCTCACATACTATATAGAACGTACTGTTCTAATGGTCAATAAGTAGGTACCTTATCTAATTCTGTATGTACTGTCTGAGTATGCGATTTCGGATGTAAGAGTTGCGACACACTTTGATCTCGCCGCCGCATAGTCACGTGGTTCATGGAGCGCTCAATAGTTCCAAACAAAGCCATGCTGTCAATCTATTTCAGTGGTTCTCAACCTTTTTTTCAGTGGGCCGTACTATGTCCAAGTTCAAGTCTTATGGGCCGCATATCATTTATATATGATGTCATCAATGCAAACCAAACAAATATTACCGAATCTGGACAATTACAATTACATTTATTATTATTATTATTATTATTATTAGAGAGTATCATTCTACTCACCATTAATGGGACACTTTATGTTGTCGGGAGCAGACCAGTTTGGTCAAAGCTGGGTTAAATGGAGTAATGGCACAATAAAGTTGCCATAAAGTCGTAGTACTACAAGAATAAAGTCGAAGTGCTACGAGAATAAAGTCGAAGTGCTATGAGAATAAAGTCGTAGTACTACGAGAATAAAGTCGTAGTGCTACGAGAATAAAGTCGTAGTGCTACGAGAATAAAGTCGAGTGCTACGAGAATAAAGTCGAAGTGCTACGAGAATAAAGTCGTAGTGCTACGAGAATAAAGTCGTAGAGTGCTCACGAGGAATAAAGTCAGTGCTCACGAGAATAAAGTCGGCGCTACGAGAATAAAGTCGGCGAAGTACGAGGAATAAAGTCAAGTGCTACGAGGAATAAAAGTCGTAGTAGCCTACTCACGAGAATAAAGTCGAAGTGCTCACGAGAATAAAGTCGTAGTACTCACGAGAATAAAGTCGAGCGCTACGAGGAATAAAGTCGAAGTGCTACGAGAATAAAGTCGAAGTGCTACGAGAATAAAGTCGAAGTGCTACGAGAATAAAGTCGAAGTGCTACGAGAATAAAGTCGAAGTGCTACGAGAATAAAGTCGAAGTGCTACGAGAATAAAGTCGAAGTGCTACGAGAATAAAGTCGAAGTAGCCTACTACGAGAATAAAGTCGTAGTACTACGAGAATAAAGTCGAAATACTACGAGAATAAAGTTGAAATACTACGAGAATAAAGTTGTAATTTGTAAACGTGTTTGGAGTTATGTATAGTAAACAATCAGATCTGTGAAGCATTTACCACTTTATCAATGAATCAACTATTTACATGCAAACGGATAAGAAATAATGAGTAGGTTTTACGTTTTCCCAAAGTAAACCATTATAAAGAACACCCACAGTGAGATTTCATACATTAAGACTGTGATATTAAAAGACTACAATTCACTACACACTGTGTTAAAAATATACAATGTACAGGCAGGCAGTGGAGCCCATTCTGAATGCAAAGCACTGCATGATATTTAGTGATTACTTGTGGTATTCAATCTGCCAAAAATTTATTTAACTATAATAAAACCATCGTTCATTTTTGTAAGGGCTGCATGGTCTTATATAAATGTCTAAAGCTACGACTTTATTCTCGAAATATTAGTTAATCTCGTGTTACTACGACTTTATTCTCGTAGCACTTCGACTTTATTCTCCTGTAGTAGGCTACTACGACTGTATTCTCGTAATATTTCGTCTTTATTCTCGTAATATTTCGACTTTAATCTCGTAGTCTTAGATTTTTTTTTTTTTACGTGGCACTAATCCTCCGTCGGAAAGCACTTTTGAATTTAATAATCAGAGGTTTTTTTCCAGGGATGTTTCGCCACATTTCTGCAACTGAGGATGCTTGCGGTGTGGGAATCCTCTCACTTGAACAGTATCTAGTTATCCTGTGAGCTCTTTCATTAGATCCAGGGGGATATTTTTTGTCAAATGTTGCATGTGTGGTATCAAAATGTCTTTTTACATTGTAAGTTTTGCATACGGCCAGTATTTTACTGCAAAGCAAGCAGAAAGGCTGTCCATTTCTCTACCACAGCACGCACTTGTACTTGTGCGCATTACTGTGTAAATGTGTCATTACAAAGTTGCCTTGGTACTGCACATGTCGAAAAACAATATATAGGCCAATTATCAGCTTACAGTAACTTACAGTAATGCAGTAATGCCAACCGCAGACGTCTTTGGTTACAAGCCCTCAGAAGAGCCGATGAAGCATGAAAGGGAAATGCCACCTATAGGCAAATAGATCTCTAAGAGGTATTCCACTCACTAACGTTACTTTCGTTGAATAACACTGCTTATCACTGGTTGACAAACTATTGTAATATGACAACATTTTGAAAATAACTTCTAATAAAAATAATCTATAATCTTTTTACTATATATATTATATTATATTACTATACTATTATATTTTCTATTAGTTAAAGCTATATTGTAATTATTTTTTTATTGTTACATGGTGTTACGACCCCAGATGGTTTAGGGGTAATAGGAGGTGTAACACTTAAACTAAAAATAAATGAATAAATTCCCAGGGTGTTTTGTATTTTCAAGGACAAGGAAGCCAACGTATCAGTCAAGTGATTTATTGAAATGAAAAACTTTGGTGAATGAAAGTGGTAAACAAACTGATAATAATAATAAGGAAAGGATAATGTTGGGCTATTTACAATATTTACATAAAACGAACAAAATTCTTAACCAAGGGAAAAGGGACGTGAGTGGGGCTAAAGGAAAGAACAGAGCAAAAGAAAACACAGCTAACTACCGTTTAAACCCTCTACGCTATCTAATAAAATAAAAGAATAAACAAAAGTATCTAAACTACTCTAACTAATCCAAACACCAAAACGTACAAAGTGGCACCCACTCCTAAACTAGTGTGTCTAATACAGAGTAGTTATTTACTACGTGAGCACAATGTATGTCGCGCCACAATCTTACCTGTCCGCTTCTCCCCGGTATCCAGAGAGAGAACAGAACACCACCACATAACGGACAAACATAAGGTAATACAACAATAATCAAACAAGAAACGAGTGGTGACAGACTGGTAGCGCACATATAACAAATAGAACACACAATACACGAAGGGTAAGCAGATATGATTATTGTTCACTACAGAATAATGTTTGAGCCGAAAGTGACTGGTGCGCGTTGACTTGGCGTCTTCTTTAAAACAGGGGGATGACGATGATTGGCAGAGGAAGAATGACGTCACCTTTTGAAGGACGGATGATTGACAGCTCGGTGGACCAACAGGACAACAGAATGGATCTAAGGAGGGACAGTGGAGAGAAAGAGAGGAGGAACAAAACAACACTAACACACACCCCCATAGACGTAACACATGGTTAGCATCTTGTGTAGTGGGCCGCACTGGCATTCGTGATGGGCCGCGGGTTGAGAACCAATGATCTATTTCAATAGATTTAAGCGAGATAGACAACATCATCTACTATTTGCAGCTATTTTTCTAAATATTAATTTGAAATGTGAATTGCTTACTATATTTATAGTAACTTTTTGTTACCGGAGAGTGATGTAGATACAGTAAATTAGTTAAATTTAAAAATTCATGGTAACCCTAAATTAACCGTGGTTACCCATAGTATTTGAAGTAAAATGTGGCTATGCAATGTCAATCTGTCAAAAACATGATTACTGCCCCAGCTAACACACGACGTACCAGTATACGTAACTTATGGGTACTTTTCGATCATTTTCATGCCAACTGACAACATAACTGTAAGGTCCCAGGCACGTTATATCATTACCATTAAATTCCCAATTCCCAACGTCGCCTTCAGGTCTCCTTATGTTGCAAGATAACCAAAAACGGTCCCATAACGTAACCTGTTCGTACTATTTTGGTAATAATATGACTTACTGGTAACGTATCTGCAATGTCCCAGGCATCATATCATTACCAATAAAAATCACAAGTTTTATGAATTCCTAATGGGAAGTTTACCGTTGCAATTGACCAGGAATGATCAATTCTGTTTTAGTAATTACATGACTTTTGATACTGCAACAAAGTAATAACGAATATTTTATTACACTACAATTAAAGTAACGGAAAACATAGCCATTTATTTGCCATTTAAATTTGCTGTTTTAAAATGTTTTAGTCGCAATAAAACAAACACAGTTTTAACATATGCAGTCTGCTCTTGACTTTTATTAATGTACTGTATCATACGTGCACGCGCCTACCGCGGGTGAACTGAGAAGAGAGCGCGCTGCGCACAGAAGAACGACATCTGACAGGAAAAATATAAACTAAATTTAGTTTCTGTGAGGTGGGACAAGTTTTATTGTCACAATAACTTATCAGTGGCTTAAGTGAAGAAAAATAGTATTTATAAACGGCATGATTATTTATATTCTGACAGAATCTGACAGCAATATCACCGCTTCATACTGACAGGAAATTTAGTTTTATAAGGTGAGACATTTGATAATTCTGAACGAATAAATATTTTATTGTCATTTTATTGTTTTTTTTTATTTAAGGCACTCTAAAAGCTTTATTTTTATTTATTGTTTTATTTTTAGGTATACGCAGCTGATGGCAGTCGAGAGTACAGAAATAATGTTCTTAACTGAAGAAGACTATTAAAAGAATAAAAGAGCAAAATCCCCGATTAGATCAAGTCAAATTAAATGTTAATATTTATTTATAATTTCACAGGTGAAACAAATAAACACAGTGAAACAGTGGCGCTGTGAAGCAGTGTGGCTTCTGTATATGCATGCGAGACGTTGAAGGCATTACTGTTATCACCCGCCAATCAACAGGTCTTTGTGATTTATTAATAGGCACAAGTATACTTCTACCAGTAATACAGTAAAACATTAATTAGATACATCTTTACCACTACACACCCGTTAGTCAACTGTCGTTGAAATTTGTTGAATGTAACTATTCCTGTATTAATGTTCCATTTATTCAACGGACGCCGATGAGATTATCGGAACTTTATTTCTCTATGACACTGGGCTGCACCAATTCAAAGGCGTCCTTCTTTTTACTGGCTGCGAAGGATAGAAAGAATTAACCATCGAAGCCTAGGCTATCCCGAGATTCATTCCCCGAAATCCGCATCCTTCGAGGGACGCATCCTTCCAATTGGGCCGCGGCAGCCTATACAGTATGGAAGTAGGCGCTCCCGGACGCAGCGCAATCCTGCGACGCCAAAGCGGAAGTTTGTCCGCACTTTATTGTTTCCTACCAGAAACACGAAACAAGCAAAGCTGCATGAATGAATTTACCGCAGCTGAAGCTGTAAACCTGTAGACTGATTGTATGTTGGCATTTTAAAGGTACGTTTCAGAAACGTGAACTGTTGTGTGTTTATGGTTAATCTAAATGATATCGCGATCGTTCTAAAGACGTATTTGATGAGCTAAAGCATGTATTAATACAGCAGAAGGGCAGCTATATACATCATATTGATCATACATGTAACAAATCTGTTACAATCGTAATATCTCTCAGTCTCATTTATTTCTATAAGAATTTAGAAACGTCTGCTATGATAGTTTGTTATTCGACATTTGCTGACATGTACATGCAGTTCCCTTTCATAATTGGCTTTTCTTAAATCGTTATTTGTAATCGGTATTTTGGTTTAATAGTATTAGTAGTACATGATAATAATGTTGATTTATCATTAATAATAACAAACATTATTAAATTGTCAGTTATAGTAAACTAGAAATAGCATATCATTGTGCTGTTTTGTTAAGCACAGTGTTTGTTAATTGCTTAGTAATAAAAATGAACAAATTAAATAAGAGGTTATTGAGAACCTAATATATGCGATGTTTTAAGGTTTTGCATTGTGTAGTGATATTAGTTTTATCACAGATCTCTTGGAGTGGAGCAGTAGATTATCACAATGGGTCTTTTGTCTGACCCGAACCGCAGAAAGGCCCTGACCAACCTCTTGACTCGCCTCAACACGCCCATATGGTAGGAGTTTACTCCCCAGCTTCTGTATGGTTTCTGTAGAGAGACAATACAACCTTATCAACTATATATAAGGTGTTGTATTCTGTTCTTTATTTGGTTTTCTCTTCACGTGTTTACTCAGTATGGTGTGCTACCTGGCAGCCATCGTTTGGTTCATGGGTTTGGCGTTTGAGCCCTTTACGCTTCGCACATACATGTCAGAGAACGCCATGGGTTCTACCATGGTGGAGGAACGTTTCCCCTCTGGAGAAAGAGCCCTGTCTACTGGCAGGGAGTTTGATGCACACAAACGAAAGGCTGGGTGAGTGTAGCACAATCTTGATTCTGAACCTGTATGAAAAGAGAAGATCTCGCAAAAATATTCAGATATCTCACCTCAAAATTAAAAGCAACAAATTAGATTTTTTTTTTCATTAGGACATTTTGCTTTTTCACTACTATAATACAAATGATATGTTTTGTTTTTTTGGATTTTGTTCTACTCTCTTGTTTAACAGACACTTTAACATGGTGAAACAGTGTAGAAAACATGAAGGATATCATGTTAACTGTAACAATATTTTTCTAAAGAAGTATAGGTAAAATATAACATTTTTATTAGGTATCAATGGTTCCTTAGTGACTGTAAGAAGTAACCAAAATTGCAGTAGTGGAGAAAAATATTTAACCCAGCTGATTTCTACTGGATACAGTAAAAAAAAATACTGAAATGAGATATTTCACTATGATATGTTTATACCACAATTTAAATATAAAAATGTTTGTAAAGGGAATGTTACATGGTATTTCTTTAAGCATAATCATTGTCTTTTTACTTTCTATGGCTAAAAAGACTTTCTGGAAAATAAAACAAGAGTTAAAAGTCTTTCTCCAGTGTGTTTCTGTGATAACATTATCTTTTTTTCCCAGTGGCATGCCAGTGGAGTGGTTGGTTAAGACGATGCAAGCTAGGGGACTGGAGGTGTTCACTCAGAGCTTCTCTCGCACACTACCCTTTCCTGATGAGAACAAAGAGCGTTACGTGAGTTACTTTACCGTATTCAGTCATAACTTTTGCGTTTGTGAGCTTATAGCATCTTTTACACCACACAAACTACTTCGTAGTTCCTTGACAATTTGCCCAAAGAACCAGCTTTTATTGCATCCAGGAATGTCTTTTGATGGGACTGAATTAGCTCCTGCTGCTGAGCAAAGTCAAAGATGCTTGTTATTAACAAGATGCATCACTTCTAGTAAAAATCGCCAATCGTTAAAGACTGACGTTTCTCTGGGGAGGTGCTGCTTACTCATGCTTGTCAGGTGCTTCTCAACCTATGTGCAGTAGCTGAAGCAATCTCGAAAAGCTCTCTCAACAGTTAATGTCCACTTAAGTGGTACATCTTAATAAACAAAAGTTATGGCACAGTTAATGTCGGGTTTAATTGTTGTTCGGAAATATGTTGTTTCATTGCGATTTTAAGAATTTTATTGTGGAAAATTGTTATTATTGTTGACTGGCTGAACACATGTCACAGAACAGTATATGCAGCCAGTAAAGATGGCATTAACATCTTAATAATATGGCAGAGTGCAATTAAACTTAAGGGGTGTAAATATAATTTTTGAAGAATGAATCAAATGTTTTTTTACTTTCATTTTTTAAGATGGTTCATGGCACAAATGTGTACGGAATCTTGCGAGCTCCTCGAGCTCCCAGAACAGAGGCGCTGGTGATTAGTGCTCCCTGTACTCCTGGCAACAACAACAACCAGGCCGTCGGTCTTCTGCTGGGTCTCGCACAGTATTTCAGGAGTAAGTCTACAAATGCACTAAAGATGTCAATTTACGTTTAAATAGCAATAAACCACAAAAAGTCATAATGCAGAATAAATGCAAAAGACAAAAATTTTTTTCCCCCTCATCAGTATGTGTAAATTCCCTACTCAACACACACCTGTCTTGAGTGGTTAGGTTACAGATAATGTAATGTGTCAAGCCGGGCTCTGACTACAGGATTCTCACGCGATTTTACCCAGATTTCCCCCCCTGAAAATCAATAAATTGTAAGTCAAATCTTACACCTCACAGGTCAAATCTTCCCGATCTGCTCTAAGAAAGATCAGGACCGCCCCAATCATATCAAACATGTTTGATATTTGAATTTTAAATCGGGATGATGACGTCTGTACTTTCACAATGGCTCATCCTCGTTTCTTCTGCTGCTTTGGTTTTCAGTCGCAACAACAGCCAATTGTTCCCGTGAGATGCGGCCTTTGACATGATTATCTTAAAAATATTTGGTAAATCTTTAGTGTGAGCATGTCTAAATTTTAAGATAAGATAATCTGTCAGGATTCTCTTTATGGTTGTGCTGCAAACAGATTTCAGAGTCGGCCAGGATTTTAAAAATCCTGTATTCAGAGCCCAGCTTCAGAGCCATGGCCAATCAACGCACAAGTTCACACTTATTGATTTGTAACACTCCTATATATAATGTTTGTTGTTCTTTGTACTTGCCGATAAAATAACACCAACTTGTAAGGCCAAATTGAGGTTAAGAAGAAAAATAACAACGATTTATTGCAATACTCCTTTATTTTACTTAAAAGCAAAGAAAAGTCCACTAGTTCCTAGTGTATTGTATAATATAAAATATTTTTTTTATTTTAAAATGAACACTGACATCTCACAGCTGCTGGTAGCCCATGTAAAAACTGGGGAACACATAAATTCCTAAATTTTGAAAATAAACATACATGTGAAGTTAGTAAACATAAATTGACCATTTCAAATAAACATACTTGTACTTCAGTAAACATAAATAAACCATCTTAATTAAACTTAACAGTACTCCAGTACAGTATCGCCATGTTAAAGTGTGGAATGATGGTTCTTTAGATCATAGTGATTGAATATTTACGCGCGGGGAGGAGTTTCCTCATCTCAGCTCGTAGACTTACAGGCACACACAAACAGTCAAATTGGAATATAAAACGCACATAAATTATTTAAACGTAAGACCGAAAAAACCCGCAATTCACAAGCGCGTATTGAACTGTGGATGTCGTACCGAATGGTTCAATATTATATTGAGAATTGTGGCATCCCTAGTGTTAATTTATAGTGACACTTTTTAATTTTTAATTTTTATTTAAATAATCCAAAATTAATATTAAAAATGGTCTCATGATGATCATGTTTGTGATAATTAACATGTGCTAATCTTTTTATAAAATATGTCATATGCCGAAGTCATATGCCAAAGTCATATGCTGGAGTCACAGGTCACTTGACATTTCATGTCAGCTACCCATATTATCGGTTTAGACAAGGCCTCAGGGACCGGTTGCACCAGCTATGCGTAAGTTACCATGTAGCCTAGTTTTGTCGTAAGTGGTCACTAAGTTTACGCACCACTAAATATTTTTGGGTTGCACCATTAAACTTAGTTTAAATGTAACTCTATGTTCTAACTAAATATTTACGGAAGCCTCTGCCCATGAGTAACAGTCGAGATGACAGCCAGATTAGATTACATCCATGAGCTCATCAATGATAATGAAGAACTGTGTGTTTGCAGACGAATTTTTCGAGACAGACATCATCTTTTGGATATGCAAGATGATGTTGACATGGCTATGCACGTTTACTCTGAGAATTTCTTTTCTTCCTGTTTCTTTTCTTTTCCATAAGTGGGCTATTTGGGTATTTTTAATAAAAAAATTAATGTTTTGGTTTTGAAAAACTTGCGCTTTTCGTGTTCATTTCAGGCTGGTCAGGATCTTATAATATTTCGCAGAGTTTAGACTTTTTCCTGTTTACCGTTTGTAGGCTTCTGATTGGCTTAAGAAACAATTTACGTCATTTTATGCGACTATGCATTACTTTAGGGCGAGCTTACGACCTACTAACTACGTTCTGCCTTAAGATTAAGTGGTGCAACCAAATTAGGTGCAGAGTTAGTTACAAACTAGCTAGTAGTTACTAAGCCTCTAGTGTGAACCTTACGTTCCAGTTTAAGAAAGAACTTACCAACGCCTGGTGCAACCCTACCCAGGTCTGTTTTGCCACTGTTCTGCAGTAAGACTGATTTTATTTTCCGAACCATGTCTTCCCAAAGATCAAGTTTACTGGGCCAAAGACATTATATTCTTGGTGAATGAACATGATCTGATCGGCATGCAGGCCTGGCTGGAAGGCTACCATCACACTAACATTACAGGTGTGTACTGCTTTACATTCACTTCAAGCTCTTTCAGTAAAAACAGTGGGATTCACTTTTTTTACATTTTTCTAATGCCATTACTAGTACAAATGGCAACATCAGCTTAACAATTTGAGTAAAATGTTAAATTTACAACCTTATAATCATTTAACATGTTAATTCCTTAGTATTTAGTACATCCTCCTTCTTCTGTGCACTTGAAGTGTCACAGACTAAAAAACCTCAATAGGTTTTGAAATAACTTCTTGTGATAGCAAGAAAATCTGCCTTTTTATATAAAGGATTAAATGTATGCCTGTTTTGTACAAGAAATAGTAAATCTCAAATCAAGAATCTGAGGAATCTAAAACCTTTTGTTTTAAATGTGTAAAAAGCCTAAAACGGCTGGGTAAATTTAATTTGGAATGTGGGTATTCTGACTTTTATTCAGGAATGGAGTACTCACAACTGCAAGGTAGGGCGGGGTCCATTCAAGCCGCACTCTCATTGGAGCTTAGCAGTGATGTCATCACCAGCCTCAGACCTGGTTTTAGAAGGGCTCAATGGTCAGCTGCCCAACCTGGATCTGGCCAACCTGTTCTATGCCTTCTGCCAGAAGTTAGGTGTTCTGTGCACCATTCAAGGAAAGGTAGGGGCCTTAGACAGGATATTGATATTACAATATTAATGTTCTTTCACTGATATTTAAGCTGGTTGTGAATCTGCTCTTGTACTAGTACGATACAATCTTTTCTAACAAAATACATCAACATGTAGCCACTGGTATGTATCAAAACTAGGGTTACAAAGGGGAAGAAAATTTCCAAATATTTGGAAATATTTCCAAATATATTTAAATATTTAGAATATAATGTAGAATATTTAAAATATTCTCTTGATGGCAAATGCTAGCAACCTCTCTCTCCGCCGCCGGTCTGGTCTCAGACCTCAAATGCATAAAATATAAGCCTTTATAGACATACTACTGTTTCTTTCGTAAAGACAACATTGTACTTATTCAAACAACAAGATATTTATTTACCGTTGCTAGACGTTCAGCTGATCTGCTGTGGAACTTCAGTTCGCTGCATTCAGGGGGCGGAGTTATGAGGTTTGACTGACAGTTTGAGCGGATCCAAAAAGATTTTGTCACAAGCTCTTTTTTTTAATACCTTTAATTGGCTACATATATTTGTAAAACAGACAGATAGATGTAAAGGGTGACCAAAAGCCTTGATTTATTGAAGAAAAAAAACACCTCCAAGAAAAGGGCACTTCGGAGTGTATAAGGTCAAAAAGGGAATGTGCCTGGACGCGTTGGACATTTTCCGTCATTTTGATGGACAGGGTCATAAAAATTCAGTCATCTATTATTACCCCATCGTTTCAATGTTCATATTTTCTGATTACTTTAGTTTTCATTCACACTTTAATCATGAACTTACAGGATGAGCATATGGCTTATTCAATTATTTATTTATGAACAGAAAATTTCATGTTCAACACGTTCATGTTTTTTTTTCTGCCCTGACAGCACGACTATTTGTGCATGTACAGGCAGATATCATTGCAATATATTACAAAATATAATTCCGACTACAATAAGAACATGACTTAAAAAATGATTTCTGACAAATCTTTTAGTCAAGCCACGTAAAGTCCTGCCCTTACTGAACCTAGTATTCCCTCAATACAATACAATCGCAATCTACTGGAGAGAAGTGTGAATTCCAGTTACAAAATGAAATAGATTGCCCTCAGCAAAATCTATCAAAATGATGGATGGCCTTCAGATTTTTCCTGTTTTTACTGCCTAAAATATTCAACATATAGTAAAAGCTCAGGGCAGGTAATCAAAAGATTTTTGCTTCACTTTTTTACTAATTCTTGATCAAAATTAGCTGTGAGTTATCATCATTATTTAAAAAATATATATTTTAGTTTGACCTTTCAAAACTGTATGATTTTTTTCTGTGGAAAGAATCTGCAACCTTCAGAAAGTAAGAGTCTATTCCCATTCTTCTGCAGTCATACGAGAGCTCTATATGAAAAAGTGATACAAGTTTAGTGTCATGCCATATACCACGTTTGGGATATGCTTGGTTTTACTGATGTGAATCCTAGCAAAAGATGATGACTACTTAGGATATCTTAGGATACTTTCTAGGAATTATGTTATTTGTCTCTTAGCTCCAGAGGAACGACTGGGACACTGCTGAGGGCTACACCCATGCAGCAAAGACCATGATGCTGATGGTGTTGAAACAGGCCAGTGGACGCGCTTGGGGTGAACATGGACTATTCCTTCGCTATCACATTGAAGCTGCTTCTATTCGGGGGATCAACAGTTTCAGACACTACAAGACAGATGTCACCACCATTGGCAGGTTGGTTTTATATTGCCCACACAGCATTTCAAATGTAATTTGAGTCAGGGTCGTCTGTAATACTTTGGAGAGAATTGTTCTTTAGCATTCCAATTTATATTTATGTATTGTGTTAAGTTAAGGACAACACTTTTTAAGGTACTTTCAACTCAACATGTGTTGTCCCCTTTATTTATTCAACACAAAAGCAACACAAAACAACACGTAATGTGTTAAACAGCATGACACACCTTTTTTAGCGTGAAATTGTAGCCGTGGCGGGGCAGATTTTTGGTTTGGTGGCTTGCTATGGCAGAATGAATATAGCGGAAACATGTTTATTGGGTAGTGATAGGGAGTGTGAATCCACGGTTCTCAAAATACAATTTTGAGTTTATTGAGTTTATTTTTCTTAAATACAGGTCGATCTTTATTGTGTGCATTTTGCTTACGCAATTAATTTAACCCCACGTCTGTAAAAAAACATATGCAGCTGCACCCTACCTGTGTATATTTTTAACATGTAGGGAAAGAGAACTCATTAAGCCCATTTACGCCCACATTCAGCTTTAACAGCTAATTCTAAAACGAGAAAATCAACCCAGTTATTTATTACTTCCCTGACATTTGTCTTACCTATCAATCACATTTGACAATGTTGAGTTATCCCCATCCATGTGCAAGCTGTCTCAGTAGACCTTACACAAATACACCCAAAAACTTTGGCGTTTTGAGACCCTTGAGAAATTAACACATCGTCAAATTTCAGCCATTTATGTGGTAAATACATTAATATTATGTGAAATAAGACATGAATGTATTGTTTTTTTGTTTATGAATGAATAGTACTTTATAATTTTACAAAACATTTCTTAATTGGCACAATAAAAATTGTTTAGATGCTTAGTCCACAGTATATTTAAGCTCCATGCATCTCTTTGTAAGCATATCTTACATTTTCAAAGGAAAACATTGTCTTTTTCACCATTACTCACTGAGGTACCCTTTAAGCCCACCTTATGTGTTTCAATGAAGAATCCCTTTTAATCACAATCTTTGATTGTTTTCTGAATGAAAGGTTTAATGATAACTGTTCTTTATCTGCTTTTACCTTACTACTGTTTTATTTACCTTACTTACTACCTTAATTAACAACTATATTTAGATGTACAAGTAGTGAGTGTACAGCTTGTGTAACAGTGTAAATTTGCTGTCCCATCAAAATAACACACAGCCAATAATGTCTAAACCACTGGCCACAAAAGTCACTACACCCCTAAGTGAAAATGTCTAAATTGGGCCCAATTAGTTATTTTTATCCCCAGTGTCATGTGACTCGTTAGTGTTACAAGGTCTGAGGTGTGAATGGGGAGCAAGTGTGTTAAATTTGGTGTTATCGCTCTCACTCTCTCGTACTGGTCACTGGAAGTTCAACATGTATTATTATTATTGCATTTCAATCTAGTATGCTAGCCAGATGTAGTTATCAGAGCATGAACGTGACTTCCAATTATTCTTTTTAAAGTATAAGTTGCATGTTCACAGGAGTCATTTAAAATTCTTGGTCGTTTTAAATTTTTCTTTTTAAAGTGTTAGATTTTAACACATTGGTGGAATATGGCATATTTTTAATTTTATAATTTCACACTATTGTGATAAACATTTATATATTATATTGCGTTGCATTTTACAGTCAAACACAAAAAACTCGAAATAATAAATTGTTGTGTCGTTTGGCCATGCATGCTCACATACGAAAATGGTCTTATTTTCAAGAAAACAACCTATAGTTAGTTAGAGTTAGTGTAGCTCTTCAGTCTAGCACAGAGGTAGGTGATCAGAGAAGGGACAGGATGCACGTGTTTGCCTGATGCATTGTGTGCATCCAGCCACAGTGTCTCAATGGCCCCATCTCCGTAACTTTGTAAATGGAAATCTCGGGATCTGAATGGTCTAGAAGTTTGATTACATGCCTATGGAGAGCTGAGATCATCAGCTTTCATTACATATGACGCAATTCGTTATATATACATTCATTAATGGAGTTTGGGTTCAGTGTTGGAGTGTCACTAGGAGACTGAGCTGATATTAGATATTAGTCATTAAATGAGCTTTTATATTTCCCTGCTTGTCATTCTGTAAAGCTGCTTTGAAACAGAGCTACATTGTTAAAGTGCTATACAAATAAACTTGAACTTAAACATGTCAGTATCTATGAAAAAGACCTAAACTTAGATTTTGGTGGGCCTAATGGGTACACGTACACTTACCCTATTCGGTTCATTTCAGCTTTATTTGTATGGCGCTTTGTAGCAGCTTTACAGAAGTGCACAATGTATAGTTAGAGAACATGAAAAGAAATGAGAAGAGTCAAAGAAAAATGAAGAAACTATAGACTAAAAACGGAGTCTGTGTGTCTTCTGAAGTCATTGTAAGGGCCGGCATCAAGATCTTTTAGGAAAAAGATAGTTTGTAGATAAATTATTAATGTCTGCACTGCAAAAATGCCCTTCTTGAAATAAGCAAGATACACTTACATGTAGGTAAAATGTACTAAAATCTGCCAATGGGGTAAACAAAACTGCCTTGGTAAGAATTCTGGAAAATAACATAAATGTCTAGTGAGTAATGAATGCTACTGGATCCTAAAACTGACTAAAGTTAGAAAAAACTGCCTTAAAACTAGAGTATCTGATCTTAAATGTAGTCACTTAAAGGGTTAGTTTACCCCAAAATGAAATTTTTGTCATTATTTACTCATGCTCATGTCACCATCTGGCATTCAGGTGCACAACAATTGCATAAAACAGTTGTTTACCTTTCTAAAGATTCTTGAAATTAAAATTTTTAGCAGCAGTATTAGTCTTAAAATTAGCACAACAATTTAACCAAAGTTCATAACTGTCGTTTGTTTTTAGTAAAATCCTGCTCAAAATGAGTTGCCAAGGCCAAAGAAGAACACATTTCTTAAATTAAGATTTGTAGTCTAGTGTGCAATGTATTTTATAAAACTTTTTATTTATCATTCATGACAAAAAACAAGACACATTTTCTAGAAAAAGCTTTTTCTACTTTCTCAGATTTTAGTTTTATGAATCACGAATGATTGTAAAAATCTATTTGTTGCAACCTAGTAGAGAATAGCACATGACTAGTGGCCCACAGCAGTCTTAGACCCAGCTTTGCTATAATTTGTCCATTAGCCCATCATTTATGTATGTTTGACTTTTTGTTTTTGGGCAGGTTGCTGGAAGGAATGATCCGGAAACTGAATAATCTCCTAGAACGTCTTCATCAGTCATATTTCTTCTATCTTTTACCTTCTCTCTCTCACTTCGTGTCCATTGGCTATTATATGCCGGCGTTTGGCCTCCTGGCAATCATCCTGCTGCTGCGAGTATCCTCATCCACCTGTGTGATTGCTGATTTAAATGGGATTGTTGGCTGTAATAATAATGCATGTAGTATTAAGTATGATTGAGTGTAAGATGCAAAACTCAAAAAGTAATTACCCTTTACTTAGTTAAGAATGTTGCTTTGTTTTTATAAAGATATGCAAATAACCTGGGTTTGTGTTAGAATGCTTAACTTCACGGCAGGCTTTGGATCTCTGGGTTCATCTGGGGACATCTGCCCTGATGGAGGTGGATGGTGTCAGTGAGGTGGAACAGGTGAGGATCATCTTATTCAAAGGTCCACAAAGTTGTACAGCTGGACTGAAAGAGATGAACAGCACTTCTGACATCTTTACTTGCATATGAAATTAAGACACTATCACATATCTAACTAAAAAAGTCTGCTTTTTAAGATCACATGACCAGCCAAATGCTACTTGCAAATACTACTGGGATGGATGATATATGACACATTTGTTTTTTTTCTCTTGTTTCTCCGAAGGCATCCAGTCCAGGGGTGTTGTCAGTGTTGACTCCTGTAGTGATCTGTCACCTGACAGGTGTGGCACTTTATCTGCTTCCTGTTCAGCTGCAGCAAATGGCTGTAGAGCACTTTCCTGTGTCTGAAACTGAAGCTGTGGTGCTTACTGCCATCACCATCTATACTGCAGGACTTGCTCTGCCACACAACACACAACGGTATATGCACACACGCACATGTTTACTGTTCCAAAACATGGTGAATTGTCATTTTGACCAAAGTCTAAGGCAGCATCGCATAGAGTTTTCTTAGATTAAACAACAGATCTTACATGCTGACATGTGTTATATGCGTTTGTTACAGGTTCTTATCTGGAGAGGGCACAGAGCAGGGTTGGAGGGTGCTGAAACTGACTGCCTTGCTCTATCTCGCTGTGCTGTTGGGCTGCACGGCCCTCATTAACTTCTCTCTGGGCTTCATCTTGGCTGTTATGCTGGTGCCAGTCGCCGCCTGCATCACACCACACATGCCTAAGTAATAAAGCCTTCATACTGACACTCACACTTAAAATCACACACTTCGTCTTTTACTTTACTTTATTTTGACTCAATAACTGATTTTTATTAGAATTTTTGTTGTTTTATTTATTACAAATGTCTGCAGTTTCATTCCTTCTCCATTAACTTTACAGTGATAGTGATATTTATTATCATCAGAAACATGACAATAAAGGGCTGCTGTGGCCAAATGGTTAGAACGTTTTACTTGTAACCTTGTAACTTGTAAATGTTCTAGCATTAGTCTTTAGCTGACCACAAAATAACAACATAACACTGGGAAAAGAATACATGTATCGTGTGCTTGTGAAATATGAATCATGTGTTGTGTGGACTTATTTTATCCGTGACTGATTTCACGGCGCTCTGCCAAATAAACATCACGCTTCCGGCATACTTAGTTTAAAAAATGATATTCTCTTATACAAAATCGAATGGACACATTGGAATATGTATACATTTGTGGACTAAAACTGCAAATGGATGTTATTGTGAGCGCTTGACATGAACACGGAAGCAACGCCAGGGCCTACAGAGTTTTCAGTGACGTACAGTTTCATAATGAAGTTATGAAGCGTTGTTCCCTTTCGAGCCGGTCTTTCAGCAATGCATTATAGCTGACGCGTTGGGTGAAACCCCTTCTTTCTGAAATCCTGAAGCCTAATTGGAAAAAAAACTGGGGAAAATCAGGGAACTGACCTCTTTTTTTTGTTTTGCTAACTGGTGTAAGAACAAAAGTGAGGACCCATTCGACTTGTCAGTAATTCTCACTTTCTTACAAGAGCGCGGGCTGGCAGCTTGCCGTCTACGTTGAAAGTTTATGTGCCCGCTATAGCGGCTTCGCATAATACATTGAAGAAGAGTTTAGTTGGCAAACACCCTTTAATAGTGAGTTTTCTCCGAGGTGCACGGCGGTAAACCCCTCTCGTCTTCGACTGATGCCAGTATGGGATTTTTCTTTGTTGCTTGATGCGTTAGCAAACCACTTGACCCAAGTGATCTAAAACTCCTCTTACTGGCATTACTGCTGGCGCTAGCATGTGGAAAGCAAGTGGGAGATTTACATGCCCTTTCTGTTAACAATGCTTGTGTGCTTGTTTGGGCCAAGCGATTGCATACTACAGTACTCAGTTTAACAATAGAAAATTGCTACTTACCTAGTTTTTTATATCGGTTTATGCATTCCATTCTTCTGGTGCACTGCTGTGTTTCGTGAGGAATTGAAGAAATATAGAGTTGAGTATCATCAGCATAGCAGTGGAAACTAAATTCAGGTCTCTTAATTATAGCTCCTAGGGCTAGCATGTAAAGGGTGAATAGCAGAGGCCCTAAAACTGAACCCTGTGACACTCTGTACTGGACTTGTGATTGTCGTGACACCTCATTGTTTATTGTTACAAATGAAAAACGGTCAGATAAGTATGATTTAAACCATTCCAATGCTATTCCACTAATGCCGACATAATTTTTAAGTCTGTTTAAAAGTATACTGTGCTCAATAATATCAAATGCGGCACTAAGATCTAATAGCAGAAGTAACGAGATGACAAAAGCATCAGATGACAAAAGCAAATCGTTTGTGGCTCTGATCAGAGCAGTCTCTGTGCTATAATGTGCTCTAAAACCTGACTGAAATTCTTTTGCAGATGCCATTCATTTGGAGATTTTAGACAATTCATCCTGATCTATAGTCGTACATAATTGCAGTTGCTCCTTAGGGGGCTGTAATGAGTTGTTTAATCTCTGGTTTCATTGATTCACTTTTTGTTAATTTAGCCACTGTATTAAATAAAACCCTAGGGTTGTGTTGATTTTCTTATATTAGTGATGAAATGTAGAATCTAGAAGTTTTAAAGGCCTCCTTGTATTTTGAAACACTGTCCTTCCATGCTATGCGAAATACTCCTAAAGCTGTGTTCCATTTTCCAGGCTGCTGTCTTTAGAGCATGCGTGTTCTTGTTGTACCACAGTGCTGGCCTGTTGTCTTTAATCTTCTTTAGCACAGGGGAGCAACTTTGTTTAGCATTTCGGAGATTACCCATGCTGGATTTCAGAGTTAATATTTTTGGTCTTTAAGGAGTTTCAGATATGCTAGGGAATTGAGACAATTTAGGCAGGTAAGAAATGAGTCTTTGGTAGTAGAAGTTATTGTTGAATTTATTTAGTGATGAGAGTCTACTATATATCTGGTCACCACGATAAGCAGGGAGGGGACCAGAGCATATTACATTGTCTGACATTGTACTTGCAAGTTCACACACCTCTTTAACGTTATATTTTGTGATCTCCGACTCTAACATTGAAAATCTTGAAAAGCAAGTATTATTGAAGATTATTCACAAAAGCATCCTGTCTGAATGACCTACATCTTTCCATCTGTTTTTCTGTCTCTCTTAGAGCTCCAAGCGCACTAGCCGTGGTGCTGCTCAGTCCTGGCTTCACAATCCTCTACTGTGTCATTATCTACCAAGAGCTTGTAGAAGCACCTGTCAACATCAGTGAGGCCTGGATGCTCTTCCTGTCAGTCATCTCTCAGGGCATTCTCGATCACACCCTCTATGGATCACTCATCTACCCACTTTTAGCCCTTTTCATTTACCCATGCTGGCTAATGTTCTGGAATATACTCTTCTGGATGTAACCATATTCCAAAGCCCTGTATAGCTGTCGTTGGTCAGCTGTTTATAAAACTAATCCTACTGTGTGCCATCCCTGAAAAGTTAATGTCTGGAAGTGGACATTATCTGCCTTCAGATGTTGGCAGAAAGGAATGAAGTCCAAAAATAAGTGTTTATAGGTGAATTGTTTGCATAATGAATTAAATTGATGGCTATTTGGTGGGGGTTTATTTCTGGCTATTGCTGGGACAGTTTGGCCAGACATAATATGCAAAAAGGCATTTATAGGTAAGTATGAAATGAAATATGCCTTACAAGGCAGAAATGTACATAATTGCAAATAACAAATAAAAACCAGTTGCCTTGTCAGTTTTGAAACTAAATCACTTTGTAGACTATAAAACTCAGAGGTTACATCAGGATTATGGTTATAGTATATAATATATTTAATTATGTGTTCTTTGGTGTGTTAATGTTTCACATGTGCATCAATTTTTTCATACTTTTCCTCGAGAAAGCATTCCAGTTCAATTCGGTCATTGTAGCTCAACCTCACTTATTTTCTCCAATGCATCCCCAGTGCATGATAAAGTTGTCATACAAAAGTGTCTAATGATGAATGAATAATGAATAAAACAGTTTTTAAGAAAAAATACATTTAATATTATTAAACTGTTTTTGTCTTTAGCGTAACCAAACATTCATGAATAAACAGTTTGATTTGAGCATTCACAAATTTCAGTTAGGCCTACATATTACATTGAATAAACAATTCAATGTGACCTTTATTTTTTAAATCTAAACTTACCTCTGATTCTGGTAGCACTGGTGCTCCTAAGTTTAAAGAGTTAGGAGCAACAGCAAAAATTTAGGAGCACCCACCGAAAATGAAGAATACAGACCTCTGCTAAACAAACCGCGTGTGCACCTGGTGACTGCTGCACCGCTGTGAATGTATTTAAAATCCAAACCTGTCATTGCTATACAGTCAGTTGCAGTGCAGTCGCAAAGTGCGCGCTTCCAGCGGGTAACCTGTGCAGTATGAAACACACAGCGCTCAGGCACGAGGCGCGGTAAACACGTCTGTCTAGCGCTTTTCAAAAAAAGCAATGGAAATGTAGCACTTAACATGTTTTGCAGTAATTACTGAACAGTCTGTGGAGAAATAAAACTGATCGCACTACAATAAAATATGCAGTCGCACAGATGCTCCTAAATATTATTTGAGGTCACTTAGCTTAAAATTCGAGCCCTGTTCTGGGGTAGGTGGATTGCAAAGAAACATGTCTGAGATTATAGGATCTCTTACCTATTTTTTATCAGAACAGTCCCACCTAAAGACATTTTTATTCAAGTTTTTACATGTTTTGTTGCCAAAAATTTACAAAACCGTATCTCTTCCTAATGGATGGAAAGACTGACAGTGTGTCATTTGTGTAGACTACAATATATTCTTTCTTTCTGTTCTTTGTACTTCCGCATCTGAAAAATTTTATACCGAGACTAATGTAACAGGAGTGAGCTGTAGTCAATTTAAATAGAAAAAACAGTTTGGAAACTCTCATGCTGAGGAAATTGTGAAATTCTGTTTATTCATATTCTTACAACTGGAACTTTAGTCTCAGAGTTAGACTGCGTCACATAGGCTTTCAGCATATTAATATGAAAGACTCTGGACTTTTTCTTGCGATTTGGGGTGTCATCAACATAATCAGTGTCACTCAGTTTCTCTTTAATCTCATAGGGACCAGAATATTTAGCCTGACGTGCCGAACCAGGCACAGGAAGTAAAATGAGAACTTTGTCTCTAATTTGTACAGCTTTTTGATCATACCTAGCTTTCAATTGCTCTTGGGCAGAATCAAGCGAGCGTTTTGCCAGCATCCACACTTTATGCAATCGCTCACGAAACGAACTAACGTAATCTAAGACATTCTGAGTGGGAGATGGACAGTCAGAAGAAAGAAATTGCTCTTGCAAAATCTTTAATGGACCACGAACAGAAAGAGTGTCCAAAGATCAATTCAGACGGACTAAAACCGATAGAAGCTTGAGTTGTGGTCTGAGTTGCAAAGAGTAACAATGGAATTTCCTCATCCCATTCCTTCTGTTGTTCAACACAAAAAGTTCAGAGCATGGACTTGAGAGTTTGATGAAATCGTTCGATAGCACCTTGAGACTGAGGGTGATACGCACTAGATACTTGATGCTTAATGTTTAATTTTTTTATTACTTTGGCGAACACTTTAGACATGAAATTGGTTCCTTGATCCGACTGAATGTATTTCGGAGCAGTAGTACAGAATTTAACAATTGCTTTGACAATTGCATGAGCCTAAAGTGAACGTAGTGGTATCGCTTCAGGATACCTAGTCGACGTACATATTAATGTTAACAAGTAGGAATTTACAGATTTAGTCAATCAGTCAAAATCCGCTCAAATGGTTCACCAAGTACAAGTATCAGTTTCAATGGCGCTGGGGGAATAACCTGATTGGGCTTGCCAGATAACTGACACGCATGACAAGACTTACAGAATTTAGCAACGTCAGATTTCATCACAGGCCAAAAGAAATGCTTCAACAAACCATCATAAGTTTTCCGAACACCTATGTGACCGGAAAGCTCATGGTCATGTGCCACACTCAGCACTTGCTCGCGAAAGGGTTTTGGAACGACGACTTGAACAACAGTGCCCCATGACATGATGACATGATGTGGAGACCACTTAGCATAAGAACGCTGTCGTCAAAGTAGTAAGCCACGGGATGCTCTGGCAAAACTCAAAGCTCTTGAGCTCACTTCACTACACATGTGCTAAAAACATCAGGAAACTCCTTCTCTAGCACATCTTCGTCATGTGCAACAGGCACATCCATCACTTCAGGTAAACAGAACACTTTGTCACCTGCCAGATCATTTCCCAAAATGAGCGATACACCTTTAACAGGTAATTCAGTCCGAACTGCCAGTCTAACATTCCCCGAAACAATCTTAGAGCGCAAAAAGACATTATGCAAAGAAACTTTGACTACTAAAAGATCAATGCCTTGAACTAGCACATTGGTACCACAATTTGACTGTTCTGAAAATGGCAACACACTCGCTAAAATAAAGGATCGAGTGGCACCTGTTTTACATATTCCTTTCACACGGTTTCCTTTCTAATTCGGCTTCGTCAAGTGAAACAACACCATTAAAGATGAACGGGTCAAAAGTAGCTTCAGTGGCTGTGTTCAAAGAGATCAGTTCGGAAGAAAAGATAGGTCGCTCAACTAATGCGACACTTTTGAAAGTGTTCGCTTTCTTGCTAGATATACGTTTCAGAACAGGACAAGCAGCAATAAGATGCCCCACCTTATGACAGTAAAAACATTCGCGACTTTCACTACTGTCTGCACTTGAACCGTTCTTAGGCATTACTGTGACATCCTTAGAACTATGAAATCGATCAGGGAAATTATGCTTTGTGGCCGAAAATTTTACTTTATGAGTAAACTTTACGAACTCATCAGAAAAAACAGCAGTGTCAGGAAGAGAAGACACTTTCTGCTCATTTAAGTAAACCATGATTTTCTCAGGTAAACAATTCTTAAACTCCTCCAACAACATTAAATCCTTAAACTGCTCAAACCTGACTACTTTGTTTGCTGCGCACCACTTCTCAAACAAATTTGCTTTGTCTCTCGCGAATTCTACATAAGTTTGACTAGAGGTTTTCATATGACTACGGAACTTTTGTCGGTACGCTTCGGCAACTAATTCATAAGCACGCAAAACGGCAGTTTTCATTATATCATAATCGAGGCTTTGTTCAAGCGTTAACGCCGAACAAACTTCTTGTGCTTTACCAACGAGTTTACATTGCAATAACAGCGGCCAAACGTTATGCGGCTATTTTAACATGGCGGCGATTCGCTCAAACACAGTGAAGTAAGTGTCAACCTCGCTTTCTCGAAACAGTGGAACTAGTGAAATTTGATGACTAAGATCAAATTCAGATGGACTTACTTGTGGGTTGCGTCGTGGTGCAGGGATAGGACTCGGAGTGGAAACAGCAATGGGTGACGACACCGGCACGCTCACACCAAGCACATCAGCAGTTGAGGAGTGAACAGGTGATTTAGTTTTGAGTTCAAGCTCCAGCTCTTTGAGCCTTATATCTCGCTTGGTTTCAAGCTGCACTGTGCATGCATGCAACAGCTGACTCTGATATCGTTGCCTGCTCAACTCCACATCTAGCTCTTTAAGTTTGATTGCCAGTAAGGGATCTCTCGGAGAAGGTAGATCGATGGGATCTATGCTGGCTAGCTCCTCAGACTTGGGTTGCTCACCCTCACCCGCGGAAACCGGCAACCGAAATGCAACACCCGCCGACTCACTCTCCTCTGGCAAAACTCCACCAAGTGTCTATGAATCACCTCCTTAATCTCCCGTTTCACTGCACCACGAGGGACTGTAATCTGATACAAATCCGCAACTGCAAACAGATCATCTTTGCGGCAAGTATCTAACTGTTCAGACGTAGGCTGAATCGCAAATGTTTCTAGCTCAAATTTTGAAGACATTCCGAATTCCCTCCCCCTTAAATTGAAAACAACTAGCCAAACAATATACAAAGCAAATTTTAATGAGACGACGCCACTCCAAATGGTTTCAGAAAAACATCAGTTTTTGGACGAGCCCCCAAATTCTGTTACGACCGCTAGGCTTCAGTCATAACAGAAAAAGGAAGAGAGTCCACACCAGAGAGAATTCAAAATAATAATGTATTTATTTACAAAAAAAACAGATAAGGGTTTTATCGTCAGGGGTAGACAAGGCCAAAATAACAAACAGAACAAACTTCTTTTACAAACTAATTTACCTACAACAAAACTAAAGAAAACAAAAAAACATTTAGCTTCCCTACCTCCCTTTAACATAAACAAAATTAAAAAATGAGGTATAAATAAATTGGCGTCGAACCCCCTACATCCCTTAATTAGACAAAACAATGTTTACAACAGATAAATATAACATTGAGTGACAAAATAAATCAAAATATATTACCAGGTCAAAAATCAAACAAACCTCAGGAAAAAAATGGAGAATCAAACAAAGGCTCAA
Source organism: Beaufortia kweichowensis (assembly GCA_019155185.1). NCBI lineage: Eukaryota > Metazoa > Chordata > Actinopteri > Cypriniformes > Gastromyzontidae > Beaufortia > Beaufortia kweichowensis. The sequence goes on along the minus strand of CM032797.1, from coordinate 1,023,078 downwards.
CAAATAAACAAACACGTACACAGTTTTACAGAAATACTACCGATCTCTCTCTCTGATATTGCTCTCTAATTCAAAACGAAGCCAAAAGTCACAAAGCTCGACGGCACACAAAATGGCATGAAGCCCTGAATGAGTGTTTGGGGCGGTCCTTATATCTGGATCAGGTACTTGGCAGGACCAATCGCAGTCTTCGAGTGATTATAGGAAACACCAATCTTCAACAGACATACATCTACCACACAGAGAGATACAGTATACAAAAACAAAAACCAGTTGATAAAATGAAAGAACTTCAAGATCATAACATCATGGAATTCTGGAACATTATTCATTTTTACGTAACATACCAGTTACGTAACTTATTGGTACTTTTTGGTAATTTCATGACTTAGCATGGTGGAAGGGGGTAAGTAGCTGGGACGCTCACTTTCTCTAAACTTAAAAAACTCTAAACTTGTCTCCTAATGTTTGTAAGACGCTTTGGATAAAAGTGCCAGCTAAATGCCTAAATGTAAAAAACTGCAAAGTGATCACAAAGCTAAGGTGAATCAAATGAAAAACTTGATCTTATCAATGAAAAATCTCATAAACAGTGTTGGGAGTAATGCGTTACAAAAGTAATGTATTACAGTAACGTATTACTTTTTCCTGTAACGCAGTAGTGTAAGGCATTACTAATACATTTAGAGTAATATTTTTCAAATGTTCAGTAACGCTTGCGTGATGCAAACTTTTCGCCCGGCTTATTAACAAATAAAAAAGTAAGTTATATTTCCTGTTCGTCTGTGAATAGGCGCGTTGGTGTCATTAATCTCCCTCTGGCTGGTGGAACTTTTACTTTGTAATGGGAATGATTTCAGCCTCTGAGCTCGAGGTCAGAGGCTATTGGTTGAATGGTTCGCAGTAAGCAAAGCGGCAAATGAATGAAAATGGCAGAAGACAGTACATTCGCGAGATGGACAGATTACTTTGATTTTGTCGAGATAAGGACAAGAAGAATGTTATTGTCAAATGCAACCTTTGTATACACCCAAGAGAATTATCTACGTCGAGAAATAGCACTAGCAATTTAAAAAAACATCTCGAAGTTGCCATCATGATACTTACAGAGAAAAAAGAAAACAGAGGACTGTTGAGTGATAAGCCAAAACAGCAGAAATTAAGGTTTCTCGGTCTGCCATCTACCACTTGAACCTCGAGAAGTCAGAAGACTTGTGGCAGAGTATGTTGTCGAGGACATGTTACCATTGTCAAAAACTCCTGCTTTCAGGATAATTGGCAAGATCCCTGTGACCAGCAGCAATGACAAGGTAAGCTAACGTTTACATGATGACTAGCTAGAATTCTATATAATCTAGTTCAGGGATGGGACTATTTTGTTTAAATAACAGTGTTAAATAAATGTATTTTGTATTTAAATGTGTTTAATCTAGTATTTTCGATTTTCAAACTAAAATACTTTTTTACCAATTAACCTTCTTATTAGACTGCATTAATGGGCAGTATTTTGAGTACTTCCATTTGAAATACAAAATACTATTATTTTGTAATAGTATGTTGTATTTAAATGCATTTAATCTTGTATTTATTTTTCATTATTGCTATATTCACTTTAATTTCATTTTTGTATTGAAAAGTGTTCTAGTTCTATAGTTTCAGAGACCAATAGCTATCTGTCTTGTTATCCTAAGTGGATTAGTGGATTAATTTAGTCTTTTTTAGAGGCATAAAGATCTCTGTTTGATCTGTTTTCTTTCTAAGCAGTTAGGCTTAGTGTCTCTGGTATGTTTAGCCTGTATGTTCATTTCTATGGTCTAAAATGACTGAGGTTGAGGGGTTGGTCCTCTAATTGCATGTTATACTGAGAAAGCGTAAGCTATGTTCACCATGCTCACTTTGTGCATGACAGTTTTGTGTTGTTAACCACTTGAATTTAAAGTGAATAAAATAATGGTAACAATAAGAAAAGAAAAATCTGCATCTTGTCATGGCATTGGAGTTTACATATAGTCCTGTTTTGTCTAATATGAATATACCCAAGCTATTCACAGATATTGCCAGATAATCACTTTACCTCTACCATACTTTTAACAAACTTAGATCATTTGTGATTCTGGCTGTCATCCTTTCTTGCATTGTCTTGAGCCTTCACGTTGCAATTATAAACTATATTGTTAGTAGCCTGGATAGGCCATGTCATTATGCTACATCATTTTGCTTTCTACTGGATGTAAAATGCTCTGCAGTACATTTTGTCATTTTAGAATGTTAAGTTCTAATTCTGTAGTTATTTTGGTGAAAGTAACTAAAAAGTAATACAAGAGTCATGTAATGTATTACAATTCTGAGACGGTAATATTGTAAGGTAAGGGATTACTTTTAAATATCAGTAACAAGTAATCTGTAATGTATTACAGAATGGAAGTAACTTGCACAACACTGCTCATAAAGCATAATGAAAATGCCTTACAAGTGTCTTCAATGTTATTATCTTTCAAATGTTCAAACAATGATGCATCTGCTTTACACAAACAAGTGGTTTCTTTTCTTCCTCCTGATGAGTTAAACAAACAAAATAAATGGTTTGATTTCATCTCAACTGTGGTTGAATGTAGCAAGGAATATGAGGCAAAAAGCTCAAGTAACAGAATTTAAAGGTGCAAGGTCAAGTGCCCATCACTCTCTGTTGCTCATGATACAAGTGCAAAAAATAACTGTTGACTGTTGAATCTCAGCTAAATTATGGTTTCAATATTCCATCTACTGCTGAACCAGTTATTATTTCACAATATGAATATTTCAAATGAATATCAGAACTGTGATATGGACTATGATTATGTGCAAAATCAAGTACAATCAACCAACAGTGTTTCCAATGTGAGCAACAGAACTTTATCTAGGATGACAACAAAAACCTCATAGATCTCGATCCAGTCAATCTTCTATTGCATCTGCTCGTCTTAAGGTTGAGGCCGAAATGGCAGTCTTGCTAGCACATCAGAAAATGTTATCACAGAAACATGCACTGGAGAAGGAAGAGGAGAATTCGAGGAGAAAGAAGGAGCAAATAGAGTTGGATGCTAAAATTGCGGTATCAATGGCAAAGATGAAATTGTATGATGATGTGAAGTCAGAACCCAGGGATCATATGAATTATTTTGATGCAAGTGTTGTACAAGTGAGGAATGTTGGAATCAGTACTCTTAACCCCTATGTGAAGTCTTGTTTACAGTCAAGTCCACATTCAATGCCACAACAGCCAGGAATTCAATAAGTTTCCCAACTAAGTCAGTTCAACAACATCAACAGACCGTAAGATCTAAAACAATGTCAGCACATCTTACATTACCAGTGTAATGAGTGCAGGGTGCACCTGGATCGTGTTTACAGGATGGTCTCGAAGGAGGAAGTATCCTTAAGCTCATTGATAAACAAAATGAAATTACTGCCCTATTAGTTCAACCAAAAAGCTTGTCATCACTTCCACCAAGGGAAGTCCCAATATTTGATGTAGATCCATTACATTATCACGACTTTATACGAAGCTTTGAAGAAGTGGTGGAGAAAAGAGCAAGTAGCTATGCTGATTGTTTGCATTTCTTAGAGCAGTACACTTGAGGGCAATCTAAGGAGCTGTCAACATATGATTCACAAAGGCTACATAAGAGCTAAAGCTCATAAAAGACAAGTGAAAATACTCAGATTTGGTATTTGGAAACATTCATGATGTTCTGCCTATTGGAGAAAGAAACCTGAACAAAGTGATTGTGCTTATTGGCCTTATTTAAGTAATTTATGTTTGTCTCTAATTGATGCAGATGTAGAGCTGCTGATTGGCGCTAACGTACCTGAGGCATTGGATCCATGGCAGATTATTCAGAGCCAAAATAATTCAATTCAATTCAATTTTATTTGTATAGCGCTTTTCACAAAGGTCATTGTATCAAAGCAGCTTTACATGTATTGACAGATAGCAGTCAGTGATTCAAAAAAACTCTTTAAAAGAGAAAAAAACCCTGACATGACGTGTTATAGTTGCAATCCGTAGCATGTGCAATCCGTAATAAAGGACACAATTTGCCATTGATCACATCTATAACTCGCTATGCAGTTTACAGGATACAGATACAGACATTATAGGATACAGACAATCACTTTAAGAGAGTGAATAAAAATGTTATATGTTAAGTATAATGTGGTAGATTTGATTTTAATTTAACAGGTGCAGGAGGTTGTCCTGGGTAGTCATCATTTAGCAGCACCAGGATGGACATCAGGTAGGGCAGTGTTGTGCCAGCTGGAACTCAATCCTCGGGATACCTCGGAAAAGGGAGAGAGGGATAGAGAGAGAGAGAAAAGGAGAGAGGACAAGAGTGGGAGAGGGGGACAAAACAGACTAACATTAGCGTAGCGGCCGTTCATATGTAGATGTAGGCAGTTATATGTGATAACACATGCAGTATGTAGTATGTGTGTGTGTGCCCGGTTCCGGTTGAGTTAACTATTGCGGCCTTAGAGAGTTGGATCTGAGATTATGTGAATGCGAGGCTAAAGAGATAAGTCTTTAATTTAGTTTTAAACTGTTCGATATTTTTAAACTTTTCCATATGCCATTAAGACCATGTTTGGATGGGCAGTTAATGGATCAATTAAACGACAGGAGAAGTATGCTGTTGAGAAGCATCCTCATAACTGTTAATAGGATCACAGTTATGAAACTGGATGAATTGTGGGAGAAACAGTTCAAGGCTGACTTTCCTGAATGTGTTCAAGAGGAACAGCAAGGTTTGTCAAAGGAAGATCATCAATTCATGGATTTTGTTTCATGGTCAGAAAGACCAATCAATTGGCCATTATTGCATTGGTCTTCCATTGAGGATTCTGTGTTTTGGACAGATAGCACCTATGCTATCTGACAGATAGCACCTATCAACTCTGTTGGCTATGAATGCTTCGTAGCCAACAGAGTTGCTGAGATTGGAAAGGTTTCTGAAATCACACAATGGAGGTATGTAAATTCTTTCAACAATCCAGCAGACCTAGCATCCAGAAGTTTAAAGGTGGATTCATTCTTGAAGAACCAGAGATGGATTTCTTGGGATGAAATAAATCTTTATTCTTCAGAAAATTGCAAGTATCATCTGCAAGTTGATTTATCAAGATATTGTTATCAGCTATTTGAATGCCCTCAATATTTGAGCAGTGTATCGTGTAAAGGCTTAGAAGCTCTGCAACTAACAGAAATAAAAAAGGTGAGACAGGACAGCCTTGCCTGATACCTCTTCCAACAACAAATCGAGACTAAGTCCCTTTTGACAAGGAAACACAACTATTAATGTTCTTATACAAGGTCTGCAGAGAATTCACAAAATTGGGGCCAAAACCAAAAAGCTTTAAAGCTTTATACATAAAGGCATGCTCTACTGTATCAAAAGCTTTATAGAAGTCTAAGAACAATAAAAGAGCATCATCATTAATCAATTTGGAATAATCCTCAAGATCTAAAACAAGATGAATGTTATTTGAAATGTGTCAACCTTTCATAAAACCAGATTGTGAGGGTGAGATAAGTTCTTCTAAACAAGGCTTCAATCTCTTCGGATATACTGTAGCTCATAGGCGAAGTTTCACTTTTGTGCTTGGGGGGGCACCTACCAGGCCAGCAGACCACGAGCTCAGATTTTTTTTTTATATCATATTTATATATCATACATTCTACATATAAAATACATTTACAATGAACAATGACTTTATACAAAGAATAGCGAATAGAACAGACTCTTTATAGTTGCTGTTTTGTTTTGCATCGGCAGTGATAGGGTTAACACGGGGAGTGTGTTAGACGGGTGCGCTTGTTACAGTGTGTTCTTCTTCGTTCCGATTAAAGTTCATAAACAGAGCCTCCCTTGACCTGTCATAGAACTACTTCAGACATTACAATATCTTACCTAATGCAGAAGAAGCCGCCTCTTTTTCCGAGATGCCTAGATGTCCACTATCTTCTCTTCTGATAGATTTGCAGTCAAATCGTTCTCTATGTGCAGTAGGGAAAGATCCGAGAATCTGTCCTGAGCCATTGAAGACCGGAGCCAGTTTCTTATTCTTCTCATAACTGAGAAACTTCTTTTCGACAACTAAGTTTAGGCGGCTAAACTTCTTTCTGATGTAGCAGACCCAACAGGCAGTGTGAGTGCCAGCTGCATTTTGTTTATTCAGCGCGTGAAACAGAACGAGAAGAGCGTCCACTCACGTACCGCGATACTTTGAGATTCGCAAATCGCGGGAGAATGTAATAAAGCTACAGTAATAAAAAATTAAATACAGTAATTAAAATTAATTAGCCATATCTTACTCATTCTATACACAGAACTAATAAGGTAAGACAAATAAAACGAGAAAATATGAATTCTGTCATAAAAAAAGGCACAAGGCAGGCATTAATTGGCTCTGGTCTGGGGGGGCATTGCCCCCCCCAAACTCCGCCTATGCTGTAACTAATATTTTATCACAATTGAGCAAAGTTATAGGTAGCCAATTATCTAAGAGTTTTTTGTCTTTATTTGGTTTTGGTATTAATGTAATTAAGCCTTGCTTCATAGATTCAGATAATTCCCCCAACCAAATTTTCCTTAAAAGCATCTAAAATCATAAAATTGAAATGGTAAACCGTCAGGGCCCAGACTTTTATTAAGAGGGGTCTTTGCAATTATACTATCCAATTCTTCCATTGTTATCTCACTCTCACAATTATCACAACTATCCTCACTCAAAGTTGGAATAAAAGATTCCACCTTACAAAAAGATTGTTTGGAGAATTCTGAATTAAAACAAAGAATATAAAGTTTCTAAAAAAATTAACAAACTTTGAAATTTCCCTCTTACCATTAATTTCAAGGGCAGAAATCAATCTAGACTCACCTCTTCTCTTTTCTAAATTGAAAAAAAAACAACTTTAACCATTTTGCACTTAATCTGATAAATGCACCTCTGTCCCTCTCTGTATAAAAAACTTCAAGATCTTCACCCAGAGCATACAATCTCTCCAAATCTAGCTCACTAGGTGGAGATAGAGATAAAATATGATTTACATCCTTAAAGATTGTGACGATTCTCAATTCCCTTGCTTTAGAAAGCTGTTTGCCAAACTGTATAGAAAATTTCATACTTAAAATATTCCCACTTTATAATTGCAGAATCTGAATTACCTTTAATATTTGTTATAATTTCTTGAATAACTAGGCAGTATGAAAAGTATTGGTGTTAGATTTGCTTGAATTTGGCTGAGCAGTCTTTGGGTGGCTCGCCAATGTACTAGAATGCTTCTAGTACATAAAAAGAAGAAAGCAGGACGAAGTGCTTGTGGGGAAAGGAGTTTGATTAAAGGTGGTTGTGTAGCATGGTTCTTGGCGATGTAACCCAAAGTACTGTCCATTTGACCAGACCTTTATACCTTGTAAAAAATATACCTGTCTTCAAACAAAAGACAAATACTATTGGGACCTCCTACTAGAAAGACTACAATAGGCAGGATAGGTGGGTCTTCCTGTATATTGGTTATATGGGCCATTTAGTTCACACAGTTATGTTAATTACATCAGGGCACAGATGCAATGTAAATAAATCTGACACATATGTTGATTACATTTGGGGCACAGTCACACAATGTAACACATCTGAGAAACATTACCACCATGGACGTGTCTGTAGGCATCTAACAAATAACATTTACATTTAGGCATTTAGCTGACGCTTTTATCCAAAGCGACTTACAAATATTAGGAGATAATAAGAAAGGCTCTTAAACAAATTCCGCAACAATCCATAAGTGGAAGCTCCCATAGCACTAAGCAATGTTGCTACTTGCTTCGTATCAGTGCGATGCACTCAGACACATTCAGACATTACCCTATAGCCCTCTTCTACCTGAGTAAACCACACCCACTAGTTAACATATCATTTGCATACAAGTTGGCTTTGAAAAAGAAAACTGTGAAATAAAAAAGAAAATTAAATGAAAAGTCAGTATTATTGCGTGAACACTAATAAAAGTTTCTTTTTCACATTTGCCTTTTCATTTTAATTTTGGCAGTTAAATTTTGGCGCCAAGATGTCAGTGAAAATGAAATGTCAAATCACCAATTGTATAAAAGGAGAGGACAAAATCTTTTTTTAGAGAGATTATAACATGACATAAGGGGAGAATTCAGTCATTGTTCAGCTATTAACCTCAGTTGGGAAGTGTCTTAGCGTATCATATATTTTTTGTGCTTTAGGATCTTTCAAGATTTTTAAAGATTTCACATACAGTTTAAATTCATTTTAAAAAAACAACAAAGTTGGGAGATGATTTCACAATTCTTCATAAAATTCTTCAAAATTGTTCATAATTTAAAAAATGTCCGTTGGTATCCATTAAGTCGGCCATGGACCATATGTTTCCCCCATACCAATCCTCGAAGAACAGAGATCGGTTGCGGTGCAAAATATACCTGTTGTTCCAGAGTACAGATGTATGGGGTGAGAAGCTATGTACGTATAACATTTTCCAATACAAGAGTATTTGTTTGTGAAACTCTGACAATGATATAGGTAATTTATTAACATTAAAGTCCGCTCTAAGAGGGAATTCTAATCCTACAATTTTCTTGAATAAGGTCTTTGGAATACAATACCAAAAGGAGTTGCTGTGTTTGATCCAAGATTTTAACCAATTTATTTTTAAGGTTCCATTAAGGCAGTCAAAATCAATAACTTTTAGTCCTCCATCTTTTATGTCTTTAACCATATTGTTTTTTTTTCATATAATGCGGTCTGTTTCTCCAAATGAAGTTTAGGTTGATTTGGTTGATAGATTTAATCAATTTGTTTGAAATGGCATTGGAATAGGCTGAGTAAATACACCTTGATAAACATTCCATCTTAGTTAGGTAAATTCCACCTAGTATTGATAAGTCCCTCTGTAGCCATCTATTTAATCTTTAATTTTATTTTCTACATTCAGAAGTTGTCTGCTCTCAAAAGTAAACACTTTTCATCACACAAACAAAAGTCTGTGGTCATGTGTGCGATTCACTTTAAGTTACGCCCCCGCTACACGCCACGCCCCTTCAAACTAAATCGTGTTTTCTTGACATCTCGCGTGGTTCTGTGTGATTTGGAGCTCAAACAAGCCTTTCTCAGTCATATCGCGAGACTTAGTGTAAGTCCCCGCTTCACAACCCCGCGGAAGAGCATGTTGGTTCTCTGTGTGTTGTGTGTAGTAGTTGAATGTTATTAGGAACACGCTACAGGTTCTTTTATATATCGCGTCAAATTAAAACTCCAGTCACATAGCATGGCGGAAAATGTGTCTGATAAAACCGTTAAGTGTCCAGTTTGCAGGGGATTTTGAAGCAGTAAACATTAATGGCCATTTGGATGAGTGTTTACAGACGCATGACGATCATGAATCACCTGGACCACCGTACAAAAAACCTCGTACTGACACACGTCCTGCTTCTGCAGTTTTCTCCCTCTTTCACAGCGAAGCCAGAGTCGCTGATCAGAAACAAAAGCTTGAATCAGTGATCACGTGTCCAGAGACTGCAGAAGTGAAAGTGATGGGGAGGTCTGAATGTCCAGATGGACCAACATCTACATGCGCGAGAGCGTTCATGCTAAACAACGAAAAGCCCTTGGCGGATGCATTGAGACCAAGCACACTGGAAAAGTATTTCGGCCAGAATAAACTGATCGGAGAACAGACTCTGCTCAGATCTCTGCTGCAGTCAAACCAGATCCCATCCTTGATACTCTGGGGGCCGCCAGGCTGCGGAAAGGTCTCTGGTTTGTATTTAAGGGACTTCTTAACAGTGATTTAACTCGTTTAACGTTTGCATAAAGTGTATTTTGGCTGGGCTTGAACCGACCCCACATGAACTACTACTTACATACTATACTGTGTACTAAATCATACTGTACTGTGTACTAAATCATACTGTACTGTGTACTAAATCATACTGTACTTTGCATCTTTCTGAAAAGCACATGCTTACTTTGTGACACAGCAGAGGATTAATAATAATACATTATTGTATAATTATGGCTTTATTTTTGTTAGTAACTTATTGATGGGGTAGATTGAGTACTTTTGAAATGTTTTTGCAAATGTAGAGACGGCCAAATTATGCATCTCTTAATTCATGTGTCGACTATGTGTGCTGTTGTGTAACGTGTAACTTATGTGGATTGCAGTGTCACAGAGATGGTGCTTTGCAAAGACATTACAACGTTGCCGTTTCATATTTGGTCTTCTTTTTGATTATGGAGACATACACATTATTTTCTTGCTTTGAATTTTTCTGAGGAAAATACATAGTCCTGCACCATTTTATTCTCAATATACACTTTAGAGTCCTTGTCCCAGGCTCTCATGAGCTTTTCATGTACTTGTTATTATAGAATGAAAGCTCATCATCTTATTGCTGTGATGGATAAGTCAATTCATGCTATATTGGCAACCCAAAGAAACCTTTATCCTGTGTCTGGTTTTACATAGTTTCTATGGTTTTACAGAAAATCTGTTGATATAGTTTGTCAACAAGACTTGGCTTTCCATAGGAAGTCTATCAAAAACTTCAGTTAAAACTAGATATTGTTGAAAAAAATCATCCTAATCATCACAATCATTATTGGAGCTTATGGCCATATGGACAACTTAAGTTTAAGTCTCGGTTCGTGGTACCTACCCGATCCCACCCCCATTCTCTCCCCACTGTACTATTCTAATAAGGACAAAAAGCCAAAAAATAAATCATCATCATCATTGTCACAACTTAGTAAAATGTTTTATCATAACATCAAATGATTTTTGCAAATAACACCTTCCCATGTTTATTGCTTACAGACCACTCTGGCCCACATTATTGCCAGCTCCATTAGGAAGAAAGGTGCAGGTCGCTTTGTGACACTGTCCGCCACAAGCGCTTCAACCAGTGAGGTGCGTGAGGTGATCAAACAGGCCCAGAATGATCTCCGTCTGTGTAAGAGAAAGACCATTCTGTTCATCGATGAGATACATCGCTTTAACAAATCCCAGCAGGTCAGTTGCATTATAAATAAAAGGGAGAGTAAGCGATTTCTGAGAAATGCTGTTGATATTTGAAAATGACATTCAAACATTCACATTCGTGAACATTTGCTAGATTAGTGTTCCATGTACATTTTGAGAAAAAAGTCCCTGCTGTGTAAAAAGGGCAAACAAACAAAGTCGATTGGACCGATCCGCACAATACAGCCTCACTCTTGTAGCCAATCAGCAAATGGGAGGCGTATACGCTTAAAGTACTGTCACTGTTACTATATTAGTAAAAAGAAAAAAGGCTACGATCAGTCAAGAGTGAGGACACGGATTAATATTGGTAAAACTTTCCAACGCTGGAGAGACTTGAGACGGTGTTAAGGCCCGAAAACGGACGTCGAACTTGCGTTGTATCTGCTTGATGAGTGAGAAACATGGGTTTTGCTGTTTTTGTAATGTTAACTATAGTAATGCAAAATTTAATTGTATAACTTTATATTTTTGATCGCTGCCTTAATTGTGCTTTTGACTAAATTATCTGCTTATATATTTCCTATTGTACAAATGATTTATAATAAAGTGTTATGCTTTATATCATATTTTGTTTTATTATAAACACATACATATTATATAGGATAATCAGAGCACACACAATTTGCGTGACGCATCAAGTACTCTGCTGTTCCGTTTTCCATATAACTGGACTTGCGTCCTCCCGTCCTCGAGAATTCAAACTCCCCAGTCTGAACTTGCAAGTTCAGATCTAGCAAGGACGCACGTCTTAATGTTGCATTCTTGGAATTGAGAAAAGGCCCTAGAAAAGAGCAGTGCGCTGCGCTTTTTTATGTTGCTAGGCAACCAAGCATCTGTAAACTTCCATCACTACAACCGACGCCCCGCCTCTCCCTTCATTCGATTGAACAGTGGAAAAAAACGTGAATGACGTATAACAACATTTTCTGGTTGTACATTTCTGTAGTTAATAGGCTAAACTACCACTCTGTTACACCTTGAGACTAGTTCTTTAGAGGAAAAGACAGAAGGTAGTACTCATTTGTTTTCAGTTTTCTTCAGATATTTTTCCTTCTAATGCAATCACATACTGTTTTATGTGTAACTTAATACATTTTGGGGTCAAAACGTATTAAGGCAGCCTGTACAGTTTATCCTAAATACCAGTGACAGAAGGCAGTTACGATGCATTGTATTTTAGAGAATGTACAATGTTTTATCTTAGACAGGAATAACACTTATCATGTGACTTATCACTTGGCACTTGTGGAGTGCTATAGATTGTTCACTCATGATTTCTTTCGTCAGTATTTATTAATCTTCGTGTTCTCGTCTCAGGATACCTTCCTCCCTCACGTAGAGTGTGGCACCATCACTCTTATTGGGGCCACTACAGAGAACCCATCCTTTCAGGTGAACAGTGCATTATTGAGCCGCTGTAGGGTTTTGGTTCTGGAGAGGCTGTCAGTGGAAGCGGTGGGCTTGATTCTGCATCAGGCTGTTGAGTTTCTTGGAGTCCAGGTGTTAAAGGAGAACGCAGGGGAACCAGACTCTTCAGCTGCCTGCTCAGAGTGAGTGTTGATGTTTATCCAGTTTGCCTTTATCTTAAATTTAGCAGTGAAATGTCAGCAGGTGCGCTGCAAAATAGCTTTACACAATTAAGTAGCCTTTTCATTCCCTCTGTGTTTTAATAATGTTAATGACAATACAGAATAGTATTTATGTATTTTCTGTTAGGGGGAGACGAGTAAAGAGCTTGGCTGTAAACCCCACAACAGGGGTGCAAACTTTTCAACTTTCAGTGAAATTCGCCGTTTTCACCTTGAAATGGGTCATTCACGTGAATCGTGTAGATCTGTAAAATCGGGGATTGTCGTAGTTGTATCTGCAAGTCATCTGTGTCACGTCACCTGTAGCGGTTTTTCCCCTGTTGGCAAAGGAATGGACCCGCCCTACTCTGCCTCTGTTTTTTCCTTAAAACAAGCAAAATAATCTGCTAATAGGTTAAGCAAAATTATCTTATTTCAAACCGAATTTTTTCAGAAAGACTGCAGTAGAAACTGTGGCACGTAGCACAAAAGAGGAAGAAGGCAGTGGAGGTGTTGATGCAGGTCAAGAAGACCAAAAAGCAGATTCAATGCTGCTTTTGTTGCTAAATAGAACATTTTGTATTTCGCACTTTCACTTGCTAAATTGTTTAAATTGTTTGTAGTTCCTAATATTATTGTGTGATGAAGGTATATTTTGGTACTTTGTGTTTTTGAGAGAGGGAGAGGGAGTCCTGCGTTATGTATTGTGTATGTGTTTGTTGCGGGGGGGGATTGAATCATGGTTTGTTTAGTTTGTCACCATTTTCACCCCTGAAAAGTTTGCACCCCTGCCACAGTGATGTGTATTTATATCATACAGTACCGGTAAAAAGTTTGGAAACAGTTGTTTTTCCACATTTTACACTAGTAGTAAACTCATCAAACCATGGAACACAATTGTAACTGTGGGAATTATGGTGCACCCAAAATAAATGTTATATTTGAGTATCTTCAAAAGTAATCACCCTTTGTCTAGAATTCAGTTCTTACTGTGCGTTCACACCGGACGCGAATGAAGCAAATAAATCGCGCTATTCGCGCGTAGTTGGACGCGTGAACATTTTGAGTTTACTCGCTTCATTCGCGCGTGAAATTCGCATCTCCAGACACGTTGCAAAATGGCTGTCAGACTCTTCCACTTCTTTCTGCACACTTCCTCTGAATAAATACATCAACTTTTCAGCGGGAAAGTAGTTGTAAAATACCGGCTTTAGCAAGTTAGTAGTCTCAATATGTATATATAGCTCAAATTGAGTAAAGAGCGTTGATTACAACTTACCAGATTGCCCGACCTCCTCACTCACTTTCCTCCAAGCAAGATCCTTTTTATTCCTGTTTCTGTAGAAGTATGAAGACAGTGTTTCCCCTAGGTTTACAGCTTTGGGGGGGGGTTGGTTGGGGAAAATGACACGCGCGTTGTTCTGAACGTCATCACGTCATGAAGCGGCCTGCATAGCGTATTAAATATCTCTTGTCTTATTTATTCAGCAGATTTACAATGTCCTGACTAAAAACATTTTAAACACAAATATGTAAATAGTGAGGTGCATGTAATTCATTAATATAAACATGTTAATGAAATTACAGGTTTCAGTTACCCGTCATGTAATTACCACAATATATTATGAATAAGTTAGGCCGTACGTAATTGGTATGTCATGTCTTAGATGAGAACCCTGCTGTCACATTTATTTATGTATGTATTTAGTTAGATTTAGTTAGAGTATTTCCCCTCTGACAGCCAAACTGGATCAGAACCTGTCATCCGGTGATGACTGGACATTTGATGCTTGTCAGGGGCAGCACTTCGAGCTAGGGATGGGTATCGTTAAGGTTTTAACGGTATTACTACTTTTATCGATACCACTTATGGATCCGGTACTTTAACGGTACTCTTATCGGTACTTTTGTTGTGTTTTTAATAAAAAACAAAACAAATTGAGAACAGAATTAACACTTTATTTTTTAAATGTAAAATAAAATAATTATCTATAGCCTAACAAACAGCAATGTTTGAGCAAATATATATTATACAAACAAAATAAATCAAATAAATAATTTCTTTTGTAAAAGAATGTCCAGTGCTTTAAAGCAACACAGTTGGGCAGGTAGACTGCAGAAGAACTGCTGGGCTTAAAACTTATACATGTTTGGAACTACTTGCAATGTTCACTACAAAATGTTAGTGTATGTATTTCATCACTACAAATTCATTATTAGGTCATTTCTACTTTATCATTTCTTAATAAGCATAGTTTATTCTTATTCATCTATTTGTAAATGCAGTACTGTAAAGGCATTTTTAATGTCTATGATTTATTTAGCTTACTGCAGAAAAATCGTATGTTATTCATAATTTAACTGAACGTGATGTATTTATTAAATGATTAAATACTAATTTAGAGAGACCTTATAGGATGCTTATGTCATTGTTATTTGGGAAGACTGCTAACACATTTACCTGAGGAGGTGGATGATGAACTAACTAGGCAGTCGAAAACTTTGCAATTCTCTGTCCGCACATGATGAACTTTTGAAAGATGTTTTGTGGTTGCTTGTGTTTCCGCCCTTACAAGCTAAGATCTTGTTGCACGTGTTGTAGCGATCATTGTCTGCATCCACTCGAGTGAAATGTAAACATACTTTACACCGTTTGCTTCTCTCCGCCATCGTCACTCTATTAAGCGAGCTTTTAATTGTTGTGTCGCGTCTTGTGCGCACTCAGTTTACTCAGGGACAGACAGGGACATTTAGCATGATGGATAAAAATGCAGGTAAATGTCTAATGTCTAAATAGGCTATTATCGTAAATTAGAAATGGTTGGACAGTTAAAATGCGCAAGATAACGTTTATTTAGCATTAATAAACAGGACACGTATTTTCTTAATTTCTCCAGTACCGAAAGCTTATTGAAGCTTATTATTCAGAGCTTATTGATACTTCTGTCTTTCATAATTTAGCACCAGGGCTAGTTTAATACCGGGTTTCGGTACCCATCCCTACTTCGAGCAGGAGAGCTACTCCGGCTGCTACTGCGTAGGCCGAGTGTTGCCATCCTCAGTTGTTCCCTGTGAGTCTTGGCGTCGCACTCATTGGGATAATTGTAAGCAACAAACACAGACAAAGACATGCCATCGTGGAAATAAGATAAATAACATAATACTCAAGGGCTATTTAGTTTGTTTAATAAAATAACAAATTGTAATCTGGCGCTATAAAGAAAATCCAATCAAATTTACTTGACCTTCAAGGGGGGCGGGGTGAGCCGTTAGGGTGGCGGGGCGCCCCCCTTATATAATGGTAGGGGAAACACTGGAAGATGTATCGTACAGCTCCGGGTATCCACACACAGCCACGATGATTTTGTCCACCATTGTTGTTTCGGATTTCTGATTGGTTCCTGATTGGTTAACGCGGCGCGAAATTTGCCGAAGTTCAGATTTTTCAACTTGCCTGACAACTCGCTCGTCAAACGCCCAAAACGCTCAATTGTTGGCACAATAATATTTTTGTCACAAAAGTAATTTTAAACATTGAAATCGTGGGAAACATTTTTCTAATTGTGTCTAAACTTTTCACTGGCATTGTTGTCTTCTTATGTATAATCCACACTGTGGATTACACACTAACAAATGTTATTTTGTTTTCGTTAATTGTATGTAATGTAATTTAATGCCTTAGTTTGCTACAAAAATCTTAATTGTGTTTGACACAATTAAGTTTTTCATGCTTCAAGGCTATTATGGTCGCGACTATCGCATTCCTTTTCAGTTGTCAGGCATGCTCTCTACAATGCGAGTAAATTACTTGCATATGCGAGTACGTCTCCTGACAGGCAATTAAAAAAATAAAGTTCTGCGTTAGTTCATCATAGTTCGTAATCTGACATCAGCTAATTAAAAAATCTTCAAACCCAGCCCATATCAGATGATCCGTTCCATACACACCCAGTTGGCAACCTATCTCCTCCCCAGTTCCTTCTTAACTTGTGATTAACTTAATCAATGTCATTTAATAGTCATTGTGCATGCTCTGTTCTTAACGGGGGATTTTTGCATTGCCCTCCCAGTCCTAAACTGAGAGAGTCACCCTAGATGCTGCTTCTGCTTCTAACTTTTCATGGAGTTTATGAAAAGGACGGGGAATTTAAAACAGAGCCATACTGCCAAACATACATTTAGCAAACAGGCAAATCAAGTTCAGATTTTTCTCGCCTATGACTGCGTTTATATTTGTCTTTAAGGGTGTTTTCACATTTGTAGTTCTGTTCATTTGGTCTGGACCATAGGCAAAAAAAACATACACTGTAGCATTTTTCAGCCGTTTTGGTTCCTTTCCACGCCACACTGACTCCTCTGATCCGTATCAGATAAAACAAACCAAAATGCAGTCACGTGACAACATCCACGTCACTTGTTGGTCAGATGTGTCCTGAACGCAATTTCCAAACTGCTATTCGTTTGCTATTCCGAATTAACGTGCGGGAAAATTCCAACTCCCGAAAGTAAACAAAGAGAGGAAAACAACACACCGCTTGTCATGGAGAGACTGAACTGAACGCGGGCTGATTGTATTGACAGAGTCGACTCCTCGATTCCATTTACTTTGAATCAAAACAGCGTCTGTTTTATAAACATAAGAGAGTTCATTGGTGTAACTTTGTTTTAAAAAGCTGGGCAAAAAAGTTACTTCACACGTTTCAGCAAGTCCTACGACGTGTCCATATAATAATAAAAAATAATCGATGAATCCAAATAGTATATACTGTTGCAAATTTACAATACTATAGCTGGAGAAAGAATATTTTGCGTCAGTGTACTAATGCATGTTTGCTTAACTAATACGAATACAAAAAATGTGCCACAGCGGGAGCTCAGACTTTCCTGTTATTAAGCTGCTACCTACCCAGCTAACAATTTATGGTACCCGGAACGTTCCCGGAAGGTTAGTTTTTGGTTCCCAGAATGTTATTTTTTAAAGGTCGTTTATTTCTTAAACGTTATTTTTTAATATAAAGATATATATATATACAGTATATATATATATTAAAGAACGCCATTGGGCGTTGCATGCTCAAAACAATAACAAAGGCATAAATTGATGATGCTGTAAAATGTGGAATGATTGGAGTTGTCATCTTTACATCCATTACAGATAAAAATCTGTCCACACTCAAAAATGATGTTGATATATGATGTCATAAAATTAAGTTTTATAACTTATGTTTGATAAACATGAATTTATTTCATTTTAATGAACTGGTTGCAAGTAATTTAATAATTTTATCATTAAATAATTTTAGCATTACTGCTTATACACAATAATTGTATGAGTGCAAGCAGCTATGCAAACTCCAGCAAACAGACACCTTAAGTCACTCTGTCTGAACATCACTTCATCATGCAGGTCCTGAAACATTTGTGGCGTGACTCTGAAGAGGAAAACATTGTGAAGCTTCTTTGCCTTATTCTCATTTTATTTGGTAAATTAAATGGTGGGGTGATGAACCTGTACGTTTGTTTCTTTGAGTTGTCTTTGGTGAAATATCCTGACAAAATAATTAGTTTTTTAACCCACCTGGTTCTTAATGTATCCTTTTGCCTTCTTGAGCATTATCGAATGTCACATGCCTCTTAAAAGCCAATCATGTAAAGAACCTGCATACTTTACAAATGGACACACAGTGCTTATTGTACTCTCTTCAAGAGCAACACCAGTGGCCAGGTCTCTTTTGCACGATTTTAAAGCAAACAAGGTGGTAGTTATAAAGCTGGAGAGATCACTCACAATACTAATCCACACTCACTCCAATTGGCCACCTGATGATATACTATTTTCTATAACTATTTTCTTCCCTTAAACATTTTGCATAACAGGAGTTGAGAACTACAGTACTGATTTACGAATCTTGATGTGAACTTTCATTTGATTGACCTCGACTTGTCTTCAGTACTCAGGTGTTTATCGAACAGAAAGCACTGGACACTGTAGCACATCTGTGTGATGGTGACGCTCGAGCCGGTCTCAATGGCCTCCAGCTGGCCGTGCAGGCATGTGTTGCGCAGGTACGAGCTGGTTCCCTCGAACCCGATGCAGCTTCTCAACAAATCGTAGTGCGTGAGCAACATATTAAAGAGGGTCTTCAGAGATCACACATTCTTTATGATAAAGCAGGTATGTTCTACTCATACTTAATTATGTTTATTATTATTATTATTATTATTATTAATAAACACTGGGTGGCTAACCTGTACCATAGTGACCAGCTGAACAGCTAAAACATTTTAAAGGTGCTTTAGAATTATAACATATCCTGGGTAACACTTTACAGTAAGGTTACATTTGGTAACATTAGTCTTTTAGGGGAAAAAACATTTATTATGATTACACCTCAGGGGACGTAATAACCATGTCATAATCCCTTTAATTGCGAACACTATGTGTTCACATTATTTTGTTCAACCCCTGTACTGTATGTGTGACACAGGTGAGGAGCACTATAACTGTATCTCAGCCCTTCACAAGTCAATGAGGGGTTCAGAAGCTAATGCTGCTCTCTATTGGCTGGGAAGGATGCTGGAGGGAGGCGAAGACCCGCTGTATGTTGCTCGCCGACTGGTTCGGTTTGCTAGTGAGGATATTGGTAAGTAGCTTTTACCCTTTACATTTAACTCACTTAAAAAAACATGCATTTTTCCGTATGACAAAAACACTTCCATTTTTTAACCTCCTTTTAAACCTTACAGTTATTGATTATTGGTGCATTTGTTCTGCAAACACTCTTTACATTATGAAATGAATTGAGAATCCATCCTTACAAGGCTTGCTGTTTTCCTTTTAGAGGAACAATATGTAAGCATTCTTTACTTGTGTACTTATATTATCCCAAATGTTTCCAACAATGTTTAAATCCAAAGAAATTAGTCATTTTAATCAGTGTAACATTGCGTCGCCTGTTAGCGCCATTGTACTTCTGCGTCTGCTTTTTTGTGTGTTGTTTTAGGTAACTCTATTTAGATTTAGACTATGTGTAAAGACTTTCATCTGTCTGCTTTTTTTCTTGCCTTTGCACTGCCCCTACAGTGTTTTGCTTAAGATGTTGTATGCTTAGATCATGAGATTTTCCAAGCCTTCTCCATCATTTTTATTCCTATCATTTTTATGGAGGTTGATATTATTTTTTGTCCAACAAAGGTTTTTGCAGAACTGGTCTGGAAGTCTAATCAGCCTCCTATTCTTAAGGTTTTAACATCTTGTGGTGTAACCTTGTGGTGAATTTCTTTTTTTATTGTCTTGATTAGCATTGACACCTTTACCTCCTGGGGAGTGTTCTTCACATGTTCAAGTTTATTTGTATAGCGCTTTAACAATGTAGCTCTGTTTCAAAGCAGCTTTACAGCAGAATAAAACAAAATGATATGAGCATGGAAATATAAAAGCTAGTTTAATGACTAATATCTAATATCAGCTCAGTCTCCTAGTGACACTCCAACACTGAACCCAAACTCCATTATTGAATGTGTATATATATATATATATGGAGAAAAAACCCATGTCTGGTTGCTGTGAAGGGGTTGTTCTTTATTATAGAGAGGATAATGCGATCATCCACCACTGTTGTCTGATTATGGGTGTCACAGCATTTTGTGTTGCTGAGCTCACCACTGCATTCTTTTTTTCTCAGAATGTACCAGCTTGTTAATTTGGCCACTAATAATATTTCTGATATCACTATGATGGATTTGTTTGTTTTTGAAGCCTTACTGTGGTTTGTTACACTTGCATGAAGAGCTCTCTGAACCACATGATGAGGGTTCACACCACTCCTCCAGTTTACATTTTAATACTCGAAATAGCTTAGAGTGTGTATTTTAAGCCAATATTTGTTATGTTACTGTAACCTGTATTTATTTTGCATTTGACTGTGTCCAAATATATATGCACCTAAGTGTATGTGCATGCACACCATATCCATGTGTTACACAGAGCAGCTTACACAGCAGATGATACATTTCGTTGGGATTTTTAGAGTATATTGGTGATCGTTACAGACTGTTAGTTATCATTTGACATGTGTAGCTGAATCTTTATTAGAACTAACAGCAGTAATCAGAGGCTGAAAAAACTCATAGATAAATTCCCTTTTTAAAATATCTTCCTATTGTTAATATCTTAACAATATCTTCCTTTGCACTGAATTTGGAGTATTTGCAGATTTTATTTAAACTCAAACAGCTACATTACACACTAACTACAGTTGAAAAAGTGAAATCGTAAGATACCACCCCTTTAACGTTTGTGTCCATTGTAGGTCTGGCAGATTCTGCGGCACTCACTCAGGCTGTATCAGCATTTCAGGCCTGTCAATTCATCGGCATGCCTGAATGTGAGGTACTGTATTTCAGAAAAGCATATTTAGTTTTCTTTTTTTTATTGCACTGATGGGCAGTTCCAACACAGTTCTAAATCTGAAGTTTATAATTGCTCCAGTTATTTTTATTAACATTATGTTTTTATTCTAGCATTTTAATGCTAGAGCATTGTTTCACAGTAACAGCACAAAGTTTATAGACTTGAGTACCAGAGAACATTTGAAAAAAAAAACATGTGTACTGTAATGCACTGCAAGTTTCATCATCTCTATAATTCTTTTAGGTCATTCTAGCCCAGTGTGTGGTTTATATGGCCAGAGCCCCAAAGTCTGTGGAGGTGTACAAGGCCTATAATAATGTAAAAGCCTGTCTGAGAAAGCACCAGGGGCCATTACCACCTGTGCCACTTCACCTACGTAACGCCCCCACCAAACTAATGAAGAATCTTGGCTATGCTAAAGGATACAAATACAACCCAAACTTCATTGGCCCAGTGGATCAAGAATATCTTCCTGAGGAATTGCGTGATGTCAACTTTTTTACCTGGACACTTACCAATTCATGACCGAACTTTTCACTTTAAGCAAAATATACTTTGAAGGCTACAGATTTGATTCTGGCCCCTGTCACTTTCAACCTACATATTCAATTTATTATATACCAAAAAAGAATGTTTGCTTTTGATATTATGAAAGGTTTTATAAAAAAGTTGTAATTAAAACTCTTTATTCTGTTATTCTGTCTTCTAAAATTGTATGTTATGATGAGGGTGTCATTTAAATTTGATTTTAATCTAAATTCAAGTTATTAGCAATTAAAACAGAAATAATCTGCTGGTAAGAATACATTTCACCATTACAACTATACAATCATTACAATGAATTAAAAAATATATATATTCTTATGTGGGAGAATCACTTACAAAGTTTTACAATAAGGTTTTCTTTTTATTGACATTACTTCATGCAGTTTTGGTGACAGTAGTGTTAGGTTTAGGCTTGGGTTTAGGAGTGTAATGTAAATGACCTTTTACAAGCTTTTTTGTTAGTCTGTATCAGCAAACAAAATGCCACAAAAATAGAAAGCATTACACATGATCCCCTGTAAGTTGTTTATGTGGTTTTCAGGGCATGTACTAAACACAAGGTTTTTTCAAGCATTTTATTAATAATTTAAAGAGGAATACACTGCTGTCATTAACTACCATTTCTACTTAAATGATCCTGGAATGATTTTGGATTTTTCTGCTTGCATGGGCAGACTATAAATAACTAAAACACTGTTTAGGTAGTATTGTAATACTCAGTAAGCACACTACATGTTAGTGGCCAAAATGTTTTATTTAACATGTACAACAAACTAGCACATGCCCAAGTGTGACTGATTTTGAGGTAAAATTGAGGAATAAGCAAAAATGACCTTGTTGCATAGCTGTATTTTCTTTCACACAGGTCTCTCTGGTGGCAAATCAGTCCAACACCCTTAAGAAAAATGTGCAAATTTTGCTATGCCCTTTAACAGAAATGTATACTGTATATGATCTACCCCCAGGAGGTACATAGTATACTTTAGCTTAGAAAGTGGAAAAGTAGTTTGGGAAGTTCACCAAATTCAACCACTGTGCATAAGCAAATTACATCATCAAGGGTTAAATTTGTTGTTCCCATGGTTTTACCACAAATACCATGGTAAAACTATGGTTACTGTAGTGAAACATATGTTAACATAACATTGTAAGGGTCTGCAGTGAACGCTATGTCTCACATGTGGAATAATTATTTTTTTCAATTTCACTGTTCCTGTTCCCATTGAAAGTGTGTGCTACAAAGTGCCAAGTACGGCGGATTGTAGTTTACAGTTTACAAGTACAGCAGTGACACAATCCACCACCTGAACAAAAGAGCATCCACATCTAAAGGTGTATGTTAAAAAAGATGGAGAGAGAATGAAGAAATTTGGGAAGTGGAGAGCAAGTCAGCAAGCAGGTCAGGGTGAAACAGATGGGCAGGCAACTGGAGCACCTGCTGTGCCACCTTCGAGCAGTACTGATGGTAAATAACATAACCATGTTATGAGAAAAACTAAATTACAGCAAGAGATATATCAATCATAAACATTTACATAATATACTATTGTTGTATAACATAATCAAACATTTATAGCTTTTAAATTTATTTGATCTAATAATATGTTAATCACATGCTGACATTCTGTAGGTCAGTGGTAAAAGCATGGCATGGTTTCATTCCAGAGATTGCACATACTCAGAAAATGTGTAATATAATGCAATGTAAGTCGCTTTCGATTAAAGCATCTGCCAAATGCACAAATATAATTTTAAACATTACATCAGGGAGCAGACAGACTGGCTTAACCAACAGTCTGCCAGCCATCATATGTCACATAACACAGATAATATACAGCACATAGAAATTCCGTCTTCTAAAAATCACTATATAGAGACTGTGTCTGTCCCCCGGATGTTAGGTCTTCAGCATCGGATCCCGCCCCGCTCTTCACTCGTTCACTCTCCCCGGATTTCTAATGGACTTCATTCCCCAGAATACATTGCACCGCCTCACCTGTTCTCCATCACCGATCATCAGCATTCATCACCGGCACCTGTTTGAACTCATTACTGGACTTTCTGTTTGTGTATTTAAACCCTGTGTTTCTGTTTAGTCGCTGTCCGGTGTTGTTGTGTGTTACGCTGTGTGCGTACTTGCTATTTATGCTGTGTTGACTACGGATCTTTCTAGTCAGTATTGTCCTGTTCTTGGATTATGCCGTGTTTGTTCTCTGCTCGTGGACGAGCGATCGTGTACCTTTTCCTGTGGAGAAGTTAACCAGTGTGCTTATTCTGTTCACGTTTTGCCTGTTCCTGTTCGCACCAGCCTGTAATCTAAAGACTGTTTATTTCAGTAAAGACTTTAGTAATTGACCTTGTTTTGTCTTTGCCTCTCTCCTCGTCAGCACACCCCGTAACACCGGACTAGCAATTACAAAAAACTGTGCAAACCCTGCAAGAGTAATTTAATAAATGTTCAACAAATGAAAAACAAACAACATCTAGATTATTACAATTAATAGGCCTTGGCAGCCAGATGATTATATCACTTTGAATGAGCCTCGTCTAAAGGGCAGAGGGAGAGTTGCTGCACTTTACACTAATAATTTTAGCATTAGTCAGAAGTCTAATTTGAAATATAACTCCCTTGAAACAATGGTACTTAATATTATGTCACCTACTGTAAATGATAAAACATTCTTAAAATTTCTCCTGGCTACAGTGTATAGGCCACCAGGGCACCACACTAAAGAATTCGGTGACTTTTTATCAGAACTAGTACTGGCCACAGAGAGAGTTCTTGTTGTCGGTGATTTTAATATTCATGTAGATAACGACTCTGATGTTTTGGGACTGGCTTTTACAGACATTCTCAACTCCATAGGCGTTAGACAACATGTCTCAGGACCCACTCACTGTCGTGATCACACTTTAGATCTAATACTGTCATATGGTATAAATGTGGACAATGTTAATATTTATCAGCAAAGTGAAGACATCTCAGATCATTATTTAGTATCTTGTACGCTTTATCTGCCTATAGCTACAAACCCAATTCTGCGTTATAAATACAGTAGAACAATAACTACTACTAAAAAAAAAACTCTAGATCTGTCTACTTTGTGTGATTAATAGACAAAAATCAACACAACGCAAAATGTTTATTTAACACAGTGGCTAACTTAAATAAATCGTCACCTTCCTCAGACGCCGGCTATCAACATAGTACATTTACATTTACATTTACATTTATTCATTTAGCTGACATAGTAGTGATCAATTTATGAATTTCTTTACAAATAAAATTGATAATATTAGAGAAAAAATTATAACTATGCAACCAGAGGCTATATTCCCAGGGCAGATGGAACATTCCAGCCCTCTTACTGAGCAACTGCAATTATTCTCAAACATAGAAAAGGATGAACTGTTTAAGATAATTAAATCATCTAAATCAGCAATGTGCATACTAGATCCAATCTCTACTACCTTCTAAAAGAGATGCTGCCTGAAATAATATGCTTAGTATTATAAACTCATCTCTAACATTGCTGCCTACTATTAAAAAACTACAACTTGATCCTAGAGACTTAGTAAACTTTAGACCTATATCGAATCTACCTTTCATTTCTAAAGTACTTGAAAAGGTTGTTTCATCACAGCTATGCTCCATAGGAATGGAATCTGTGAGGAATTCCAGTCGGGATTTAGAGCCCATCACAGTACAGAGACTGCTCTGATCAGAGTTACAAATGATTTACTCTTGTCATCTGATCGTAGCTGCGTCTCATTACTTGTATTGTTAGATCTTAGTGCTGCCTTTGACACCATTGATCACAGCATACTTTTAAATAGACTTAAAACTTATGTTGGCATTAGTGGAATCGCATTAGAATGGTTTAAATCAGTCATTCCCAAACTGTGGTCCGCGGACCACTAGTGGTCCGTGAGGGTACTGCAGGTGGTCCGTGGAAAGGCAAAATAAAATAATATTTTACCTTCATTTTACCAGGAAATTCCCATAAAAAAAATAAAAATTAAAAGAATATGTAGGCCTATATTGATATAACATTTGCATTCAATTGTCAAGTTATTGTGCGATTACTAAAATAGGCCAGTAGTGTTCGGCCGTGACGTTCAAGTTCGGTGTCAAATTAACCTGATTAGGCCCTCGGTCACATGAGTAAATAAATAAATTAAATATGTGGCAGCCATTGTGTGCAGTAAACTTTCTTTTCACAAGCCTGTTGCACACTGATGTGATGACTAGTTATAGTAGTGCTTGTAAGCCTATTTAGAGGTCTTGGATTAATTCAGGTAAGTCTGTGTGTAGACATTTTATTATGTGTGTTATGAGGTGGTCCGCAAAATTTTTTGATTACAAATAGTGGTCCACACACACAAAAAGTTTGAAAAACCCTGGTTTAAATCATACTAATACATAGGGGTGGGAGAAAAAAAATCGATGCATCGGGATTCTTTCTCTAACGATTCTGAATTGATTCTCAGAGATTCAGAATCGATTCTATGTCAGAACTTGTTCATCCTGAATATAACTTTGTTAAAATAAAAGCAATAAAATTAAACTTCAAGATGGGCATACTGTCAAAGAGATTCTAACTATAAACAAAAAGCATAAAAACTCTTTATTTATTTAAAATGCAAATTTATCATATTTGCAAAAATTATATGAAGAATCGTTTTGGAATCGGATCGTGAGTCCCAGAATCGGAATCGGATCGCGTAGTACCTAAAGATTCCCACCCCTACTAATACATAGATATGGTGTGCACGCACATACAGTCATAGTAGGAAAAGAAAATGGGACAGGAAACGTGCCCTCACCATAGAAAACAAACAAGGAGTGAGGTTTACACATATACATATATGTGGCTTTCAAAGACATTCTTAACTCTTTAGGCGTTAGACAACATGTTTTAGGACCCACTCACTGTCGTGATCACACTTTAAATTTAATACTGTCATATGGTATAAATGTGGAACATTCATTTTGAACGTTTTGGTGCCCCTTAGCCATCATGAGTGGAATTTTACCTTCATCTTTT
The DNA here is from genome assembly GCA_019155185.1 of Beaufortia kweichowensis. NCBI lineage: Eukaryota > Metazoa > Chordata > Actinopteri > Cypriniformes > Gastromyzontidae > Beaufortia > Beaufortia kweichowensis. Next base: position 996,411 of record CM032797.1, on the reverse strand, counting down.
CATAACTTTTAATCAAGACCCTCCAAAGAATTTTTTGCACTGGTTTGGTTCTGATCATAAGAAAAACCTAGAACTAGTTCGCAAAAGTAGAAAATTTGCATAACGGAAATGAAATCGGATATATAGATTTTATTTGTCTTGAGCCAAGGATTCCAGCGATACCAGATATTTGAGTTTATGATGAACAGATTAAGAATTATGAGCAACTACACGTTTGTCATTGCTGTAGCAAATTGAGGTCTACCATCTGGTCAAGTTTCATGTCTCTAGGCCTTACGGTTTGGTCTGCACGATCAGTTTTACGGCAGAATAATAATATAAGGAAAAACTTTGTAAATGACCAACATGTTATAGTTTTACAGGTTACAGGTCATTCCCAGAACACTAACCAACACTAACAATAAAAAAGAAACACATTTTGCACCAACAAGCCAGTTTTCTAGGAGGAGTTCGGAAAAGTACATTTTCAATAAAATTCAGTATGGTGGATGGGAAATATGATGCAAAATGATTTTTTTTTATTGCAGGATTCAGCAGAAGCTAGTGAATCCAAAAATGTCAATCTTGTGACCTAAAACCTAATAGGTCCTCTAAGAACATGATGTTGATTAATAATAGCAGCAAGCAGCAATTACGGGGTCAAGCCTACCAGTGGTACAAAAGAAAATATATGCGTACAACTCATGATGACATGTTAAAAGCAGTTCTAAAACACAAGGTGTTTTGGTGGCGCTGTGCCGGAAGTCTGCAAGTCACCTTATATCATGAGTGTGATGACACATACCAAGTTTCATGTTAATATATCAAAGCGTTGCGAAGATATAGCCTTTTGTTCATTTTGGCAGGCCCTTTGCCAAGTTCGTTGACGTGCTGTACGAGAACAGATTGCCCCATCTAAAATCTTTTGATAACTTTTTGTCCCCATGGTACCTAGATGGTACTTTCCAAATTTAATGATAATTGGACAAACACTCTAGGAGGAGTTCGAAAAAGTATGTTTTTGGAAAAATTCAAAATGGCGGGAAAATTTTCATGACGGAAAATGACGTCATAGCATGGGATTGATTCGTCATGAGCATCTGCATCAGAGAAAACCATAATAATGATATAATAATTATTTATATAATTATTAATAAAATAATTTTATTTCTAGGACGTATGGTTCAAAAGTTATAACCATAAACATAAGTGAAAGTTTGAGCTGGTGGTGGCGCTAGAGGGTTTCAGTTTGACATTCCAATTTTGCCTTGGGGAAAGATCAGATTGTCCAGTTTCAGCCTTTCGGGCTCGAACCCCTAGTAATAATAATAATAATAATAAAAATCTGAGCAATTACAATAGGGTTTCAGCACTTTGTGCTTGAGAGGAATGGCTATATATAGAGACCCCTCCACGCTGATTGGCTGGATTACATGACTATGCTCCTCTCAAACTTTGTTAAATAAACTACATTCAATATTTCCTGTTTGCACTATATCCTTTGGTTTTTGTTTTCTCTGGAAAGCCATTGTAAAAGCGCTATACAATAAACTTAAATATGACCCCTTTAAATGCAAAGCACGACATTTCAAGCATGCTCTATGAGCGCTTCATACAGCGCTTTGAGTTCATATAGCATAATGCCTTTAAACAAAAAACAATGGTACTATAGTTATTGACTATGGTAACCACAAATTATGGTTTTGCCACAGTAATCATAGTTTACCCATGGTGTTATATCAATGGTAATAAATCAACCAAAATACCTTTTCTACTCCTCTACAATGGGAAAATGTGTTACTTTGTCTTGCCCCCTATCGGTTAGCTGGCTTATTTTAATATGCATGGGCATGCATGAGATGATTTGCGTTTACTAATTATGGTTAAATGTGGGCATGTAGAGGGCGATATGCAAGACATTTTTCATGTGCACTCTTAAAAATTGTCCCGTTAAAAAACAGTAAGTAACTGGCAGCACGGTTGCCAGCAAGTTACTGTTAAATTAACAGTGTCTTGCTGTTGTTGAAACTTACAGTTTGTTACTGTTTTTGTAAATACATGATAATGCTGTTATTTTCTACATTAACAGTAAATTACTGTCGAAAGCACAACTCCATTATTCTCATTTTAAATGCTGTTATACTCTGAATTTTATATTTGTGGATTACAGAAATAATTAACACCAACAAACAAGTTATGGTTTGTTTAAACTCTCTTTATTCCTATTCAACATCAGATTAATTGTTATGCTGTTGAATAGTTGTTGTTGTTAAATACAGGCAAAAGTACAGGCGGTTATATTATAATATTCTGTGCATGAACTGTGGTGCAACAAAAGCACACATGCCTTACCTTTACATAAAACACTAATGTAGCATGAAATCAGGCTTAAAAACAGCCTACAACAGTTTCAGTGATGAAAAACAAGCAAGTTCTTAAAATGATTCAGTAACAAATTAAAATAGTTAAGGCTTCAACAAACACCAGCCCTTTTGGAATATGACAACAGTTTATAAAACACAAGCCAGTGTAAAAAACAGCCAACAAACTTTTTATAGAAATAAACACATGAATTAACACAAACGCATGTATTTTAAGGAAATACAAAATCTTTTGTACAGTAGACAATGAAATGTTTAAAAAGATGGCACTTACTGAAATTTAGTGTGTTAATGACAGGTCTTGCATATCCCACACTGAATAAGCTAGCTGAATATAAGACGGCTGGACACTCCAGTGCCTGTAACTCCGTGTCTTCAATCAGGATATTGACACCATCTATTCTAATGCTGGCTCTTCACATCAAGGGTGCACCATGTCAAATTCTTGTTCATGTTACCTTTGCTGAGTCCTGTAAAAAAAAAGCAAAACACCTGTATTTAACATGCCTATTGGATATTTAATATAAAATGTCCCTCAAATTAAAGGGATATTTTACAATGAAAATTACATTTTTCCCCCCTTGCATTTTTACATAAAAAAAGAACAGACAGTAGAGAAACATGCTATTTTCTCAAAATAAAGATAGAAAAATTAGCAGCTCAGCATTGTTCTTCTGATCGACAAAAACAGGAAAAACAAAGTTATTGATGTAATATTCATTTTTATACTAAATAATTAACATTTCAAGTTGTTGATGGAAGTGTAAAAAAAAATAATGTATAGTACCTTTTGTGTTTGTATCAGTATGTCCTTTAATGTGCTTAAAGTGCTCAGCACTTCACTTTGGCTTCCACATCCAGACAGATTTAGCATGTCCTTAAAATCCCTCCCAGAACAGGCATCTTTAACACAAAGAACAAACAAAATGATTCAGGCCCTGTGTACAATAATACATTTTCAGCTAAAAATGCACTGACAGATGATCACATGATGTCATCATGCAATTTATCTACAATGATGAGTATCATGTTGTCTCTGCTATATGCTTAAATAGCTTGATTGCATGCTTTTTGTACCCATGAAATAACATTAACTTGGATCGTGATTTTTTTTATTCCTCTTGTGCATAACTCACAATATACACATTTGGTCGTCGTTGTTGTTTAATTTTAGTTGAGTATTTATGTGTATGTGTGTGTGTGTGTGGTCAAACTGTAAAAACAAAACAATTTACAATTACTATATTGTTCACATCACCAAATAAATTTCTACATTTAAACATCAGCTTTAGATTGTAAGCATTAAAATATATGCTTATAAATCAAAAATATCATAATCTCTATAATGCTAATATCACATATTTGCAGGAAATATTACGTATATGCATTAAGCATTATCACGTATTTGTAGAACAGTCGTAGAACGTGTACTAAATTTGTTTACCAACTAAGTGCAACCTATATTGCATGAACATTGCAACAAGTAATGTATAAAACAGTAAATGTCTACACAAACATTGAACACATGTGTATAACATTAGCTGTTTAGGCAACATCAACAGAAACTAGTGAACTTAAACAACATATGAATTACTCACCACGCTGGGAATATATAGTTTCAAGTTATAGTTTCAAACTGAAATTGTTAAAAAGGTTCAATGAGGTTTAACATGATAACAACATGGCTTTCTCTCTCAGTGTTTTCTATATGCCCACCGTACCAGCGTCCTTAAAGGTGCAGCACCCAACATTAAACAAATAAATATAGATCTACTCACCCACTGACTGACCGCGGAGAGGGAACACTATGATAGAAAATAAAATGTACTTCCGTTAGGTCTATTTAATGCCGGCTGTCATGTTTTATTATGTGCACAAAGTATAATTCGTTTGTAATGAAGAAATCACTGTATTTCTGTAACTTACCAGAGAAACGCGGGACATTTCTTTGACCGTTGGAATTCAAAAAGCGCCTCATGAATGACGTAGCCACAGAGAATATGGTATAAAACTGTTAAATTACAGTAAGGTGCTGTTTTTTGTTCCACCACTGATCTGAAGTGAACAAGTCTTCCCACAATGCACTGTAAATAACAGCAACTTACTGCTATTGCACAAAAACTGAATTTTGCTGTTAAATTTCTATGTAAATTTACAGCAATTTTTTACAGTGTGTGCTAATTCTCAGGTACACTGTGATTTAAAAAAGGAAATTGCATGCAGGTGCAACGTTTTATAAATCTCAATATTTGCTTGCGTACACAATTCTTGACATTTACTTTTAGTAGGAATTATGCACAAAAGTGCAATATAGCTCCTCTAACATATAAAGAACCAGTTAAGCACCTGTATGGTTCTTCAGTTGTTCTTCAGCGGTTCTTTGGAGTGCTAAATGGCACCTCTAATGGTCCTACATAGCACTATTTGAGGTGCTATATAGCACTTAAAGGGATAGTTCACCAAAAATAAAAATTGTGTCATATTTTTTTCAGCCTTATGTTAATCAAATCCTGTATATGATTCTTTCTTTTGTGGAACAAAAAAGAAAATATTTTGCAAAAAGCTGGTTACTGGCACCCATTCACTTCCATTGTACCGCGTGTCCATACTATGAAAGTGAATGGGTGCCAGTAACCAGCGTTTTGCAAAATATCTTTATCTGTATTCTGCTGAAGCAAGAAAGTCATACAGGTATGACATGAGAGTGAGCAAATAATAAAATAATTTTTATTTTTGGGTGTGGGACTGAAGAATTCTGGAGCATCAGATAAAAATTTCTAGGGGTGCCAATAAGTGTGTCCAACGTGCATTAAAGAAAAACTTTTTTTTGCATAATGTGATTTTCCCCTCAATAGATTTGCTTCAATTAAACAGTGTTTTTGTGATTTTTTTGTAAATAAAGATTAAATGAATTACATTTAAATTTTAAATGTTTTCTAAAGAGTTGTTGGATTAAATTTTACAACTTTCTTTGCTCATATTTACCTGGAGGTACAGGAATGTACCTTAAAGAGTACAAATGATTTGTCGCTCCAGCCTCTGAACATTGGTACATTTTTGTACCTCTATAAGAACATTTATGCACCCCTAGTAACTTTTACAGGTGAAATTAACCTTTACAGTATGTCCTACAGTAATTAAATATTTCATATTATATTTAACTAAGTATTTAACTATTTTATTTAACTAAGTTCAGGAGGAGCACGGTCATGTAATCCAACCAATCAGCACGGAGAGGTCGCTATATATAGCCGCCCCTGTCCTGTGTGATCACACAGGACAGAGGAGAGGGACGGCTATATATAGAGACCTCTCCGCGCTGATTGGTTGGATTACATGACCATATCATCATACCCGTGTTATTTGTTATCATATCTGGTTACATGTTAATGCGAACTCGTGAATTAGTTTAAATAATCACAGCAGAATTACTTTTTTAACAAACAATATTTAATAAAGAAGCTTGAAAATTAAAAATCAACAGATATCAACAAATATCCATGAATATAAATAAGTATATACTGCATTGTGTACTTCAATGAACAAAGTACACATTAAAACATTAACCACAAATTCAAACAGATGTTGAAATTAAAAACACACACGTTCAATATATTTCTCCTATTTGCACATTTGGACTAGTTAGACTATTTACTGCACTGTTTACATTGCAACCAGTAACTATGTTTACAGTTCTTATTGTTTAAATATGCACATTTTTGCATTTACATGTATTTTGTATATATTTATTTTTAATATATGCATGTGCACTAAATAAGAGAGACAAAATTTCATTTACAGCTGTACAATGACAATAAAGCTGTTCTATTCTATTCTATTCTATTCTATTCTATTCTATTCTATTCTATTCTATTCTATTCTATTCTATTCTATTCTATTCTATTCTATTCTATTCTATTCTAATTACTTAAAAGTGTTTGGCCTGTAGAGAAACTTTGTTTAACTTCAGGCCCAACGTTCACATTCAGGCCCAAGGATGAACTTTGTTCAACTTCAGGGCCAACACCAACTTTCAAACTTTGTTTAACTTTTTGTAACTTAAAGTTGTCAAAGCGTGACAACTTTGGACAATGCTGTTTTAAATGTCTCAGTAAATGGCTAAATTGGCTGAAACTCCTGCCACATGTTGGGCAGGGGTACGGCTTTTCTCCAGTATGAACTCTCTCATGTTTTTTCAAGTTTCCAGACTCAGTAAAGCATTTTTCGCAGTATGAGCACTTGTAGGGTTTTTCTCCAGTATGGATTCTTTGGTGCATTTTTAGTTCGCTGGCTCTAGTAAAGGCACTTGCACACTCAGAGCACACATGAGCTTTTACACCAGTATGTATTTTCTGGTGGTCTTTAAAGTAGCACAACCATAAAAAACTCTTTCCACAAATTGAGCACACATACGGTCTTATATTTGTATGAATTTTCAGGTGTCTTTTCAAGTGTGCTGCCAGGCAAAATGTTTGACCACACTGATTACAGCTGTATGGCTTTTCTCCAGAATGAGAGAGTAAATGAGTTTTGAGACTTGTGGCATGTGTAAAACTTTTTTCACATTGATTGCATGTGAAAGGTTTCTCTCCAGTGTGAATTCTTATGTGATCTGTAAGGTTTGCTTTATGTGTGAATCTTTTACCACAATGATGGCATGCAAATCGCCTCTCTCCAGAGTGAATTCTCATATGATCCTTAAGGTTTCCTTTATGTGTGAAACTCTTTCCACACTGAAGGCATATGAAAGGCCTCTCACCAGTGTGAATTCTTATGTGGTCTTCAAGGTGTCCTTTTTGCTTGAAATTCCTTCCACAGTAAGGGCAGACGAGAGTCAATTCTTGGAATAAATTATTTTTAGTTTGTGAACAGTTAAGAGATTTTTCTCCACTTATGAGGATCAGGTTCCTCCCATTATCAGGTTCCTCCACTTCATTCAGTTCTGGAATTTCTTCTTTCACTTCTAAAATGTAAACAAATGTGTGAAATAGATTACCAGATAATTGTAACTTGGGTAACAATACTTTATAAATCTTCTTTAGAACGTTTTGCATATATTTTCCATTTACTAATAAATAAATAAATATGTTTTGTAAGGCACAACAGTTTTAACATAAAAAATTAAGTATTCCAACACCTGTATACCTGTATTATTTCAGTTAGGAAAAAATAAGATTGTATACTGACCTCTTTGTTCCTCAGTATCTTTATTTTTTGTTCTGAATGATTCTGGATCACAGACGTCTCCAATCACCACTTTGACATAATCCATCACAAGATGTGTCGTGCAGAATGTATTATTACACCAGAAGTATTTCTTGTATGCAGGCTAGATCTAACAAAATTAAATTTGTTAGAAGTTAGAATCACTTAAATGCAATGTTTCTACTGATCTCACAAATCATTTTATGTAATTGTAAACAAAATTGTAATTGTTCAAACACATTTCTTTCTCAATTTTTCTTTTTAGTTTTATTTCTTATTCTTGTTTTTTATTACAAACTAACATTTTATTTAATGAAAATGTTTTTGAAACATATGACGTATATGTGTTCATATGTAAACTCCTTTAATAATGTGTTAAAAGCATTTTAGGTTGAGACCTCAAGAAGCCGCTTGACAACAGAACATTTCTCAAATTCTAGACAAAGGATTAACTTTAAACAAAGATACAATATAAATGTTTTGATTTATTTTGTAAATTGTTTAGTCACAACATAATTAAAGATTTCTTTTTTCTGCTAACTGAACATAACCCCCTGAACAATTGTACATTAAACTAATAATATTACATAATACAGTGGTCAGCAACAGGCGGCCCGCGGGTCAAAACTGGCCCGTCAGCAATAATATCTGGCCTACGCCCGCAGCGTAGTATAGCGGCTGGTTCTGAAATAGATCTGTCATGACAGGAACAGTTACTCACAATCACTTCGTCTTTAGTGATTTTGGCTTCAAAATAAAAGTATACAATAAAAAAACACTTTATTAATCAAATAGCTAAATAATCATTTCTTTTCAATAATGTTGTCAATTGATGAGACTTTGGGTGTACCCAGAAACACTGAGAGACTGAGTTGCGACAATCTTCGTTTACTGCAATGTTTCTACAGCAATGGCGGATCACAGAGCCTCACAATAGTTAGCGCCAAATCCTAGATAGAGTTTGAGCGGAGCATACCGATTGGAAAGAACTTTTTAGTGATAACACATTTATAGAATAAGTTTTCATGTTAGCAGTACATCTATATCAAATAAACTCATGCATCAAAACATTCTAGTGGATTTGTTCTTACTAGATTATGACATTTAGGTAAACTTATCAGTTAAATGATGCGCTACGTATAGCTTTTATGGATATCCTGGATTAGCTTGGTGTTAGCCAAAAGGTGTCAAGTCCCACACATAAATGTAAGCACACTTTAGACCTAATTCTATCTTTTGGACTTAACATAAACAACATAGAAATATTACCTCTGAGCGATGCTATTTCAGATCACTGCCTCATAACCTATACTGTACTTTTAGATAAACCCGCTCGTCCTACAACTCGGTTCAGATCAAGCAGATCAATCATCTCTACCACTAAAGATGGAGGACTACGAACCTAGAAGTATGGGGCGATGCATGGAAAGAGAGTACCAACAAGTACAAACAGGCTCTAAAAACCACCAAATCGTCCTATTTCAGCAAGTCGATCACAGAAAATCAAAATAACCCGCGATTATTTATTAATACAGTCGCAAAACTGACTAAAAACAAATCATTTACAGAAAAAGATGCTAAACTACAGCACGATAGTAACACCTTTATGAAATTTTTTGATAATAAAATCGAGCAGATTAGGGACAATATTGCATCTACACAGCCAGCAACCTCTGTATCCCATAGTATCCCGTCCCGCATCATGCCAATAGTACAACTAGAATCATTCAATGCTATTAAAATGGATGAACTCAAAAAAATAATAAACTCATCAAAATCATCATCCTGTATATTAGATCCCATTCCCACAAAACTACTAAAAGAAGTTTTTCCTGCAGTTTCGGAACCAGTGCTCAATATTATTAATTCATCCTTAGAATTAGGCTATGTTCCAGCAGCCTTTAAAATGGCAGTTATTAGGCCTCTCATTAAAAAACCTGATCTCGACCAGGGAGACCTATCCAACTTTAGACCAATCTCTAATCTCCCCTTTTTATCAAAAATACTGGAAAAGGTTGTGTCCAAACAACTACAGACATTCCTAGCGAAAAATAGCATCTATGAAAAATTTCAATCAGGATTCAGGCCCCATCACAGCACAGAAACAGCCATGCTCAGAGTGACAAATGACCTCCTTCTAGCATCAGATCGCGGTGAAACATCTATTCTTATATTACTCGACCTCAGTGCAGCTTTTAAAACAATAGATCATACAATCTTACTCGATAGACTGGAAAACCTTGTTGGCATAAATGGTCAAGCCTTAGCCTGGTTCAAATTTTATTTAACTGATCGCTACCACTTTGTCTATGCTAACGAGGAAAAATCTTATTACTCTCAGGTAAAATACGGCGTACCACAGGGATCAGTTCTTGGTCCCATTGTCTTCGCACTATATATGCTTCCCCTCTGAGATATTATTAAGAAACATGACATCAACTTCCACTGTTACGCTGATGATACCCAGCTTTATATTTCCTCAGAACCTGACAAAACCCACTGTTTTTCTAAGCTAATAGACTGTATCAACGATATTAGAAAATGGATGGCAAACAACTTCCTTCTACTTAACTCCAACAAGACAGAGGTTTTGATTATTGAACCCAATAGCTCCAAACACGACACGATAGTCCACAACATCTCTATAGAAGGCTGCACCATTGTCCCTTTTCCGCAGTCAAGAACCTAGGTGTGATTCTAGATAAGAACCTGTCTTTTCGATGGTCACATTTCCAATGTATGCCGAACTGCATTTTTCACCTTAGAAATATTTCAAAGATCGACACATGCTGTCTGTCTCGGATATAGAGAAGCTAATCCACGCATTTATGACCTCCAGAATTGACTACTGTAATTCATTACTGGGGGGGTGTCATGCAAAGCAAATATATAAGCTTCAGCTGGTTCAAAACGCAGCTGCTAGAGTTCTCACTAGATCAAAAAAGTATGACCACATAAGTCCACTCCTAGCAACACTGCACTGGCTACCTGTAAAGTATCGCATACATTTCAAAATTCTGTTAATTACATACAAAGCCCTAAATGGCTTAGCACCGTTATACCTCCATGAACTACTATCAGCATACAATCCATCACGGACATTGCGTTCACAAAATGGCGGGCTGTTCATAGTTCCAAGAATATCAAAAAAATCTAAAGGTGGAAGATCCTTCTCCTACTTAGTACCAAAACTATGGAATGACCTTCCCAGTAAAGTCCGGGACTCAGACACACTCGAACTGTTTAAAGACTGTAAATTAAAGACTTATCTCTTTAGCCTCTATCTCACACTTCCCTAACAATCTGATGTACATGTTGCATCTAAGTGTGTGAAACAGTATTTTGCTCTCAGTTTGTTTGTTTCTTATTATTCTGAGGTTGCATCCAGTCCATACCCTGACTGGATCTGTCAGAAGGAGGCGGCGACCCCCAGGAGAACTTGCACTCATTATAACTAATGCTAATGCGAGTTACTACATTAATGATAATGCTTAACAGTATTTATGCTAATCTCTTTAACTATTTAACTTTGACTAATGAACTACTTCTTTCTGTCTATGTCAGCAGTTTGATGTTATAGCTGCACTCAGTCATCCCCGGCTAAACAATCCTCTATTGTATAATATTAGCCTTTTAACTACTACCTAGTTTACCATACACACAAACACATTAGGGATGGGTACCGAACTCTGTACTTTTATAGGCACCGACCGAATTGCGTTGGTACTACCGAGTATTGATTCACATAAAATCAATCGGTGCTCAATTTCGGTACCTGAGAGAACACACCTGCGCGCCGCGTGAGTCTGGTACGTAGCGAAAGCGTGCGCGCGCGAGAGAGACCCTGGCTGCGTCTGAAATCGCGTACTACCATACTATATAATAGGCGAAAATCAGTACGCGAGGCGAGTAGTATGTCCGAATTCATAGTATTCGAAAAACAGTAGGCGAAAAGTACCCGGATGGTCTACTACTTCCGGCTAGATTTTGAAGTGTTCATTCGATGGACACTTTTCTATCCCATGAGCCCCGGGAGCTGTGTTAGCCAGCAGAGAAGAAGACGGAGGCTGCGTTATTTTAGAAAATGGTGGAAAGCGGCTATTTTTAAGTGCAAGTACCTCAGGAGTTTGTAAAAGTACCGCGTTTGGTACCCATCCCTAGTTCTCCCAAGATTTTTTTTTCTCCATATATATAGATTCATTAATTGAGTTTGGGTTCAGTGTTGGAGTGTCACTAGGAGACTGAGCTGATATTAGATATTAGTTATTAAATGAGCTTTTATATTTTTCCTGCTTGTCATTCTGTTTATTCTGCTGTAAAGCTGCTTTGAAACAGAGCTACATTGTTAAAGCGCTATACAAATAAACTTGAACTTGAACAAACAGCATATTAAGTGTAAATTCTATTTGCTTAAATTACAATTAAAATGATTATTAGAATTAGAATATACAAGGACATAAAGGAAAAGACACAGACAAAATGTTTGACGTAATATAGGATATATTATAGCAACATAAAACACATAAGTTCAAATATGGCAACATATTAGAATATATTCAATAAATTAGATGGGATAAATTCATTTATAAATCCATTACTGTAAATAGGTGCACGACAATAAATTTAAAATGTAAATATAATTATGTTGTAAATACATAAAAAGTTATAAATGATTTGAAGCTGGTCGGTCATCGGGAGTCAAAGTTCAGTAAGACGACAGACCTATGGAAAAAGCTGTTCCTTAGTCTACTGGTATTTGTCCAGAGGCTCCTGAAGCGCCGGAGGGAAAGAGGACAAACAGTCTACAGGCAGGGTGAAAGGAGTCTTAAAGAACGCTGCGAGCTCGACTGAAAGAAAGGAAGTAAAGTTCCAGCGATGCGCTGGACAGGTTTTACCACCTGTTGAAGTGCCTTGTGGTCTATGGCTGTGCAGTTCCCATACCAGACTGTGACACAGCTGGTCAGGATGCTCTTAATGGCACAGCAATAAAAGTTCACCAGGATGGCTGAAGACAGGCGTGTCTCCTCCTGAAGCAGCGCTAAGAAGACTGCATCCTCTGTGCTCCTATTGCTCTGGTAGGCACTACTGATGCATTGTGTATTCTTGTATGTATTATTAAGTTAACTGAAGGGTGCATAAGAACTGAAAGTCATAAATATTAAATGTAGTTATTGAATATACATAATTACTGAAATACCAATAATCATATTTAATACTACTACTAATAATTAATACAGATAAAATTACTTTTTAATTTTCGTGTTACTGTGCTCGGTGATGTTAACATAAGCGCGGTGTCTGCAGGCGCAGGTGCAGCGCGGCTTTGGCGAAAGAGATTAGAGCAGAAGGGGTTAAAATGAAGTGCGTTTGGCCCTAGAAAAGGTTTTAGAAGATACAACAACATTAGCCTGGTATACGAATTTTTCCAGAAGAACACTTGTCTAATACAAAAAAATTTTTTTTTTTTGTATTAGTGAAACCCTGGCTTAAGGATTTTTATGCAAACATGAATCACGTGACGCTGGAGCATTCTGAACTGTCTCTCAATGTCTCTGAGTGTACCCAAAGTATGTATCAGTTTTAAATATAATTTATAGTCTTTTGATTTTGTGGTTAAATATGAGTTGGACATGTTGACTGGACTCTTTCATGAGATCCAGTGCTGTAGGGTTAGGGTTGGGGGGCCTAACCCCCCCAAAAATACCTTCGATACTCTTCAAAATAAAATACAAAAAAAAGTGCACTAACTTCTACACAAAACAGCCGACAATGACAAAACGAAGAACTGGTAAAATAGTATGGCATTTAAAAACACCATACTTTTGCTGAATAAAAGGTTTACTAGATACAGGTTTAGTAATAAAATGTTGCTAGGTAGGTAATGTTTAAATATACAGTATGTCAAGCTCATTTACATGACCCCTACATTCAGCAGTCATCTAGAAATCAACATTAGCGCATACCTAGAGCACATTTGTAAACCTTAGAAGCCCGTTTCTGTAACGTTTTGTTCAGCTTTAAACACACCAAATATTAAATCTTAAAAAATTACATACCTTTCCTCAGCTGAGAACAGCAGACGGCACAATTCATGTGACGTAGTAAAATGACTCCTTCTTCTTTTGTTTAAATGGCAGGCAGGTTTCATAAGCACATACCGCCACCTACTGCTCAATATACAATCACATTTTTTTATTGAGCTCATCCTCAACAGAAGCCTGAAGCCAAACATTTAGTACTCACCCACGAGAGGTGGACAAAGTACACGACAACCACATTGAGTAAAAGTACAGATACTACTGCTTAAATATTACTCTACTACAAGTGAAAGTTGTGAAAGTACAAAAGTACTTGCAGTGTCTACTTTGGGGACCTGGATAGAAATGTAGTGTAAGAAATATGATATTTGTCTTTGAAATGTAATGAAGTTAAAGTAACAAGTTTCCAGAAAAAATAACACTCAAAAGATTTTATGCAATATATAGTTTGTCAAGGTTTTTTTTCGGGTTCGGCACGGTTTATTAGTGTTATAAATATGTAATAACAAATCGTCCAATGGGGCAGTGACATTTAACAAAAAGTAATCTCAAAAAGTATTCCTTTTACAAACATGTAATAAAATATTAAAACTACACTTTTAGGGCTTTGATATGTATCAAACAAATATCACCTCACAACAGTTTATTACCCACATGTGCAGCATCATTTGAGTTTTGTATGTCATTTTTTATTACTCAATGTTTTCTACATACAATCATCCTAATGTAAATAACATTCAGTAAAATTATTACTCAATATCTTGTATATATAAAATAAGGAAGGCCATGTCAATGATTCAAATTTTAGTGAAATTATTTGTTAAAATCAATGTTGATGCTTGTCACCTCCTAATTAGATTATGAGACTTTAGCCTAGATTTCATAGACAGGGTCACATTTATCAAAATTTGTTAACTAACAATTGTAACATGAGTGGAGTATGTTGTATGTTGTATGTTGACAAATAAATCTCATAGAGAACCAGTACTGGTGAAAAAATCACTCACTCTGCTGTACTCCAAATAAACACCTTATTATGAAAAAGGTTAGTGACCTTACAGTGGGAATAAAAGGGACACCCAGCACTCCCCTTCAACATCAAGAACACTGATAAAAGACTTGTCAGTAAAACAATGCTTGTCAGGGATGGAGTGTGATATGCAGTTTTAAATCAAGATGAATGTATATGGGTAAACACTTGTACCATTTACTCATCGGTCTCCTATAATGCTGACTCATGGTCATAAAAGTAGTACTTTAGCATTGACTCACTTGTTGACTTGCAGAAATTGTAGAGTACTGTAAATCATTTTGAATAAGAATGGGAAGATTCCAATTGCAATTTTTTGGGAAGATCGCCCACCCTACAACAGCACAGGCTCATAGACAAAAGCCATACATGCATTGTATTCTTTGAATAAATCCCATATGACATTATCCGCACACCATAAAAGTAAATGAAACCAATAAGATCATCACAATATAGATTGTTTATACCAGTGGTTTAAAATCCTGTTCCTGGTAATCCACTGCTCTGCACATTTTGTATGCATCTCTTATCTTACACACTAAGTTCAGTTCATGCAACGCTTACATTATAAGCTGATGTTTGAATCAAGAACAAAAATGTTTGAACATATCAGCCCGGTACTGTCAACACTCCACTGGTTACCCATTACGCAACGTATTAACTTTAAGATCTTACTGACTACTTATAAGGCTCTACATGGTTTAGACCCTCCAAGTGAGCCTGGGTTCTCCCAAGGTTTTTTCTCCATATATATATATATATATATTCATTCATTAATGGAGTTTGGGTTCCTTGCCACCGTCGCCATGTTGGAGTGCTCACTAGGAGACTGCTGATATTAGATATTAGTGATATTAGATATTAGTTATTAAATTAGCTTTTATATTTCCCTGCTTGTTATTCAAGTTCAAGTTTATTTGTATAGCGCTTTAACAATGTAGCACTGTTTCAAAGCAGCTTTACAGCAGAATAAACATAGTGACAAACAGGAAAATATAAATGCTAATTTAATATCTAATATCAGTAATATCTATTATCAGCAGTCTCCTAGTGAGCACTCCAACACTGCGACGGTGGCAAGGAACCCAAACTCCATTAATGAATGTATATATATTAGGGATGTCAATTGATTAAAGAATTTAATCAAGTTAATCACAGTGATGGACTGTGATTAATCACGATTAATCACAAATTTAAAATACTAGGATTTACCTGTAAATGTGTTGAAATAAAGAAATGCATGAAAAACTAGTTTAAGGAAACAGATCCTCCAGTTTTATTATCTCAACAATTAACATTTCTATTATAATACTATTTCAGAAATGAAATGTCTGCAAAAAGACAAAATGAACAGTCTACATTCTTGATCTGAAATAAAGAAATGTATAACAAAACTAGTTTAAGGAAACAGATCCTCCAGTTATCTCAACAATCAACATTTCTGTTATAGGTCTATTTTAGAATTGAAATGTCCGTACAGAGACAAAATGAACAGTCTCTACAGTGTGCATCTGTGCAACATTTCTCCTGCTAACTAATCATACAATATACTCTTCTTTCAGCCAGTTGCTCAGACAGACTAGCTTATTAACATTTTCAGATGAAAGAGCTGACCTCTTCTTCTGCACAATGTGGCCTGCCAAAGAGAACAGTCTCTCACATGGCACTGTTGAGGCAGGTGTGGCCAAATACCTTTTTGCCATATGGGCCAGCTTAGCATGGGCACCTGAGTGTGCTGACCACCACTGTAGTGGACATGTGTCTATGCTGACATAGGGCTCTGCCTTGTACCTCTCTAGACATTTATCTGTGGACAGAGACTCATCATCAGACTCTGACTCTGATCCCATCAGTAGGAGGGCCATTTTCTTCTTTGGTGGCTCTGGGTCTACTTCTCCAGAGCTCTGTGGAGCAGGTTCTCCATCCTTCAGCATCATACTCAGCTTTTACCACACCTCTCCCCTCTCTGATTTGGGCAAGCACCTAAGGTCCTTGAACCTGGGATCTAGAGCTGTTGCTATCTTTAACCACCACAGGTTTGAGCTCTCCTTTCGCTTGTTGAGGTCCTTTGTGAATGCAGCCTTGAAGCGCATTCAGAGTCATCAGAGTCATCACTATCACTAACATCAGAGACCTCCATTGTACGCAGGAGATGGCACAGCGCAGGTAGCACCACGGAGCAGGACACATACTTTTCACCACCTAGGAGCTCAGTGATGTACCTACAGTAAAGACACACAATTGACTAAATGACCAGTGTTGCCAACTATTTTCAATGGAAAGTAGCTAAAGTCTGCCCGAAAAGTCGCTAAATGTCGCTAAGTGACGTCATGCGTAAATTTGCATATTAATGACGTCGTGTTTGCATTCTGCCTAATGGTTGTACTTCAAAACTGTTTCCTCTAATCTGTGCGCACATAATGTCCAGTATAAAACTGTTATCAATTAACGAAGAAGAAACGGTAAAATTAAATAGTTTTATTTGAAACAAATGAGAAGCAGGTAAGTGATTGGTCCGTGGCAACACCGTTTGCACATGCGCAGCTCATTCACGTCTATGTCAGATGCCGTGCGGTCGCTGAAAAGTGCTGCTCCTCTCAGCCGGAGCCCTCACTGATCAGAGCAGACACAGGGAGAGGTGTAACTGTAAGACCTCGCTCGCGCTCGCAGGACAGTACTGGCGGCATTTGGAAAGTTGCTAAGATTTGTCCAAAAGTCGCTAGATTTGTCGCTAGGTGCTTTTTAAAAAAAAAGTCACTAAAGGGGTCTGAAAAGTCGCTAAATCTAGCGACAAAGTCGCTAAGTTGGCAACACTGTAAATGACTACAGTTGACATTTTACAGTTAACATTCAGATGGCACCTATTCAAGGTATTGGCCTTAAACTGTATGATTATTATATGCTCTATTATTATAAATAAAATTATATGACTTAGAAATTACTTGTTTTTATTAGTAAAATTGAAGAGAGAAAAAATACAATACCTGCAAGTGTAGCAGACTTCAAATGGTAACCTCCGGACACCACAGAAACACGATCACACCATGAATGGGATGATAGATTCACTGAATTTATTCCTTAAACAAAGTAGTGAGGCAAAATTAGTAAACAGACATCAGAAGGCCTACTCTCTCATCCCTGTGCTTCCCCGTTCGCATACACTATGCGTCTGAACGCTTATAGGAGAATACTGTGATTTATCATTTAGAAGTTAATTTCCTTTTAATACATTATTAATGAGTGATTAAAACAATGAGCTGTGTGCCATTATAAATGTGCTTGCTAGTGGAAAAGTACTGAGAGGCAGAATGGGAAAGTGTGAGAAGTGTACAGACACAGAGCCTCAAGGTCAAACAAAACTTCTGTTTTATCTCTATGTGATAAAGAATGTGTGAGAAGGGGGAACAACGGCCAGTGGAAAATTACTGTAACAGTGGAAAGGTGTTTGTGCAAGACATGTTATTTTTCAGGAGATGGAGTCAGAAGAGACGAGGGTCATGAGCTGATTGGATGAAACCCAAGAGCCATACCCAATAACAGAGGAGTGTCAGGGACCAAGGCAGAGACCCAATAGCTGGTGAGAACAAAAACAGTTCATTCACAAAACAGAGAAAATAACAACAAAAAGAGTTCAAAAAAAGGCTGAGGCTAGCAAACAGCCAGTTCCAGTTGTGAGCGGAGCTGAAGCAAATGAGAAGAGCACAGCCTTAGGAGCCAGGAAGCAGGAGCTAGCCCAGGGCCAAGTCCTTTGATAAGGCCAGGTTGCGATGCGTGAGGAAGGGCAGGAGCTGGAGAGGGCGCGTTGCAGGAGGGAAGAGGGCCAGGGAAGATCAGGGGGAGAGGTCCCACTTCAGAGAGCCGGAGGGCAACCCGTAGCAAGGAAGGCGTGAAGAAAAACTAGCAAACAAAAGAAACACAACTGGAAATATTCTGACTAGAAACAAGCGCTAAACAGGACAAGACAAGACAAGGTTAACTATGACTAACAAGGAAGATAAACCAGTACTGACACCCTTTACAGATAACATGATCTGGCACAAGACAGAGCACACGGGGAGAATAAATAGAAAGAGTAATCAACACTAACGAGGGCCAAGACATGCAAGCAATCAACTAATAATGGGATAACAAGGGGGCGGGGCAGACATCACAATGACAGCAAGCCCATAATGGCTGTCAAAACAAACACATGGTTAACACACAAGACCTATAGACAGGCATGAAACAAAAATACAAGAAATAAACCATGTACTCAGATCAGAGACGTGACAAGGAGGAGTCAAGATCACGAGGACAAGAATACAAACTGTATAAATATGTATGTGACTCTGTTCCTGGGTTGTTGTTGGTTGGATTTATCACGTTATAGCCAGACAACCCAGTACTGTTATCCTTTCATATCTGATGAATAGATTTCAATATATTTTAACTATTCGTCTCCAGTGAGATTTTGAACATGCAGGACTAAAAGGATTAAAGTCCAACAATTGGTGACCCCGACGTGATCTCCACGGAGAGGAGAGACAGCATTTTTGCCTGATTTAGTCGCCTTCGGTGGAAGGAAATCGAGACGGATTCAGGTTCAACACAAAGGTCGACCTACAAAATAAAAAGGTAAGCAGAAACCTGTTTATTCAAATTCTGCTCATTGACTAAAACCTAAATTATTGTGTTGAACTTGATGAACATCTCGAAGTAAGTAAAATACACAAAACTAAATTAAACAAATCAGATCTGAAAGGAACTTTGGTTCCCCAAAAAAGTGTTGGGTTAAATTCCCTCGGGTTAAATTCCCGTAAATTCTGTGTTGGGTTAAATTCCCTCGGGTTAAATTCCCGTAAATTCTGTGTTGGGTTAAATTCCCTCGGGTTAAATTCCCGTAAATTCTGTTTTGGGTTTAATTCCCTCGGGTTAAATTCCCGTAAATTCTGTGTTGGGTTAAATTCCCTCGGGTTAAATTCCCGTAAATTCTGCGTTGGGTTAAATTCCCTCGGGTTAAATTCCCGTAAATTCTGCGTTGGGTTAAATTCCCTCGGGTTAAATTCCCGTAAATTCTGTGTTGGGTTAAATTCCCTCGGGTTAAATTCCCGTAAATTCTGTGTTGGGTTAAATTCCCTTGGGTTAAATTCCCGTAAATTCTGTTTTGGGTTAAATTCCCTCGGGTTAAATTCCCGTAAATTCTGTGTTGGGTTAAATTCCCTCGGGTTAAATTCCCGTAAATTCTGTGTTGGGTTAAATTCCCTCGGGTTAAATTCCCGTAAATTCTGTGTTGGGTTAAATTCCCTCGGGTTAAATTCCCGTAAATTCTGTGTTGGGTTAAATTCCCTCGGTTGAAAAAGACCGTAAATTTTATGTTGGGTTAGATTCCCTCGGTTGAAAAAGACCGTAAATTTTATTTTTGAGCGCGCAAATGTGTTGTATGAGTTTTCTGTGAAAATGATCTGAAAATGCAAGTGTCTATTTGACTGTGAAACGTCATTGTGAAATGCTTAAACTGTGATATGTGTATGTGTTTGCTGAGTATTTGTGTTGAGAATTGATTGTGAGAGTTACATGCTGTGAAAAGTTATATACTGTGAAAATTGAGTTAGTAGAAAATTGAAGACATCTGTGTGTGTAAAGATGGCTGAGTTTCAGAAAGAATGTGAAGAGTATGGATGTCCACCTGTAAAGGTACAATGGGGACATATTACGGATATGTTGTTAGCACAGGCTGAACCAGGAGATCAAAAACACAGAAAAAAAAGGAGATAGACAAATGTTGGATAGAAATGTGTGATGATTTCAATTGGACTGAGACTGAGAAAGTTAAAGTTAAAGTTTTAGTAGCGCCAAAAGTGAGAGAAATGGAGAAGAAAGCACACTGTAAGTTGCTTAGACATAGAGAAGGGAAAGACAAAGTGAAATGGTTTAATGTTAAAAAACATAGAGTGAAAGAAGAAGAATTGTCAAAGAAATTACGAGTGTGGACCAGAGTAGCGCTGACAGCGACAGCACTCAGTACAGCTAAAACATCAAGTAAGGGAAAGAAAGAGGAAGTGTGTAGCACGGAGGTTAAGAAGAGAAAGGAAGCTCTAGGGCTACCCCATCTGCTCCTCCCCTTGATAAGTCCAGCCCCACTACATTATACCCAAATCTGACTCAGCCCCCTCCGTATGATCGAACACAGACACACCACACACACACACCTCAACATTCACAGCAGCAAGTTGTATTGGGAATCACTAGAGGTGAACTTGATATAGATATGGATGCAGTGACAGATCAGATAAAGAAAACACAAGAAGAGATGCAGGAGTTAAGAGACATTGTGAATGAAGGGCTCAGCAAAGCAATAGTTGATAGTACTGCACATATCAGAACAAATAGAGCCATGCCTCAGTATGATGGTGATGATGAAGGAGAAGAACAGGAAGAAGAGAATGATAGTCACATAGACTTAGGGGAAATAAGAAGCATAAGTGCGGCTAGTGAGAGTTACAGAGGTGATGAAATGACAGTTAAGCCATACAAGATATGCATTAAGGGCGAAATGACGGTAGACAGTACAAAACCCATTGCAGACAGAACCAGAAGCAAAGACAAACAAGTAAAGAGTAAAATAGACGTGAGTGATGATGAGGGAGCGGGTACTTCACATCGCAGAGAGAGAATGTCCTCACCCAAAAGCGATTTCTCAGTACACCAGACACATGACCCCCAACTGCAACTGCCACTATTAATTAAAGCTGGTAAACAGGCACAATATCAGCCCTGGTCACATAGTGATATGACCGCAATAGCAAGCAAACTACCTCCCCTTACGTCAGGAGGCAGCAGATGGCTCAGTAAATTGACCCTACTCAGTCATGGCACGATTTTGGCATTAGGTGATTTAAGATGTCTGTTGGGACAAACACTGACTGCTTCACAAATGCAAGACCTAGAGAAAAATGCAGGCATTGAATTTACACCACACGAGGTTCCATTCACACGGGTGAGTACAGCAATAGGCAAGGCTTTAAAACAAATGTATCCACTTCCCCCCCACCACATACCAAAACATCAAATTTTGCATCAAACCAGGTGAGACCGGTGCAGCTTATTACTTCCGTTGTTGTACTGAGTGGGAACAAATGGTGGAGGAGAACAGTTTAACCAACCCTATAACTAGAGATATTTTCAGAGCTGCAGTGATGACAGGTGCCCCCAGTGGAGTAAAACAGATTATGGAGAATAATCCTGACATCCCAATAGCGAGTAATGAGGTATGGGAAAGACACTTAGTGCACCACACAGACAAAGCAGTAGAAAAGGCTACAAGAGAAGAGGAAGAACTTGAAAAGGTAAAATCACAATTGCTAAAATTACAACTAGATAAAGCCAAAACTGAGGGGACAACAAAGAAGGTAAAACAAATGCCACAACATGAGCCCAATAGGGAACCATATGGCGCACCACAGCAACAACAGTATTTCCAACCCCCACCACAGACACAGTACACACCCAGGCCATGGGGACCCTACACATACCCAAGACAAAACACACCTTAGAGAGGTAATAGAAATTCTAGAGGGGGATTAGGGAGAGGGGAGCAGAACAGGATGCGGTGTTATGGGTGTGGCAATCCAGGTCATGGGGTACGAGAATGCCCCTATCCACCAAGAGAAATAGGCGAACACAACCCACCTGCGGGGGGATGGGGTCCCCGAGGAGGTGGCACCGGTGGTCGTGGCAGGGGACCACATACCCCACAAAACCCGGGGCAACGTCTCCCGCCACCCTCCAACCTACAGGTGCCCATGCACCCAACATGGGGCCCGGAGGGTGGGCGGAGGAATGTTGAAGGGGCCCGCAGAGAACTACCATGGGAGGAAGGGCTGAACCTCTCATGGATATGGTGGTCAAAGATAGGCCACTAAAGGCCCTGGTGGATACTGGGGCCACATACTCCACTGTGACAGAGGGCATGGTTGACACAAATGATTTAAGTGCTCAAACAGTGGGAGTAATGGGGTTCTCTGGCAGGGTAGAAAAATGGCCTATGACAAAACCATTGAGGGTAAGAGTTGCACACCAGGTTTTGTCACACTCATTTCTGTATTCCTCTAATGCTACAGTACCTTTACTAGGGAGAGATTTATTGATTAAATTGGGAGCTAGCATACTCTGTTCACAGGAGGGGGTGATAGTTACATTACCAGACGGAACACAGACTAACTGTTCACTTTCAGGTCACACTGCAGGTAACCAATGGATGCTAACCACATGTGGGGAGGTTGAGGATGCTGACATATATTGGGTAGAATTAGATCACAGTGTAGCCACCAATAGTGTGATGGCCAAATACAACGAACACCGCGAATGGATCACACATGTAGACATTTTTCTCCCACCTGAAGATCCCCTACACTGCACATTGTTCTACGAGAGAAATGACACTACACTTAACCAAGATTTGTTTCACCAAATCGAAGGTAGCAAATGGGTATTACGGGGAAATGGGTTGTTGATAGGAAAGGAAGGAGTGACCGCCCCAATAGCACTAACTGATACTCAAATGGAATGGTATGAGATGGCAGACACAGCTGCCCCACACATTAGCTTAGCATTACACCCAGGACATGAAGCTAGGGAGCTAGGGAAGATGACCAAGACACTTTTGCAAGCCACTGACTGGACACCCACTGAACGAGAAGACATTTTATTCTCACACACACATAGTGCATACTGGGTTAAGGGTGACACTGAAGACACAGGTATCCTCACACACAAACAAATTTCACGCACACATGGTAGAGAACACACTGATGTTGAGGGTACTGAAGAAATGTTAAACACATTGCCCAATACTTTGTGGTCCCAAGGACCCACGGACGTAGGTTTCTGTAATATCACACCTGTAACATTCCAGTTAAGTTCCACCAAAACTGTTTGGGTCCCTCAGTACCGCAACAGACCAGAAGCTGAAGAAGGTGTGGCCAGTACTGTTGAAGGACTGTTAGAGAAAGGGGTCCTTACCCCCTATCAGTCCGACTGGAACACCCCGATTTTCCCAGTTCCAAAACCAGGCACTAACAAATACAGAATGGTACATGATCTGCGTGCTATCAATGCTTTGGTGTGTACACAAACCATGCCGGTACCAAACCCATACATTGCTCTATCGACACTGACACCTGAACACAAATGGTTTACATGCTTTTTTCTGTATCCCAATAGCTGAGGAGTGTAAGCCGTGCTTAGCCTTCACCTACAGAGGTCGTCAATATTCTTACAACAGACTACCACAAGGCTTCATTTTATCACCAGGCATCTTCAATCAGGTACTAAAACAACAGTTACAAGGCTGCGAGTTACCTGTCTCCTGTGTACTGATCATGTATGTTGATGATTTATTGTTGGCTGCCACTACTGAAAAGGCATGCTTGGAAGCAACCAGGCTGGTGCTTTCAACTCTGCATGAGTCTGGTTTTAAGGTAAGCAAGACAAAACTGCAGGTTTGCAGACCAAGTGTAACATTCTTGGGCAGACTGATCACTGCACAGGGGTCAACATTAACGAGCACACAAAGAGAAAGCATTTTGAGCCATCCCAAGCCCAAGACTGTAAAAGACATGCTTTCATTTCTAGGCTTAACAGGATTTAGCAGACATTACATTCCAATGTATGTGGCACTCACTACACCACTCAGAGAGTTGATAAAAGAACAGGGCATGAAAAATTTGAGAGCAGAGTTGACATGGACACAAGAAGCTGAACGGACGTTCATAGATCTTAAGACACAGTTGGCCCATGCAGCCCACTTGAATTGCGCTAATTACAGTTTACCATTTTTGCTGGATGCTTCTGAGTCAGGTACAAATGCTAATGGAGTGTTGTTCCAAAAGTTGCAGGGAACTAGAAAAGTGTTGATGTACTGTAGTGTTTTACTTGACACCATTGAGCAAAGACACCCACAATGCTCCAGATTTGCTGCTGGATTGGCAAAACTTGTCCATAAGACCTCACACATAGTTATGGGACATCCACTGACTATCCTCACCACACATTCTATCATGTCATTCGTTAACTCTGAGTCTTTCACATTTTCCCCATTGCGTCAACAGCGCATTGCTAAGATCTTGTCCAGCCCAAACATTACTTACACACACGAGGGCATTAACATGGCTGATCTCATGTCCAGTGGTGAACCCCATAACTGTGCACCACTGACTGAACAAGCATCAAAAGTAAGAGCAGATCCTTCCGCCATCCCACTCCCTGATACTGGAGATGTTGTGACACTTTTCACTGATGGCTGTTGTTTCAGAGCGGATGACGGTAGCCTGAGAGCTGCGTATGCTGTTGTTGAATGGGTAGATGGAGACTATGTAACTAGGGAACCTTGCAAGTTGACATTGGTAGCCATTTGAAGAATGCACACCTGAAAATGGTAGAACAGGCCTCAAACATGTGTATGGTGCAGTATACCCCCCACAAAGCCAGGGGAAAGTTGAACGCTTGAATCTCACCATCAAAATGAAATTGGCTAAAATCTGTGCACAGACCAAATTGAATTGGCTATCAGCCCTACCACTGGCATTGATGTATAGTCGTTCTTCTGTTAACAGGGTTACGGGCTTCACACCTTTTGAATTGCTTACAGGTCGCCAGTTTCCAGGTCCAACACTGCAGCTGACGCAGGACTGCGTCCAACCACTGTCACACACTGCTTATTTTGAGAAACTAACGGCTTTGATTAAAACCTTTTCCCAGCAGGTGTTACCAGTTCAGGAGGGGAGCATAAACCCAGAAGGAGTGTTAGTAGGTGGAGCAGACTGGGTGAGAGTAAAGATCTTCAGGAGAAAGTGGAACGAACCATGCTGGTCCAAACCGCACAGAGTGACTGCAAGGACCTCCCACTGTGTTCAACTCCAAGGGAAAGGAGATACCTGGTTTCACTTAACATCTTGTGTAGCTTGTGATCCCCCATCTAGGTCTCTGGCTGAAACAGGTTTGTCCCTGAGAGAGTCTCAGGTCCAAGAGAGGGAGGAGGTCACAGAGACGGGGCCAGAAAAGCAACAACAACTTCAAATTTCGCACAAGACAGGTGACCTGTTCACAAGCCCACACACAGAACCTTTGGCCCATTGTGTAAGTGCTGACTGTGCCTATGATGCAGGTATAGTGAAACAGTTCAAGCAAAAGTACGGTACTGACAAAGTAATAGTACAAAATAAATCACCAGGTGACTGTGCAGTGACAAAGGAAGAAGACGGCAGAATTATTTTTCACTTGATAACTAAAGAACACTGTAATGCCTTACCAACCTATGATTGTTTCACAGAAAGCCTGAGCTGCATGAGAGACTGGTGTGTGGAAAACAACATTAAGAGTGTTTCAGTACCCCGGCTGGGGTGCGGTCTAGATAAACTAGATTTTGAAAGAGTACAACAGATCTTAAGAGAAATGTTCACGGACGTGGACATAACAGTAACAATTTATTCCCTGTAATAAAGTTCATTAACATAACCTTCTCCACAGGGACCTGTGGGACACAGGAGGACTTAATCTTTTACTTTCAGGGATTTTCTA
Source organism: Beaufortia kweichowensis (assembly GCA_019155185.1). Classification (NCBI taxonomy): domain Eukaryota; kingdom Metazoa; phylum Chordata; class Actinopteri; order Cypriniformes; family Gastromyzontidae; genus Beaufortia; species Beaufortia kweichowensis. Next base: position 970,222 of record CM032797.1, on the reverse strand, counting down.
CTTTTCTACCTTTTATAAAATGTTTTGATTTTGTGCTTTCTTTTCCCTTGACAAGAGTGTATTTTTGAAATTCATGTTTTTTGATACAATCAATGGTCTTTTGTGGCTGAGTTTTATACCCATATAAGAGTTTTTATACATTTTGCTTGTACCCAATATATAGGGGATTTTAGCTCATTTTAAACTGAAAACAATATAAAAAAACAAAAAAACAAAACCACTATACTATAAAGATGCAACTTTGGGGTAACTGGAAACTTTTGGGGGTAATAGGAGTGATAGCTCTAATAGTAGTGGGCATAGCAACCATAGTGGAAGAATCCCATGAGGGAGAGGAGAAGAATGCTACTTTTGTGGTACATGAAAGATCCAAGAGAGGGTTAATAAGACATAAAAGGGCGGGGTTTGTTCTATGTTTGGTGATTCCTGCTGTACTTTTATTCCCAATAACACAGCCCCAGACGGATCTGTAACCAAAGCACTGAACATGTTAGAGGAAATGTCCAAAACTGTGCAAGATCAATCAGGAGTGCACAACCCTCTAGATGATTGGTTGACTAAGAATTTGGGAAAATGGAAAACTATGATTGTGTCTATGATGTTGTCAATTGCCACTTTTATTGCCATATTAGTAACCTGTGGATGTTGTTGTATACTATGTATGAGATCTCTATGCAACAGCTTGATTGTAACAGCAATTGAGAAGAAAGAAGCTCCTCCCCCATATACTATGCCACTGTTGTCTGATGACCCAATGAGAGAGGAGGATGAAATTGATGTGTGACCTCTTTCGAGGTCAAGAGAGGGAATTGTGGGATATGAGTTTTACTGTGTGACTTTTCTTATTAATCAAACTGTGATTTATCATTTAGAAGTTAATTTCCTTTTAATACATTATTAATGAGTGATTAAAACAATGAGTAAATGAGAAAAGTACTGAGAGGCAGAATGGGAAAGTGTGAGAAGTGTACAGACACAGAGCCTCAAGGTCAAACAAAACTTCTGTTTTATCTCTATGTGATAAAGAATGTGTGAGAAGGGGGAACAACGGCCAGTGGAAAATTACTGTAACAGTGGAAAGGTGTTTGTGCAAGACATGTTATTTTTCAGGAGATGGAGTCAGAAGAGACGAGGGTCATGAGCTGATTGGATGAAACCCAAGAGCCATACCCAATAACAGAGGAGGAGTCAAGATCACGAGGACAAGAATACAAACTGTATAAATATGTATGTGACTCTGTTCCTGGGTTGTTGTTGGTTGGATTTATCACGTTATAGCCAGACAACCCAGTACTGTTATCCTTTCATATCTGATGAATAGATTTCAATATATTTTAACTATTCGTCTCCAGTGAGATTTTGAACATGCAGGACTAAAAGGATTAAAGTCCAACAGAAATTACTATGTGTACAATAAAATAATTTTTTTTACAAACAAACTGTGTCATTGCATGAAAACGTACCACAAGACAATTAGAAACAAAATAGCTTAACATACACTGAAGTACACATGCCTATTAAATCAAACTCAGAAATTACACAATAACCAGTCGAATTAACGATAGCAAATCGAAATAACATACCTTAAACAAAGTAGTTAGGCAAGATTAGTACACAGACATCGGAAGGCCTACTCTCTCATCCCTGCATGGAGAAATACACGTGCAAATGAAAGGCTAAATGCGTCATTGATAAAAACGTGACTTTCGGCGAAAATACGCTGATCACACTGATAAACGTTATGACTTAACAGTGCTTTAACATCACAAATACAATTACAATTACAAAGAGACAATAAATGCAAGATAAATATTAGGGATGCCACAATTTTCAATATAATATTGGACCGTTCGGTACGACATCCACGGTTCAACGCAATTCACAAGAATTGTGTTTTTTTTTCGGTTTTATGTTGAAATAATTTATGTGCGTTTTATTTCTCTCCGAATTGACTGTTTGTGTGTGCCTGTAAGTCTATGAGCCGAGATGAGGAAACTCCTCCCCGTGAGTAAATATTCAATCACTATATGCTCTAAAGTTAGGGGGCGCTGAACCACCATTCCACACTTTAACATGGCGAGCGGCAGTGAAGTGAGGCTACAGTACGAGGAAGCGCCGGCGTCTTTCAAATCCGTGGTGGGGAGACATTTCGGTTTTGCCGTTGAGTATAATGCGGGACATTGTAAGTGCAAAACGCTCTCGCCTTGCTGCAGAGAATGTTGACAGGCTTATCTTTTTACAGAATAACCTCAAAATACAGGAATAGATAGCTGACCTAAGTGAAATTGCACTTTACATTCTGAATGAAGGATACTGTACTGGAGTACTGTTAAGTTTAATTAAGATGGTTTATTTATGTTTACTGAAGTACAAGTATGTTTATTTGAAATGGTCAATTTATGTTTACTAACTTCATATGTATGTTTATTTTCAAAATTTAGGAATTTATGTGTTCCCCAGTTTGTACATGGGCTACCAGCAGCTGTGAGATGTCAGTGTTAATTTTAAAATAAAAAATTATTTTATATTATACAATACACTAGGAACTAGTGGGCTACTTTTCTTTGCTTTTAAGTAAAATAAAGGAGTATTGCAATAAATCGTTTTTATTTTTTCTTCTTAACCTTTTACTGTTCCTATTGCCTAAGCATAGAATAACAAAAAAACACTCTTATGTGTCAAGCCATCAGAACCGAACCGAAAACCGTGGTTAAAAAACCGAGGTATGTATTGAACCGTGGGCTAACTGTATTGTTGCATCCCCAATAAATATGAGAGAGCAAAACTACCTGTGCTTCCCCGTTCGCATACACTATGCATCTGAGCTCGAGCGCTTACAGGAGAGCCATTGAAAATAACATTAATTGCAAGTTTTGCTGAAGTTAACTCATTTATAAAACATTTGTACTTTTTTGTACAATTCATTTCCAGCTTTGCCAATCTGTCGTAATCAGGTTAGCATGGCTAACTTATGCTTCTGCTGTGCCAGCGCTGCATTCAGTGGATCTTTATTGTGTTGAAGCCGCCTTATCATTTTAAGAGTTGAATTCCAGCACGTCGGTACATCCTGCACGAGAGACTCCTCTGTTAGTCCAGGGGAGACTTGAAGAGCTTCTTTCAGCTCTGCAGTGTTTGCAGGACTGTGCTTGAAGTGTCCGACTATTTTATGGCACTTGGATAAAACGCTGTCAAATCCACTGTCCCGAAAAGCCATGGCGATAACTCTTTGTATAACGTGCGCCACACAAGGAATATGTTTGAATGGTAAACTTCTTACAGCAGCAATCATATTGGGAGCACTGTCAGTTCCTATAGTAATGACTTTGTCTGTAATCTCCCACTCATTTGCAACAACAAGAAACTGACTAGCGCATGCTTCGGCAAAATGCCTTTCTTCTGTTTTTAACTTTTCTAAAGTGAATGAGTGCAGATGCCAGCTGTCATCGATTAGGTGTGCTGTTACACCAAGGTCGTTTTGGTTACTTACTGATGTCCAGTGGTCTCCAGTAAGTGCTATGAAAGTGCCTTCAGACAACTGACTCACTTTTTTCATACATTCTCGTAACAATAGTTCCCCGTGAAGGTAACTGGTATGATGGGTCGCCTGTGGCAATCTGAATGATGTCTTGAAGCCCACGGTCTTGAACTATGCTGATGGGTCTGCAGTCTTTGGCGATCCATTTAGTGATGGAATTAGTCAGCTTTGCTGTTGTTGTTCTGTTGACAGGCGTGCGCCGGCTGCACTCTTGACACAATTGGTACTTGGATGGGAGACTGCCTGGGAACGCACGCTCAGCTCAGCGCTGGCCGACTGCATTGATACGTCTCTTGGTCACGTTTTTTCATTTGTTTCTTTTATTTGTAGCGACACCACGGGTAATATTTGAAAGGCTTCAAATACTAACCAGGCCCGTCCCTGCTTAGCTTCCGAGATCAGACGAGATCGGGCGCACTCAGGGTGGTAAGCGAAGGAAGCTGCGAACATCGGTCCCTTTAAGGAACGCACGCTCAGCTCAACGCTGGCCAACTGCATTGATACGTCTCTTGGCCACGTTTTTTCATGTGTTTCTTTTATTTGTAGCGAGCCCGCGGGTAATATTTGTAAGGCTTGTGCTGTGTGGGGCTTAAATTCTGCTTGTTCTCGTTCCTTCAGGACGAACATGCAAGGCTATTCGATGACGACCTTTCAGTCAGTGTCTGTTCTTCTTTCTGCTCACCTGAACACGTGAAGAAATGCTGAAAAGGTCAACCAGCATCTATCGCTTAAGTTTACTTTTTTATCAGTTGAAGGCGTAAAACTGTTGTTTTATCAATGGCCCTGCTCTGTTAATAATAAACACAATTAAGTCCCTGGGCTCCCCCTGCTGGACGACGGGAAAATGACGGGAAGCGAACTCATGACAGGGTTCAAAAGAATATATGTGCGAAGATGAAGAACGTGCCCGGGACGCAGTGCATTCGCTGAAGCATGAAGAACAGGCAAAAGCTTACTGCACCTGGTATTCCCAGGCTTTCTCCCATCCAAGTACTAACCAGGCCCAACCCTGCTTAGCTTCTTAAAACAGACGCGCTCAGGGTGGTATGGCCGTAAGCAAAGGAATCTGTGAATGTCGGTCCCTTTAAAGGACGCATTCTTAGCGCTGGCCGACTGCATTGATACGTATCTTGGCCACATTTTTTCATGTGTTTCTTTTATTTGTAGTGAGCCCGTGGGTAATATTTGTAAGGCTTGTGCTGTGTGGGGCTTAAATTCTGCTTGTTCTCGTTCCTTCAAGACGAACATGCATGGCTATTCGATGACGACCTTTCAGTCAGTGTCTGTTCTTATTTCTGCTCACCTGAACACTTGAAGAAATGCTGAAAAGATCAACCAGCGTCTATCGCTTAAGTTACATTTTTTATCAGTTGAAGGCGTAAAACTGTTGTTTTATCAATGGCCCTGCTCTGTTAATAATAAACACAATTAAGCCCCTGGGCTCCCCCTGCTGGACGACGGGAAAATGACGGGAAGCAAACTCATGACAGGGTTCAAAAGAATATATGTGCGAAGATGAAGAACGTGCGCGGGACGCAGTGCATTCGCTGAAGCATGAAGAACAGGCAAAAGCTTACTGCACCTGGTAATCCCAGGCATTCTCCCATCCAAGTACAAACCAGGCCCGACCCTGCTTAGCTTCTGAGATCAGACGAGATCGGGCGTGTTTCTTTTATTTGTAGCGAGCCCGCGGGTAATATTTGAAAGGCTTGTGCTGTGTGGGGCTTAAATACTGCTTGTTCTCGTTCCTTCAAGACGAACATGCATGGCTATTCGATGACGACCTTTCGGTCAGTGTCTGTTCTTCTTTCTGCTCACCTGAACACGTGAAGAAATGCTGAAAAGGTCAACCAGCATCTATCGCTCAAGTTTACTTTTTATCAGTTGAAGGCGTAAAACTGTTGGTTTATCAATGGCCCTGCTCTGTTAATAATAAACACAATTAAGCCCCTGGGAGCTCCCTGCTGGGTGACGGGAAAATGACGGGAAGCAAACTCATGACAGGGTTCAAAAGAATATATGTGCGAAGATGAAGAACGTGCCCGGGACGCAGTGCATTCGCTGAAGCATGAAGAACAGGCAAAAACTTACTGCACCTGGTATACCCAGGCAGTCTCCCATCCAAGTACAAACCAGGCCCGACCTTGCTTAGTTTCCGAGATCAGACGAGATCGGGCGCGCTCAGGGTGGTATGGCCGTAAGCGAAGGAAGCTGCGAACGTCGGTCCCTTTAAAGGACGCATGCTTAGAGCTGGCCGACTGCATTGATACGTATCTTGGCCACGTTTTTTCATGTGTTTCTTTTATTTGTAGCGAGCCCCTGGGTAATAATTGAAAGGCTTGTGCTGTGTGGGGCTTAAATTCAGCTTGTTCTCATTCCTTCAAGACGAACATGCATGGCTATTCGATGACGACCTTTCAGTCAGTGTCTGTTCTTCTTTCTGCTCACCTGAACACGTGAAGAAATGCTGAAAAGGTCAACCAGTGTCTATCGCTCAAGTTTACTTTTTTATCAGTTGAAGGCGTAAAACTGTTGTTTTATCAATGGCCCTGCTCTGTTAATATTAAACACAATTAAGCCCCTGGGCTCCCCCTGCTGGACAACGGGAAAATGACGGGAAGCAAACTCATGACAGGGTTCAAAAGAATATATGTGCCAAGATGAAGAACGTGCCCGGGACGCAGTGCATTCGCTGAAGCATGAAAAACAGGCAAAAGCTTACTGCACCTGGTATTCCCAGGCAGTTTCCCATCCAACTACTAAACAGGCCCGACCCTGCTTAGCTTCCGAGATCAGACGAGATCGGGCACGCTTTTTTTAATTTTTTTTTTTAAATTAAAAATAAACAAGTTACAATATACAGACAGTGTGTAAAATGTAAAAATACAGACTACATACTACAAAACCACAAAGATACAAAAAATTAACAATATTCAGACGATGTGCAACAACGCAGAGATACAATAAACAATTTAAAAAATAAAATAACCTATATTGATAATGTGCACAGGAGCTTTACAGTTCTATTTCACTCCCCGGCAACTTCCACATTAAATCTTTTAAAACACAATAAACTTGTGGTCTAAAGACATAATAAAAAACATCCAACATGTTTTAACATTTAAAATACACATACAGCTTTTCCATATATATTTCTGTTTTCTTTTTAAACACAGTCCAAATATCCAACACATTTTTTTCCTTTTTGGCCACAGTTCTTCTCTCCCACATTGCACTTTTCATCAACATTATCCACAGATTTATAAACTTTTTGTTTTGACAATTCTTTTCCCATCCAAACATCACCACTCTGTTCCATTCCATTACATTTTCGTGCCACTCCACAGTCAAATCTTTAATCACACATTTACATTTCTTTAAAAAATCTTCCAATTCCTTACAATATAAAAAAATATGTAAAATCCATTCTTCTTTTTCTTGACACACTTTGCACGTTGCATTTTGTTCCTTTCCAATTTTATTTAAAATATACTCAGTAAAAACCACTTTGTGTCTTATAAAATACTCCAAACATTCTAACTTTGTCTCCACACATTTTCCTCTCATGTTTCTCCATATACACTCTTCTGTTAAATCTTTGAATTATTCCACCCAGTACTTATTTACAATCGGCTCTTTAAAAACACAATCTCTAAAAACACAATAAAACATTTTTACAGTACATTCTTTAAAATCATACATTTTTTCCCCCGATTTCACATAAATGTTTTTCTCTTTTTTCTCTTCTTCCATACTTTCTATTCTTTTTAGCCACTCTTTAGGTATTGCGTTTTTGATGGTTTCATATTTATTCGTTAATTCTTGTTTATTGTATTCTTCTTTTGCTTCTTCCATTGTATCTACAATATATTGTGTCGGTAAAAAACCCTCTTTAAACTCATATAAAACATCTCTCACTCTAGTTATTCCCACTTCAATCCATTTCTTAAAAAAATCTCTTTCCCTTGTTTTAAAATATTGTTATTTAAAAACAGAGGTTGATTTAAAATGTTTTCCCTGTGGATCATACTCAATTTTCATTAAAAACTTCCCCCAGGCACTAAACATTTCAATTTTAAACAAATTAGAGAGCTGGGGGGTTTCCCCCATTTCAAAAATTAAATGAAGGCGATATCCGGGAACAAATATTGAAGACGGTACCAGGTTTGCAAAAGTACGTTTGCAAAAGGAGGTTGTGTCCCTTCCATACAGCACCAAGCTGGAAACAGCTGAAGGGCCGCAATATTTCCGGGTGATGCACAGCCACCAGGTGAAGACTTGTCGGCTGTGTATGAGCCCGGATCACCTGATAAAGGAATGCCCTGATTTTAAGTGCTTTAAGTGTGGCGAAAGGGGACACTTCTCACGGGAATGTAACACGATTAAATGCCCGGAGTGCCATAAGTTTTTAAATAAATGCGAGTGTTGGTGGCAAGAGGAGGAAAGAGGTGGGGAACAACAGGTGGACGGGCAAATGCATGAAGGAAACAACGAGAAGGAACGACAAGCAGATAAAGAACAAGATGAAGAAGGACGGCAACAAAAAGAGACGGAAAAAGGTACGAGTAACGGAGAGGAAAAAGGTACGAGTAACGGAGAGGAAAAAGGTACGAGTAACGGAGAGGAAAAAGGTACGAGTAACGGAGAGGAAAGAGAAAAAGAGAACAATGAAAATAAGGAACAAACAACGGAGCAGATCACGCAAGAGACAGACATGGAAACAGCGGACAGTTTTACTACTTTTATGGAGGATATGGAGAGAGATGGACAAAGAAAGATGGATCAAAATAAAGAATCAGACAGTGAAGAAGAAAATAAGATGGACAGCACGGACAAAGACAGAGGAGGGAGAGGACAAAGAAAAAGGAGAGCATTAAAGGTAAAACCTAATTTGGAAGGTGCAAGAAAAAGGATGATGACAAAAACTAACAAATATGATGTGTTAAGGGGACTGGAGGGAGAAAATAGTAAATAATGTTTTTTAAGTATTTATTTTTCTTTTTTTTATGGTTTTAAGCTGTGTTACTTTTAATGCAAGGGGACTGATGGACATAGGGAAATTTGAAAAAGTAAAAGAAAAATGTAAAAGGGAAGATATTATTGCACTACAAGAAACGAACTGGAGAGAAAATGTGATGATTGATTATAAAAAGAGATGGGATGGAGGTATTTTATATAACAATGGAGATGGGAGGTTTGGAAGAGGTGTGGCTTTTTTAATGAAGGATGATGTTTTTAAAGTGAGTAAAATTATATATGAGGACAAGATAGGCAAATGTATAGTAGTTGAGACAAAATATGAGGGAAGAGAGCTGATTTTAGTAAATGTACATGCACCAGTGGAGGAGAAGGAAAAGAAATAGTTTTTTAATGTTTTAAGAAATATTGTAAAGAAGTATAAAGAAATAATAATGATGGGGGATTTTAACACAGTTTTTAGTAAACAGGACATGGCTGAAGGAATGGTTTTTAAAACTGATACGGGAAGAAAGGAATTAAAGACATTAATGGATGAAAATAATATGATAGATGTGTGGAGAGAAAGAAATGAAAGGAAAAAAGAATTTTCAAGGAGACAAATAGTAGGGAGTTTTGTATGCCAAACCAGAATTGATTTTGTTTTATGTACAAGAAATGTAGAAAATTTTATAGAAAAGATTAAGTATGAAGAAACAAGTTTTAGTGATCATAAGTTTTTATTTTTTAAGCTAGACTGGAGTAAAATGCAAAGAGGGCCGGGAGTATGGATTTTAAATACACAGATTTTAAAGAATGAAGATTATGTTTCAAAAGTTAAAGAAATTATAGAACAAGAAAAAGAAAATAGAATGTATGAAGAGGATAAGAGAATATGGTGGGAAAATGTAAAGTTTTTAATCAAAAAATTTTCGATAAAATACTGTAGTTTAATACAGAAATGCAAAAGATACAAAGAAAGAGTAATAAAAGAAAGTTTGGAAATAGAATTGAATAAAGAAAATAAAGACATACAAAAAATAAAAGAAATAGAGGGAAAACTGAAAGAAATAGAAGAAAAAGAATATGAGGGGGCGAGGCTAAGAAGCAAAGCGAAATATGTAGTGGAGGGAGAAAAATGTACAAAGTTCTTTTTTGATCTGGAAAAAAAGAGAGGGAAAGCAGAAACGATAAAAGAAATAAGAGGGAAAAATGGAGAAATAGTAGAAGGGAATGAAAAGATTTTAGAAGAAATAAAGGATTTTTATGAGGATTTGTTTAATGCAAGAGGTGTAGAAGAGGAAGAAAAAAAGAAACTGTTGAATCAGATAAAAGCAAAAGTAAGCGAGGAAGATAAAAAAGAGTGTGACCAAGAAATCCGAGAAGAAGAAATTGAAAGAGCAATAAATCAACTGAATAAAAAGAAAAGTCCAGGAATAGATGGTTTGGGAACTGAATTTTATTTGTGTTTTAAAGGAGTTTTAATAAAGATTTTAAATGAGGTTTTTAAAGACACTTTTGAAAAAAACGAAATTAATGAAAGAACAAGTATGGGGTTAATGAAACTGATATATAAAAGGAAGGGAGAAAAAGCAGATTTAAAAAACCACAGACCAATCACGATTTTAAACACAGATTTGAAGATTTTAGCAAAAGTTTTAGCAAACAGATTAAAGGAAGTGATGCCAAGTATAATCAAAACAAATCAAGCGTACGGAGTAAAAGGAAGAGATATAGCGGATATAACAATGAGCATAAGAGACACAATATGGTACATGAAAGAAAAAAATAAAGAAGGATATGTGATTAGCTTGGATTTTGAAAAGGCTTTTGATAGGGTTGAGCATGGGTATTTATTAGATGTTTTAAGGAGTTTTGGTTTTGGGGAGAATTTTACTAAATGGATTGAGATTTTATATAAGGGTACACTAACAAAGATAAAATGTAATGGTTTTTTAACAGACTGTTTTAAAATAACAAGGTCAATCAGACAAGAGTGTCCACTTTCAGCTTTATTGTATTCACTTGTATCAGAACCATTAGGACTAGCAATTAGGGAAAAAAAAGGAATAATAGGAATTGAAATTGAGGGAAAGAAAACGGAGGGGAAAATTTTTCAATATGCTGATGATACGACGATAATTGTAAAAGATAAAGAAAGTGTTAAGAAAGTAATGGATGTAGTAAAAGAATATTGTAGAGGGTCAGGAAGTAAAGTAAATGAGGATAAAACGGTATATATGAGATTTGATAAAGCCATGCTTTTAACAGAATGTTTTAATTTCAAAGAAGTGGAAGAAATCAGAATTTTAGGAGTTTTAATGGGAAAGAATGAAAAGAAAGTAAGAGATGAAATGTGGGAGCAACTAATAACTGGTATAGAGAGGAGGTTAAATTTTTGGAAATTGAGAACTTTAAATTTGAAGGGGAAGGTTTTAATATTGAATGTTTTAATGGTTTCAAAACTTTGGTATGTTCTATATGTATCTGAAATGCCTGTATGGACAGAACAAAGGTTGAAGAAATGTTTTCTTGATTTCTTATGGGAGGGTAAACCAGCAAGGATCTTTACATAACACGCTTTTAGGAGAGATGGAAAGGGGGTTAGGCTTAATGGATGTGGAACAACGAAAAAATGCTTTGAGAGTGAAAATTGTTAAGAAATATCTAAATGAAGAGAACAATACTGAGTGGAAGAAAAAAACAATGAAATATTTTTTAAATAAATGTGGGGATTTTAACATGGGGGATGGAATTTTATGGATGAAAACAAAATCTTGGATGACAGAAGGATTACCTGAGTTTTATAGAGAAATGTTTAGTGCCTGGGGGAAGTTTTTAATGAAAATTGAGTATGATCCACAGGGGAGAGAAAACATTTTAAATCAACCTCTGTTTTTAAATAACAATATTTTAAAACAAGGGAAAGAGATTTTTTTAAGAAATGGATTGAAGTGGGAATAACTAGAGTGAGAGATGTTTTATATGAGTTTAAAGAGGGTTTTTTACCGACACAGTATATTGTAGATACAATAAAAGAAGCAAAAGAAGAATACAATAAACAAGAATTAACGAATAAATATGAAACCATCAAAAACGCAATACCTAAAGAGTGGCTAAAAAGAATAGAAAGTATGGAAGAAGAGAAAAAAGAGAAAAACATTTATGTGAAATCGGGGGAAAAAAATGTATGATTTTAAAGAATGTACTGTAAAAATGTTTTATTGTGTTGAACAGAGTGGTGATGTTTGGATAGGAAAAGAATTGTCAAAACAAAAAGTTTATAAATCTGTGGATAATGTTGATGAAAAGTGCAATGTGGGAGAGAAGAAAAATGTGTTTGATATTTGGACTGTGTTTAAAAGGAAAACAGAAATATATATGGAAAAGCTATATGTGTATTTTAAATGTGAAAACATGTTGGATGTTTTTTATTATGTCTTTACACCACAAGTTTATTGTGTTTTAAAAGATCTAATGTGGAAGCTGCCAGGGAGTGAAATAGAACTGTAAAGCTCTTGTGCACATTATCAATATAGGTTAATTTATTTTTTTAATTGTTTATTGTATCTCTGCGTTGTTGCACATCATCTGAATATTGTTAATTTTTTGTATCTTTGTGGTTCTGTAGTATGTAGTCTGTATTTTTGCATTTTACACACTGTCTGTATATTGTAACTTGTTTATTTTTAACAAAAACAAAAAAAAAAAACCGTGCCAGATCTCGTCTGATCTCGGAAGCTAAGCAGGGTCGGGCCTGGTTAGTACTTGGATGGGAGACCGCCTGGGAATACCAGGTGCAGTAAGCTTTTGCCTGTTCTTCATGCTTCAGCGAATGCACGGCGTCCCGGGCACGTTCTTCATCTTCGCACATATATTCTTTTGAACACTGTCATAAGTTTGCTTCACGTAGGGGAGCCCAGGGGATGAATTGTGTTTATTATTAACAGAGCAGGGCCATTGATAAAACAACAGTTTTACGCCTGTTGTGGATATTCTTAATAAAAATGTGAAACACCAATTGTGTAGTCAATGAAAAGTTTAATCTCAAGAGAGGCGTTCAGCTCTGTGTCAATGCGGAGTGAAGGCGCCTGTATACAGAAGCACCCATTCTTTATACTTGCTCTCCTACTCTTATCTCATAAGCCCCCACCTTTGCTCACTCAGTGCTATGTGCAGAAAAAGAAACATGTACTATAGTCATCCTTCAGTTAAGCTGGAGGCTACAAAACTCTAATATATAAATGTCTCATATATGTAAACAATTAAAATGCAGTTTTTAGCTTACGGATAAGGGTGTGTAAATGACAACACCCAAGCTTACATATGTAGCATAAAAACATATAACACTAGTATATAAAATTCCCATCACACATCCTCCCTTTTGTCATTTACAACATCCTCACATCATCCAGCTCCCAGGTGAGCACTGCCCTTTCCCCAGGAGCCTTCATTTATCACTTATTCATCATCATCTATACCAGTCATGTGATCAGGGTTAAATGCATCAACATCAATTACTTCTAAACCTTTATATCCTAGTCTAGCAAAATTCACTTGTACCATGTGAATACAAACGAATATTTATTGACTAAGCTATTAACACAACATAGACTAACTAACACAAAACACATACACATTCACATTCATACAAGATAAAACCTAGAAAAATTTGAGTAAAGAGTAAAGAATGGCATATTAAATCAGCAGGACACAACCACTGGGTTTTTCTCTACAAAGTTCACTCTTTGGCAAGCAATTCTTAGCGCAGTTGAATGGTGAAAGATAGGATACTTGCATTGGTTAGTTTCGTTGGCAAGAATCCAGGTGCGCGGAGAGAGAGAGAGAATGTCCCGGTGAGCGAAAGTGAAGTCTCGCGACAAGTGTCGAAATCTGCCGAAGTAACGTTTGCCGGAAAGTCTGTCCTGAAGAAAGGGCAGGTCCCACGAAGTTTTGGAGAGGTTCCAAGTTTTCTGAGCAAAGAGTTGTTCGATGCATGGTGGTCTTAAAGGCACAGCTGTCACGCCCCTGTCAGGTCTTTTGACCAATGGCAAAAGGACGTGGTTGCGCGGGAGAAATCTCTTTGTCCTTCTCTGTGACAAATGATTTACACAGGTACGGTTTACGTCCTGTTTGCACCGAACACACAACTTATTGTAAATTGAGTATGATGCACGCTATGACTATGTACTGTGCATCTGTAAGGCTGGATGGGAAAAGCCACCCAAAAACCACCCACTGGCCCAACGTAGGAGTCCAGTGGTAATGGCGAAGGTTTCAGCATGCTCTGTCTTTTCCTGCGCTTATTCTTTACTTTTTATTCCTCAATTTTATCTGACTCCAAAAGATAAAACCTTGTAAAGGTTAAGTTAAGATTCTTAAATTTAGATAAATATTTTATCATTCTATTCAACTCACTATTATTATTGGACTTGTACACCAAGGTTCTCAATGTCGCACAGGGTCCTCGCACCGGCCGTGTGCGGGCCCACGATCACAAACTCGACCGTATAACCAGAGGTTATGGCTAAAGCAATTTAACAATGTAGCTCCCGCTTACTATTGTTAAAAGGTACCCATGTAGCCCCATACAATCACCTATATAATGCAATTGCATAACAACTTAGTTAAAGTTAAGTAATTTAGATAATCAGAGGTTATGGCTAAAGCAATTTAACAATGTAGCTCCCGCTTACTATTATTAAAAGGTACCCATGTAGCCCCATACAATCGAACTCTTCTCTGACTAAACAGAGGATACACAAAACTCTTCTCTGACTAAACAGAGGATACACAAAACTCTTCTCTGACTAAACAGAGGATACACAAAATCCGACTGCATAACAACTTAATTATTTCAATATACTTAACCCTGGTCGTATTATGCGGTAACACGGATGCATCATAGTCTACTAAGCCAATAATTCAGAGTATTTAGAATAGATACAAACATAACAATTTATTAAACAGGTAAACGACAACAATGATTCAATATCTAATTCAAACAATTTAGTAAAGTGATCAATTCATGTGAAACAGTCAATAATGCAGAAATGAGAGAATTTAGAAATGTTTACCTGACAATCAAAACTACGCTTTAGCGATTGTGCGGAGATCCGTTTACAGACTCCAACTATAAGAACTACACACAGTGATTGTCTTTGGGAGATCCGTTTACAGACTCCCAGAACCTTTTGCTTGCTTCCTTAAATACCCAAATCAAAGTATACTTCCTCCAAATGGAGATGTAATTTACATAGAAAAGACTCTGAACCTGATCAGGCCCAAATGGCCATTTCCATGAAAGAGCCCAGGAAGGACACACCCACAACAGTGAGCAGAATATCTCCAAACTCCTTAAACCTTTGTTATGATCTGCTCTACTGTTGTGGGGATAGGACCATTGTGTAAGTCGCACTGAGACATTTCAAATGATATGAGACATGAATATTTAGATACTTTGATCACACAGAATGTGGTATATCTTAAATACAGTTCATTGATGAGTTTTGGGGATCTCTGAGCTAAGGGGAAGTAGATGAAGAGAGGGGGAGAAAGAGACAGATGTGAAGGTGTGAGTTCGCAATCAGCATCCTTTGAGGTGTGCTATTTGAGATGGGGATGCAAACTCTGTGGGGAACTCAATATGTTGGAAAGAGTCCTTTGTTCCCCAGGATGTGATGTCCTGTTGGTTTGGACATCTTGGCACCAGTCTTACACATCATTATTTAGGAAATAATTTGTGGATCATTTTGATACCACACACGAGGGAGAGAGATGAATTAAGGCAAATGTTACTCATTCATTCGTGTTCATCTATCATGAGATATTAATTAAACCTTGATTACGAGGGTATTACGTGATTATGGAGGAATATACACACACACACACATCTGGCATGGTCAAGTCACTACAAGGTAATCACATCAGTAACATTATCATAATAATCAGGAATATGAAAACAACAAGTTTCCCCTAACATCCGGCAAATCCCCCCCCCCCCCCGTTCAGAGGTCAAAGTGTCCAAAACAAGACGATTCTGAATTACCATCTCTCTCATTTGCTTCATTTCATCATTAATCAGTGTAAGTGCTTTTTCTGTGCTGTTTGCCAGTGCCAAAACCTGCCATGCTAGTCCATTCAGTTTTAGTAAAGCTGCTGATGTTCCTCCTCCTAAAAAGATACTCCACCCTATTCCTGCTTCCCTAGATGTCCAGGGGTCCCACAACTTAGTCCCTCTATATGTATGTGGCACTTCTTGAATTACTTCAACAATCGACCTTCTTTCCCTCGCCATATTCTCTTTGTGCATAATACTTCCTGTATTCAATAGGGCTGGGTAACAACATCCTGACCACTTATCTTTTGGCAATTCATACCTAGCTCTACATCCACACACCCATACTATTGTGGCAGCTGAATCGTTGTTTCTTACCCAATCACACTTTACAGATATTCCTTTCCTTTCACAGGTACCCTTTTCTTGACTCTTTATCCATATTTACAGTGGCATTAATGACAGATACATTATAGACTGGGCTAATTCCCTTTCCCTTATACGTTATATCTCTAGGTAGGCCTCCTACAAATCCACATGTAGTTTCATAACATCTTTTTACCCCCTTGGTCATGGCCGCTACACTATAGGTGTAAACCCATCTATCGACTTTGGTTGTTACTGTTCCCTGATTTGGGTTGAACACTGGGGTCATATCAAACTTAGGGTTCTTATTTCTTGTCCTATCACTATAGGTCCTCACGTCTTTCCATGCACAGGGTTGTTTACAAAAATAGGCCTCTGCTCCCCATCGATGATATGCATACCATGGGTCATAAGGGACACTAATGCCATAATAGGAAACCCATCCTACCCTCATTGGGTCACACAAAAAATAACCTGGCTTTCCTGCTACTATCTGGATGGTTTTTGGTTCATTGTCTCCATCTACAAATGGGTCTGGCCTGGTCTGACACTGGATGCTGGCTAGGCACAGGAAAATAACAAACAAATACATTGTTAAATCAGTGTATGTGTTAGTTAGGTGTGGGTGCAGGTGTAGGTGTATCTTCGTCCTCAGTTGGCTCGAGGACAACTAGCTTGCAGTGGGATGCATGTATCCACGTTGCTCTTTCTGCCACATTCACGGCCGTCTGTGACGTCAGCAGGACCAAGTAGGGTCCCTGCCACTTCCTTGCCCTCCAATGCTTTCTCTGGAAGTCTTTCACCACCACGTAATCACCTGGCTTCAGGTCATGCAGTGGTCCTTCAGCTGGAACTGGTAAACTCGCCTTTACCTGTGAAGACACAACAGACATGACAGAGCGTAGCTTGGAACAATATGACAACATTTTATCCATTTCCTGACCCTCCTCCCCCACTGGCACACCAGGGGTTGCCCAAATGACATGTGGCGGTCTACCGAACAGTATTTCAAAAGGGGACAGGTTTGCTCTGGTTCTTACTCTTTGTCTCATGTACATTAAGGCTATGGGTAGGACAGTAGTCCATTTTTCACCTGTTTCTTCACATAATTTGGTCAGTTTCTGTTTGAGTGTGCCATTTTCTCTCTCCACTGCCCCTCCTGATTGAGGATGATAGGCGCAGTGCGTCTTCAGATCAATACCAAAATACTCACTGAGTTGTTGAACGGCTTTGTTCACAAAATGGCTACCATTGTCACTTGAAATTTTCTGTGGAAGGCCCCATCTCGGGATCACCTCCCTTAAGAGCATTTTGCATACTCCTTCAGCATCTGCCTTTCAGGTGGGCATGGCTTCGACCCATTTAGAAAACATATCAACCATTACCAGGCAGTATTTCTTTCCTTCACTTGGTGTTAGCTCAATATAGTCCATCATGAGGTGATCAAAGGGTAGTTCTGGCATGGGGTGTGCTGCTTGTGGCAGTTTTTGTTCTCTTTGTACCTGAGTTGTTTGTGAGACATACAATGCATTTTTTACAAAATTTGTCAGCTTGGACGGTGAACCCCCTCGTGTACCAGAGTTCAGCCATTGCACTCATCATACCTCCCTTTGACACATGGTCTAACCCATGTGTCAATACACAGAAGACAGGAAAGAAATGAGAAGGAAGACAAGGCTTGCCATTTCGACCGTACCAGACGTCATGCTCTCGGTATGCCCCTGCTTTCTTCCAGGCCTCCTTATCAGGGCCGGTTGAAAAAGCTTGTATTTCAGAGAGACTAGCAGGGACACAGACAGGTTTGTCAATGTGGGCCATGCAGGCCAACAGGGGTGTCTCAGCTGCTGTCTTTGCAGCAGCATCAGCTTTTCTGTTGCCATTGGCAACATCATCAGTGCCTGAGGTGTGTGCTTTACACTTGCAGATGGCTATTGCTCTTGGTAGCATGATTGCATCTAATAGGTCTGCTACCAGGGAACCATTCAAAATTGGTTTGCCATCTGCTCTGAGGAATTTCCTATGTTTCCATAGGGCACTGAAATCATGCACAACTCCAAAGGCATATCTGCTATCTGTGTAGATAGTAACAGATTTGTTTTCTGCCAGTTTGCAGGCTTCGGTGAGAGCCACTAACTCAGCGGCCTGTGCTCCTAGGTAGTGTGATGGCAGTCTGGCGCTGTAAAGTATGTCGTGTAGAGTGACAACTGCGCACCCAAAGTGGGTGGTACCTGTTTGGTCTTTGTATGAGGATCCATCAACATACAAAACCATATCACTATTGGGCAACAGTTCGTCTTTCAGGTCCGGTCGTGGCGTACATACCTGTTGTAACACCTCTTTGCAGCAGTGTGGCTCACCCTCATCTTCATTTGGCATAAGTTGCAGGATTCAAAACATTGCCCCGTTTAACAGTGACGTTTGGCATTTCTAATAGGGTCACAGTGTATCTTATCCACCTGGCTGCAGAGAGGTGTGAGGTCTTTTGTTCCAACAAGATGATGGAAACAGAATGTGGAACCATCATGGTCAGTGGTGCAAAGCCCACAAAGTCACGTGATGCCACCACAGCGTTCTCAGCCGCAGCAACAGCACGTAGACAGGAAGGCAGGCCTCTTGCCACTGCATCGAGTCTGCTGGAAAAGTAAGCTACAAGGCGGAGGCGGTCGCCGTGTGTTTGGCATAAAACTGAATGCATGAAGCCTCCTTTTTCATCCACAAACTGCGTGAAAGGCTTCATTGGGTCTGGAATGCCTAAGGCTGGGGCAGAGGTTAAAGCTCCCAGCATGTCTTCGTAGGAGGCAGTTAACTCAGGGGACCACGTGATCTTACTGGTGGCTGTGGCTAACTCCTCATGAGCCAGAGAGTGGAGGGCGCTGCCCTTTCAAAGTAAAAAGGAACAAAAGTTCTACAGTAAGAAGTCATCCCTAAAAAAGATAACAGCTCTCTCTTGGTGCGTGGGCGGGGTGTGTTCATGATACCACTAATACGTTTCTCAGAGAGGGAACGAGATGACCTAAAAAAGTTACTGTTTGCTTCGCTATCTTGACTTTCTCCCAGTTTACCTTGAGACCTGCGTGGGCGAAAAAAGTCAGCAGCTGCACACTTTCAGAGATACAGGATGCACGATCTGGGCAACAGAGCAAAAGATCGTCAACATATTGTAACAAGGCACATCCTGGCTGCACGGAATGTTCATCTAAGCAGTCCTTCAAGGCTGTGTTGAAGATTGTGGGAGATTCTGTATAACCTTGACACAGCCATGTGAATGTGTATGTTGAGCCTTCAAATGTGAATGCAAACCAAAACTGGCTATCCTCGTGTACGGGGATAGTGAAAAATGCATTTGAGATGTCAATTACTGTGTAAAATGTGGTATGTGCTGGTATCATGTTCAGTATGGTGTATGGATTTGGTACCGTTGGAGCTCTGGCCTGCACTGCGCTGTTTACTGCTTGTAAATCTTGTACAAACCTCCATGTGGCCTCCTTCCCCGGGCTAGCTGCCTTTTTCACAGGGAAGATCGGTGTGCGCACAGGAGAGTCTGCACAAGGCACGATGATGCCTGCTTCGAGCAGACTGTGAAACACTGGCTTGATGCCAGCTACGGCTTCTGGTTTTAAAGGATACTGAGGTTTTACGGGTCGATAGTCGCTTTTTGGTGTAATTTGAACCGGTTGACACCCTTTGAGCAGCCCCACATCATAGGCATGTCTCGCCCAGAGGATCTTTGGCACTGCTTCGACAGCTTTTTCGACATCATCCTCTGGGGTGGGGGTCTCTGAGTGGAGAAACAAATCAGCATGGTTAACGTATAACTCGTTCCGCTTCACATCAACAACCCATTTGAGATCTCTTTTGTATATGCCTGTTGAGGGAGAGAAAAGTGTGTTTTCTCTTCCCCGAGCAGGCTCCCAGTCCGTTATCGCAGATGCGCGCATTGCAAAGCCTCCCACATCTTTCCACTCACTGTCTGATGGCCTTGCAATAGATACATGAGGAACTGAATCTGCAACATCAAACAATTTAAACTATGCTTCAGTGAGCTGAACTAAAGCAGCAGCCCACTTCCGTCCCCAAACTACACAAATCAAGCATAGTTGTTCCTTTGATCTCTCATACCAAACTGTCAAAAATTCAGCAGATGGGTAACAGGTCACAAAACATGTACAGTGAAACTCGGAAAGTTTCATGAGTTCATACAGATTAGAAAACTCAGTATCAAACAGACAGTATCATGAAGTTCATTTGCTTTGGACACCAACAGCCATTTATACACATACAGAAAACCATCCAATTTCGGAAACTGCAGGGCCACCGACACTTTCACACCATTCTCATCACACTCAAGACAGACAGACAGCTTACACATCAAATCCCTCCCCAGTAAATTTACTGGACAACAAGAACTAATTAAGAAACTGTGTTCAAATTGTTGGCTTTCTACACAACATTTTGCAGGATAGGAAAAGAATTCTTTGGTTGTGTGCCCTGTGGCAGACAGTGAAACAACATGTTTATTCATTGGCTTTAGAGGAATATCTTGCTTCCTACATACTGAATATGTAGCTCCTGAATCTACTAAAAATTCTAATAGTTTGTCATTCACAGTTAACTTGTATACCGGCATTTTAGATGATGTACTGGTATGTGTGTATTGCTTAGCAAGCGTGTGTGCCTTGCCGGCTATGCTAAGCAGATCTTCTTTGCAAGCAGGAAAAGAATAATACTCATCTGATGTTTGTGTGTCCTGGCCCTTGGATGCCGAGTGTCAATTAGGCTGTACTTGTTACCGAACAGAAGGGACGGAGTCAGCGGATGCAAAACAAAGGTAACTTTAATGAAAACAAACACAAGATGATAACTCAAAACAGGAATGTAACTTAAACAAATACTGTCCTTGGAAGTGCTGATGGGTAGTGGTGAACACAGAAGACGAGAAGACGACGAAGAAGATGAGACGAAGATTAATCCACTTGCCGTTGGAATAACACACAGGTAAGAGTCCGGGTAACAAACGTTTAGACAGGACAGTGAACTGAACAACACACACAGTATATAAAGAGTCCGGGTTATTGCAGACAGGTGCTGGTGCAGATGATGATGACAATGAACAACAGGTGTGCGGAGGTGCAGGGTGACATGGGAAGTGAAGTTTAAACACACGAAGACAGGTGACATCGTGACAGTACCCCCGGTAGGCGCGTCCTCGCGCCACAAGATCCACGGAGGGGGGAGAGGGAGGCTGGGTGGGTGGTCGAGGTCAGGAGGCTCGGGGTCAGGATCAGGAGGCTCGGGGTCAGGATCAGGAGGCTCGGGGTCAGGGTCAGGAGGCTCGGGATCAGGGACAGGAGGCTCGGGCTCTCGAGGCTCGGGGTCTGGAGGC
Organism: Beaufortia kweichowensis; assembly: GCA_019155185.1. Classification (NCBI taxonomy): domain Eukaryota; kingdom Metazoa; phylum Chordata; class Actinopteri; order Cypriniformes; family Gastromyzontidae; genus Beaufortia; species Beaufortia kweichowensis. The sequence goes on along the minus strand of CM032797.1, from coordinate 948,925 downwards.
TCGGGGTCAGGATCAGGAGGCTCGGGGTCAGGATCAGGAGGCTCGGGGTCAGGATCAGGAGGCTCGGGATCAGGGACAGGAGGCTCGGGCTCTGGATGCGGCCGCTCTGGGGCTGTTTGTGGCGGCTGTATCCGCTCTAGGGTTGATTGCGGTGGCACTGGGGCTGACTGCGGCGGCGCTGGCGGCTGGGCCTCTGATCGTTCGGGTGCAGGCTGCGGCGGTTGTGACCGCTCGGGTGCAGGCTGCGGCGGCTGTGACCGCTCGGGTGCAGGCTGCGGCGAAGACCGTGACGGCGGCGGCCGCTCTGGCCAAGGCAGGGGACTCAGAAGCGCCCGGGAACAGGGGACTCAAGCGCCCGGGAACAGGGGACTCAGAAGCGCCGGGGAACAGGGGACTCGGAAGCGCCGGGAACAGGGGACTTCGGAGCGCCGGGAACAGGGGACTCCGGCGCCCGGGAACAGGGGACTCGGAAGCGCCGGGAACAGGGGACTTCGGAGGCGCCGGGAACAGGGGACTCGGAGGCGCCCGGGGAACAGGGGACTCGGAGGCGCCGGGAACAGGGGACTCGGAAGCGCCGGGAACAGGGGACTCAGAGGAGACAGGAACTGGGGACCTAGGGGAGATAGGAACTGGGGACCTAGAGGAGACAGGGATTGGGGACCTAGCGGAGACAGGGACTGGGAACCTGTTGGCAGGCTGACTGGAAATACCAAGTTGCCGTGAAGACCCACTGTGGTCACAACTCTTGGCTTGAGATGACATAAACGGGGCTGATGCATTCCTCTGAGGCCCAATAAGTGAAGCTGGAGAGTGCTGACTAACTAAAATTGGATTACTTGTGGACTGACTAGAATCTAGCCGTGAGGAACTAAACTTGGAAGGAGATCCAGAAGAAAACTGGCTAAGGGTACCTTGAGGCGGGACAGGACCATTGAAAACCCTAAAGTCTTCAAAAACACATTTCCTAGAGCTAACTTGAGAAAAGACACCTCGAGACTTGGGACGAGAGAGACTCTCATAACTACTTCCTTTTTGCACCAGGACACTAGAAGTTGAAAACCTTGTCATGGACTGACTTGGAGTGACGACTAAAGACAGTCTGGTGTCACTCGAGGGCTGACTAAACTCTTTCACATGTGAAAAACTTGCTAGTACTAGCTTGCGAGTAGTCACTGAACTAAATGAAGGCAAGGCAGGGATCGCTTGAGATGGCATGGGGAAGTAATAGAGGCCACCATATGGTGAGTTTTGGGAATCTAAGACAGAGTCTGGGAATTCTGAGGAGTCTAGGAAACAGTCTGGGAACTTTGGGGCTTCTAAAACAGAAACTGGAAACTCTAGGACATAGTCTAGGAACTCGAAACTCTAGGGCGGAGTCTGGGAACTCGGGAAACTCTAGGGCGGAGTCTGGGAACTCGGGAAACTCTAGGGCGGAGTCTGGGAACTCGGGAAACTCTAGGGCGGAGTCTGGGAACTCCGGGACGGCCCTCTTGGCCGGGACTGGACTCTCGGGAACGGCCCTCTTGGCCGGACTGGAGGCTCGAAGCGCCCTCTTGCCCGGGACTGGAGGCTCGGGACGGCCCTCTTGGCCGGACTGGAGGCTCGGGAACGGCCCTCTTGGCCGGGACTGGAGGCTCGGGAACGGCCCTCTTGGCCGGGACTGGAGGCTCGGGAACGGCCCTCTTGGCCGGGACTGGAGGCTCGGGAACGGCCCTCTTGGCCGGGACTGGAGGCTCGGAAGCGGCCATCTTGGCCGGGACGTGACTCTCGGAAGCGGCCATCTTGGCCGGGACGTGACTCTCGGAAGCGGCCATCTTGGCCGGGACGTGACTCGGAAGCGGCCATCTTAGCGGGACGCGGCTCGGGTCCAGGATCAGGAGGCTCGGGGAGTCAGGATCAGGAGGCTCGGGATCAGGACAGGAGGCTCGGGCTCTGGATGCGGCAGCTCTGGGGCTGTTTGTGGCGGCTGTATCCGCTCTAGGGTTGATTGCGGTGGCACTGGGGCTGACTGCGGCGGCGCTGGCGGCTGGGCCTCTGATCGTTCGGGTGCAGGCTGCGGCGGTTGTGACCGCTCGGGTGCAGGCTGCGGCGGCTGTGACCGCTCGGGTGCAGGCTGCGGCGAAGACCGTGACGGCGGCGGCCGCTCTGGCGAAGCAGGGGACTCAGAAGCGCCGGGAACAGGGGACTCAGAAGCGCCGGGAACAGGGGACTCAGAAGCGCCGGGAACAGGGGACTCAGAAGCCCGGGAACAGGGGACTCAAGCGCCCGGGAACAGGGGACTCGGAGCGCCGGGAACAGGGACTCGGGCGCCGGGGAACAGGGGACTCGGAAGCGCCGGGAACAGGGGACTCGGAAGCGCCGGGAACAGGGGACTCGGAAGCGCCGGGAACAGGGGACTCGGAAGCGCCGGGAACAGGGGACTCAGAGGAGACAGGAACTGGGGACCTAGGGGAGATAGGAACTGGGGACCTAGAGGAGACAGGGATTGGGGACCTAGCGGAGACAGGGACTGGGAACCTGTTGGCAGGCTGACTGGAAATACCAAGTTGCCGTGAAGACCCACTGTGGTCACAACTCTTGGCTTGAGATGACATAAACGGGGCTGATGCATTCCTCTGAGGCCCAATAAGTGAAGCTGGAGAGTGCTGACTAACTAAAATTGGATTACTTGTGGACTGACTAGAATCTAGCCGTGAGGAACTAAACTTGGAAGGAGATCCAGAAGAAAACTGGCTAAGGGTACCTTGAGGCGGGACAGGACCATTGAAAACCCTAAAGTCTTCAAAAACACATTTCCTAGAGCTAACTTGAGAAAAGACACCTCGAGACTTGGGACGAGAGAGACTCTCATAACTACTTCCTTTTTGCACCAGGACACTAGAAGTTGAAAACCTTGTCATGGACTGACTTGGAGTGACGACTAAAGACAGTCTGGTGTCACTCGAGGGCTGACTAAACTCTTTCACATGTGAAAAACTTGCTAGTACTAGCTTGCGAGTAGTCACTGAACTAAATGAAGGCAAGGCAGGGATCGCTTGAGATGGCATGGGGAAGTAATTAGAGGGGGCGACCATATGAGCGGAGTTTTGGGAATCTAAGACAGAGTCTGGGAATTCTGAGGAGTCTAGGAAACAGTCTGGGAACTTTGGGGCTTCTAAAACAGAAACTGGAAACTCTAGGACATAGTCTAGGAACTCGGGAAACTCTAGGGCGGAGTCTGGGAACTCGGGAAACTCTAGGGCGGAGTCTGGGAACTCGGGAAACTCTAGGGCGGAGTCTGGGAACTCGGGAAACTCTAGGGCGGAGTCTGGGAACTCCGGGGCGGCCCTCTTGGCCGGGACTGGACTCTCGGGAACGGCCCTCTTGGCCGGGACTGGAGGCTCGGGAACGGCCCTCTTGGCCGGGACTGGAGGCTCGGGAACGGCCCTCTTGGCCGGGACTGGAGGCTCGGGAACGGCCCTCTTGGCCGGGACTGGAGGCTCGGGAACGGCCCTCTTGGCCGGGACTGGAGGCTCGGGAACGGCCCTCTTGGCCGGGACTGGAGGCTCGGGAACGGCCATCTTGGCCGGGACGTGACTCTCGGAAGCGGCCATCTTGGCCGGGACGTGACTCTCGGAAGCGGCCATCTTGGCCGGGACGTGACTCTCGGAAGCGGCCATCTTGGCCGTGACAGAACACGGGGGAGCGGCCATCTTGGCCGTGACAGAACACGGGGGAGCGGCCATCTCGGCCGCGTCAGAACCCTGGGGAGCGGCCATCGTGACCACGTCAGAACCCTGGGGAGCGGCCATTTTGGCCGCGGCAGAACTCTCGGCGGCGGCCATCCTAGCCTTCCTAGTGCTAGGTGCGGTGGGAGTGGTGGTGGAGCGCTCGTGGAAGGCTTGATGAGCCGCTTCAAATAAATCCCGGAAAGCATCCGACTGACTCATTATGTTGTTGGTCCTGTCTTCTGTTACCGAACAGAAGGGACGGAGTCAGCGGATGCAAAACAAAGGTAACTTTAATGAAAACAAACACAAGATGATAACTCAAAACAGGAATGTAACTTAAACAAATACTGTCCTTGGAAGTGCTGATGGGTAGTGGTGAACACAGAAGACGAGAAGACGACGAAGAAGATGAGACGAAGATTAATCCACTTGCCGTTGGAATAACACACAGGTAAGAGTCCGGGTAACAAACGTTTAGACAGGACAGTGAACTGAACAACACACACAGTATATAAAGAGTCCGGGTTATTGCAGACAGGTGCTGGTGCAGATGATGATGACAATGAACAACAGGTGTGCGGAGGTGCAGGGTGACATGGGAAGTGAAGTTTAAACACACGAAGACAGGTGACATCGTGACAGTACTGCTGGTGCTGGTCCCGCTCCCGCCCCAATCGGTTCTCGTTGGGTTTGGACATTCATTGCACCAGTGTCCAGTTCCTCCACAATTTAAGCATTTTGTAGGATCATACGGTGGGTTTGGTCGTCCTCCGCCTCCACGGCCTCTCCCTCAACCCCTGTGGCCTCCCCGACCTCTCCATTGGCCCCTGCCGGACTCTTGAGTGTGTCTCACGGCCAGCAGAGCCAACGCTTTTTGCAGGTCGGAGTCGGTGGTTTCTTTTTGTTTGTCTTTCTTGAACCCTTCGATGCGCTCTGCATGGGCTGCGTGCATTCTCACTTCTTCCAATCTGCGGTCAACCAGACCCACACAGGACTTTTCGACCTCTTTTCTGATTGAAGGTCTCAGTCCCTTCATGAAAACTTCTTTGGTATGACTCTCAAACAGTCCCATTACATCTCCCCAGCCGTTTGCTGGTTTCTCCATTCCGGAGTGTTGTTCCATAGCGAAAATCACTCTTGTGAGATAATCATTAACAGTCTCAGTTGGCTTTTGCACGCCCTCAGTAACTTTACCCATGTTGATTCTCACGGGCCAGGCTCGTGCGCATTCTTGTCTGATGACTTCTAATAAATGCATCCATGGAACGATTATCATTGTGTGTCAGTTCGCTCCGTGTTCGGGTCTGATCCATGCCGTCTCATCTGTTTCTTTCTTTGTTTTGGTCGTTTCGAAGACCTGTTGGATGCCGCCATCATCAACACCTGTGTTGTCTGATTTGTGATCGTCGTCGTCTTCGGTGTCTGATCCGTGGGACACAGGAGCGGGCACTCTTCTTTGTCTTGGGGGCACTCGGTCATCCTCAGGCGTGATCAGGACACATGTAGAGGAAGAGAGAGCAGAAAGATCAGGATAAAGAGGTGCATAGGGAGGCGGACAACCAGGCGGATCTTTTGGTTGAAGCTCGCCTCTTTTAGCGGTGTCTTCATCTTTATTTTCATTTTCTTTAACTGGTGTTGGACATTCAGAGGGTAATTGTTTCATATTTGCCTTATTTTCTAATCTTTTTGCCTCTTTTAACCATTTTTGCAAACATTTTTCATGTTTATCTCTTTCTTCCTCTTCCTGTTCCTGTTTATTTAATTTACCCTTTCCTTTAAAATGTTGTTCAACCTTGCCTTGTAAAAGACTTAACTGTGCCACACTGAAAGATCCCTTCGTGGAAAAACCAAAATGTGTACACCACATAGGCATTGACAATAAACTGTCTTCACCATATCTTCTTTTCATTGCCTGCACAAAGGGTGAGTCGTAATCAGGCTCTGTTAATTTAGATTCGGACTTGCCCATCTTCCCTCTCAACCTGTGTACTGTACTTCGTACACTATAACCTCACAAGACTGTAATTATTCAGTATACTCGACTCGGTATACAAGTGTGACATCTCACACAAACTCTATTGCTCACTTCTTCGGCACAATTAATTCTTTGAGAGGAAAAAGGGACTTACCCGAATCTACTTCTGTGTACGCGTTCGTAGCCTCGTTCGTGGGATGGTGTTGCTTCAGGAATCCTGGGAGATCCCCCTTCCCTGAAGTGTGGGGTTGGGCCGGAAGAAGTCTTTTATGTCTCCAGGGTAGCTAACCAATCTTCCGAATTCCGTCAGTCAAACCATCCCATCCTCACGTTGCCATTTTGTTGTGGATATTCTTAATAAAAATGTGAAACACCAATTGTGTAGTCAATGAAAAGAGATCTCATGAGAGGCGTTCAGCTCTGTGTCAATGCGGAGTGAAGGCGCCTGATAGGTTTACTCAAATGCTACTATCAATAAAGACAACAATCAGACCAAGACTGGTGTATAATACTCGCGAGGAGAGAGCAGTCTCACTGATCCAAAGATCATCAGCGCCTCTCTCTCCTTCCTCTCTCCTCGCAGCCTTTTTATTGTGGTTAGTAACATCCATATAAGGAAATATAAACACATAGATCATGAAGAACTTTTTGACCTCGATATACAGATCATGAGACACATGCTAAAAGTGAAAAAGCAGAACATGTCTTAAATCATAGGTCTCGCTAAGGGACCATTCATCGCTATAAAGAATAAAGGATAAATCATTGACAGAAATATTTATGCTATAGTAATTCTTCCCATACATTAACTTTTGCAAAAACAGATACATAAATCTTAACATTTCCCTCCTGTTTATCATTTATTCTTTCAGTTTTATCAGAATTATACCTTTACCTGTTGGTACTTTCAGTATAATTCGTCATCAAGAAATAACTTCATGATAAACTTCTTTATATGACAGTATCTTTACCATCACCGTCCGTTTCTTTATCTTCCATAACGAGGGTTTCATATAAGTCATCATCAGTTTGATTATTCTCCAAAGTAATCATATACACTCTAGTAAGCATAGAATTTACCATTCTTTTGATCATTGTTGTAATACATGGAATCACACATGTCATACATAAACAGAATAAAATCAATACTGCAAATATAGGTACGAGTATTTTGAGAAGCACATGCCACCACTGTCCTCCAAACAACCATTGCAAAAGTCCATTTGTTGTCACTAGATCTTCTTCCATGACGTCTCGTAAGGCAGTTAAATTGGTTATAGCTTGATCTATAACATGTCCATCTTCATCATTCTCAGGAATAAAAGTACAACAAGTTGTTCCTACCACAGTACAAACGCCTCCAAGCGAAGCAGTCATCTGGTCCAGGACCATCCGATCCTGCATTTCCATTAGTCGTAATGCGGTGAGTTCTTCTTTGATACCTTCTAGTGCTGCGATAGTCGTGTTGACAAAGCTTTCAAATCGATAAGTCACTGTTTCCACTCGAAGCATGAGTTTACCAACACCAACCCAAGGAAAAAGGGCTAGTGCTACCTTTTGTCCATCACTCCACAACTTGTGGTCCAGGGGGACCTCTGAGCCCCAGATGGAGTCATGCTGCTTGAAGTTTTCTTGTCTTTTCATGCGATGGTAGTTCTTGGCTGTGATGATGTAGGAGTGGTCAGCAGGTATCATTGGAGCACATCGTCCTTGCCATCCTGTGGGCAAGTTGGTGTATACGTTCAATCCACATAACCAGACGAAATTCGTCTGCGGAGTCGTTCCCATGGCATCTGGTACGGTGAAATAAGCTGCACACTTAGCTTTTCCTTTGGCTTCAGATTCATTAAAATGTCCTGTTGCATTCTTGGTACAAGGTGAATATATAATACCACAATTATGATCTGGAACTTTTCCTACTTCAGTGGTCTTGCTAAAGAACGGTGTCCAGTTCTCATAGCAGGTGAAATTGGTTCTGGGAGACACATGGATAGGTCCGTACAATTTTCTGTTGGTGTTCAGTTCCAGACCTAGACAGTTCTGAAAAGTTATTACTGACGTGTCCACAGGTGCCGGCAACAGGTGGTTCAGCGTTGCATTCAGCGCTTCCGGAGAATAGGCTGACACCAGGCACTCTGGAAACAAATCAGACGGGTTTTCAACTGGAATTGGTATCACATGCGGGTTGGTACTGGAAACCGGCATCTTCGAACACACGTAGCAGTTTGTGTGATTTCCGCTGTGGGTGAGAAACTTTGCATATCTGTACCACAAGTTAATATCATAGGTGTTCTTATACTTCTCTTCAAAAAGCGTATTCAGATCAAATCGTTTATTCGGTGTAGGATCTTTCTTCTCTTTCTTCTGTACTCCATTCTTCTTTTGCGGATACACGTTCCCTGTGAGTGTGATGATCATCAGCAGGATGACGAGGTTCCCCGTTGCCCCCCAATTAGATCTGGTTGTCCACATCGTTCTCACCCCTCCTCTTTTCCTGACTCCTAATAGAGTAGGGATCGTTGGTTTCTTCACTGACGTTGAGACGAACAGCCACTAAAAGACTGTCCCCCTTTGAAGTCAGCCTTCCCCACTACTCCGATGAATCACTCAGAGAAGGTTGGAGTTTTATATGGCTTTGATGAATCCACGAAGGTCGTTCTGCAATCTTTACTGCGGTTGGGGTGGTTATCAGCACTTGATAGGGACCCTCCCACTTTGGGCTGGACCAGGTCTTCCGCTTTATGACCTTGATGAAGACGTAATCGCCTGGTTTCACAGCTGTGTCCTGCAAAACAGAAGAAGAAGGAGATTTGGGCAGTATGTTTGCTTGTTTCACTTCCCTTTCGTTAAAAACCTTTTTCAAATAATCACTAAGAGTGTGCTCTTCGTCTGCTTCTTGAACTGTTGGTGGAAAATCAGGTATTTGAAACTGTCGGGCCATATATGATCTCAAAGGTGTCAGGCCTTTAGGTGAAGGTGTTATTCTCATGTATAACTTTACCAGGTCTAAACATTCAGGCCATGGTCTCTTTGTTTCTTCCATGCATTTCTTCAATCTATTTTTAATTGTGCCATTAGTTCTTTCTACCAGCCCTGCACTCTGAGGGGTGATAAGCACAGTGATGTTTCAATGTCATGACTAAATTCTCAGCCATCTTCTTGACAACTTCATTTACAAAATGAGGACCATTGTCACTGTATATCTTTTCAGGCACACCATGGTTTGGAACTATATTTTTACATATAGCTTTTGCTACCGTTATTGCATCTGCTTTTGCTGAAGGCACAATTTCTACCCATCTTGAGAAAACATCTACTATCACCAGGCAATAACGATAGGGTCCACTCTGACTTAATTCTATAAAGTCCATACAAAGATGTTGAAATGGGTGTTGTGGTTCTGGAAAACGTCCTCTCTGTGGTCTCAGGTTTCCCTGTGCATTATGTCTTATACACACTCTACATGCTTTACAAAAATTTTTTGAGTAAGAATTGAAACCATAGGCTTTAAAGTATTTCTCTATACTATTTACCATCCCTCCTGTTGAGACATGGCATGGCCCATGGCTCAATATTGCTGCTGCTTTGAATAAAGCTTTGGGTAGAATAGGCTTATCCTCTACACACATCAAATCATCATTGTTTTTTACAGCACCTTGCGTTTTCCAGTATTCTTGTTCTTTTGGTGGTGCGGCATTTTGCATATCTCTAAGAACTGTGTGATCTATGACTGATGTCTGTGTGTTCATGTAAATCTGTGCTGTGCCATAAATTCCTGTGGCTGCCTGTTTTGCGGCCTCATCTGCCTTTCGGTTCCCTATTGTAACAATATCTGTGCCTTTGGTGTGGGCTGCACATTTGCATACTGCTAGTTTCGATGGCAATAGAACAGCTTGTAAAAGTTCTTTCAGTAACCCTGCATGAGTGACTGATTTTCCTGTGGAGGTTTTCATACCTCGTCTGTCCCACTGTTTTGCAAAACAAAAAATAGTAGAAAAAGCATACTGGCTATCAGTATAAACAGTAAGCTCTTTTCCTTCTGCCAACTGACATGCTCTAGTAAGAGCTATTATTTCAGCTGCCTGTGCTGAATATGTATGTGGTAATTGTTTAGCCTCAATGATTTCTTGTAAGCTCACCACAGCATATCCTGTTAAAGTCTGGCCATTTGAAGATTTGTAACTTGAGCCATCCACAAACCATAAATTTCCTCCCTGCAAAGGTTTGTCTGATAAATCTGGCCTTGGGAGTACTAGCTGATCTGTCAACTCTACACAGCTATGCGGCTCTCCCTCACTCTCGTTAGGGAGCAGCGTAGAAGGATTCAAAACATTACATCTTTGAATAGTTATGTGTGGCTGTGACAATAATATAGTCATGCAAGATAGATGTCTTGCTGGAGACAGAAAAGACATCTTGGTTTGTAATAACAGTATGTCAACGGCATGTGGGACTAATAAAACTAATTTATGAAACAGTACTATTTCAGCCGACGCTTCAACAGCCATTGCTGCGGAACAAACTGCTTGCACGCATGGAGGCAACGATGACGCAACAAAATCTAACTTTTTAGAGTAAAAAGCTACAGGTCTCCATTTAGTGCCATGTTTTTGTGAGAGGACTGATGTCATAAATCCTTCTCTGCAATACTGTCTGTTGGAAAGGCTTATCATAATCTGGCAGGGCTAATACAGTTGAAGACACAAGTTCTTGCTTAATTGTAACAAAAGCTTTCTCAGCTATCTCATTCCATTCTATGTGATCTGACAATGTCATGGCATTTCCATAAATGAGATCTAATAGTGGCTGTGTCTTTTGAGCATAGCTAGGGATCCAAGCCCTGCAATAATTACACAATCCTAAAAATGACATCATGTGTCTCTTTGTTACAGGTTTTGGTACGGCTAAAATAGCCTGCTTTCTTTGTGCTTGTATAAATTTCCCTTCGGATGTAAGTCTGTGCCCTAAGTATTGAATTTCTCTTTTTACCCACTGCAGTTTCTGTTTCTTGACTTTATTTCCTGTTTTTGCTAGATATTGCAGCAAAGCTATAGAATCAATTCTGCATTGCTCTTCAGTGTCAGAGTCCACTGTAGTGATCTTCACACGGGGCACCAATTAATAGTACGCCTCACACAGGGCACTAGAGGTGTTAGTGAGACTTGACCCCACGTCACTTCAAGTGTGTGTGTGTGTGTCAGATGACCTCTCCCTCCTTTTAACTCGGGGCACCAGCTGAGGAATTCCACCTCAACATTTGTTGGAATTATCCAACGTAAATCATAGATAATATGATAAGAAAAATTAGTGGAGGGAGCAAGTCACCTGGGGTATCTGAAGGATTTCGTGAGATTCGTGCTAAATTGTAGAGCCTTTTACTGTATTATCAACACAAGGAAGACACAATTGTAATAAAAGAGGATTTATTTACAAAAGACATACAAGAATAACTAGCACACTACTAAATGATACTAAAGAGCTAAAGGATAGTAAGGTTGAGTGTAAAGAATGAAGAGAATGCAGGTAACTAAGGTATAACTGAAATGAACTGAAAGAGTACACTAATGCCAAGGTCTCTAGAAAGAGGTTTGGTAAGTGATATTTACGTTCACGTGAGCAGTCCGAGGGTGGCGACGTCTTCCACTGGTGAGGCTGGGCCTTGTTGCAGTGGCGAAGGAGTCTGAATCCGTTCAACAGCCTTGAACACGAAGCGCTGTGGGATGCTAATCTCCTGGAGCACCAAAAGGGTCCTGGCGATCTGGAACACGCAGATGAGGCCCTGAAGCTGGTGCGGAAGGTCCTTGACGATCTGGAACACGCAGATGAAGGTACCTGGAAGTAAGGTTGCCCTCCTGGGCTTAACCTTGTTGCAGACGTTTGGGAGTGCCTTTCTGGACAGCAGGCTCTGAACGTGGTTTCTCTATTTCAGTCCTTGCGGGGAGACTCAGAATTGGGTGATCTGTTATGCTTCCTAGCACAACAGCCAGAAAACTCAGAACGGTTGATCTGTTATGCTTCCTAGCACACAGGCTGGAAACTCAGAACAAAGAATTTGTGTTGAAAGGGTACTTTTATCCCCTTTCAGATAAGGAGGAGATTGCATTTTGGCGCTTGTCCGTTGCAGGGCTGTGATTGGCTGATGATGTCAGAGAGGGCTCACTCATCCTTTCACTTGTGAAGTGAATGTATTTGCATAGAGTAAAGCACAGCATTAAAACTGTGTCTTCACTGTTTTACCTATGGAATTATCACTTCCCAAACCACTTTCAAAATACCTTTGGCTTTGTCCTGAATACAAAGAGTATAAACATGACAAAAATATATTCAAAAATATATATTTAAACTATCATGCATGAATTCATTCATATGTGAATAGCATTTGTAAAACTTCCGTATTTAACACAAATGACTATTACAAAGTATGTTCTCAGAGAGTACAGAATGAATATGTGATATGTCCAATATGTTTGTGTCCATTTTTATAAATTAAGGAATGTAGAGAATGTGTCCTTTGTTTTAGCCAAAGCTGCCGCATGGCCGGTTAATTACCCGCCACATGTGGAGGTCCTGAGAAGTTTTATGGCCAGGCTGGCCTGGATCTTTGAGTGAGGGTTTTAGTTTGATGATAAGGCTGCCCTATAGAGGGTGTCTGGCAGTTTCTTTGGTAGCCTTATCTGATGACACTGGTCCTTAGTTTACATTAAAGAGGGACCCTGCTTGTAAAGTTGGGACCTGAAATGCCTTCTGGAGTGCTGTTCACTACACCACTAAAATGTCATCTACATATATAAGTATTTGACTTTCCATCGGAGGATTAAATGCTGCTAAACAATTACTAATTGCTTGTGAATAAATCGTTGGGCTCTCACAATAACCAAAACTGTGAATCTGGATGTATGGGAATGGAGAAAAATGCATTGCTAATGTCTACTACAGTGAACACTTTACATGTTGGTTTTAACTGATTCAATAGCGTATGTGGATCTGGGACCAGGGGGTTGCGAGATCATTCACTGCTCTCAAATCCTGCACCATTCGCCATTCATTTGTATTTGCTTTCCTTACAGGAAATATTGGTGTGTTACAGGGGGAATCATTACAAACTCTAATAACTTTAGCTCTGAGTAAATCTTGAATCACTGGGGTTATGCCTCTTACAGCATCCTCTTTAAGTGGGTATTGTTTAATTCTAGGCCTCCAATCTGACTTTGGGGTGATAACTACTGGCTGTGCAGTGGTCAATCTGCCTACATCTGTAACATCTTTCGTCCACAACGTGGGCGGCAGAGAATCTAAATCTTCCTCATCTCTTGACAAAAGTATGGTTTGGCCTGAAGGGATAAGATGTGGTACATACTCTTTCAGCACAGTTCTACATGCTCCTGAATCACATAAAAATCGCACCATTACACCATTCACTTGTAGTTCTATTTCTGGTTGTTCTTCAAAAATCCCCATAGTCTGTATGGCTGCTGCACAGTCTACTATGGGTTCATCTAGTCAATCTGTTTCGTAACCTGGGTTTACAGGGGGAGGGGGACGAAACTCTCTATGTCCCTCTCTTCCGTTTCTTAGTTTCTGAAGGGGAGGGGGATAGAACTCCCCATGTCTCACTTTTCCATTTTTCTGACAGTTTCTGGCCCAGTGGCCTTTTTCTCCACAGTTCCAGCATACATCTTCGTTATTCCCTCTCTGACCTCCCCGTCCTTGGCCTCTACTACCACCTCTGCCTCGTCTATTTCCCTGACCTCTAGAAGGTCCTTGGTAAAATGTCTCTGACAGGCTTGGGTCTAGCACATATACTGCCGGGACAGATTTTTTACTTTTCTTTTTATCATGAGAAACTTTCTCTGCATGCCTAGCCCAGTTCTTTAATTCATTTACAGTAGCTGTGTCAAATGCCACAAAATGCTTTCTTATATATCCTGCTATTTCTGGTCTATAACTTTGCATGAGTGCATTTTTCAACTGTTGTTGGTATGGGCCATTATTATAATCACTATCTTGAGGATTCCACTATGAACTCGGAATTCTTTTCAAATCTGACAGCAAAATCATCTACTGCTTCTTCATCTTTTTGTTTTATTCCCGCTAATGCCCCGTAATTTGCACGTCTTTGAAAAATCATCCTCATTCTGGCATACACTGGATCAAGTATTGTCTGCATCTCAGGACTATTATATGGTATTATGTCACCATTTTGCAACCTGCCTGTATAATTTCCCCTGACTTTTCCCCAGTCTATCTTTAAGGCTGCCTGGAGCGCTTGTACCATCTCATACCCATTTAAGTAGTATGTATTACGTAGCTGTTCCATCTGAGTAATAAACTCTTCTACGTCTTCTTTGTACGAAGGTAACATCCCTACCGCGCCCTCGCATTCAGCAGCAGTCCATGGTCTATGAACTAATACAAATGGCTGATTTGCTTGTATATCAGGGTTTGCTACTTGTATCATGGGGTAGACTGTATCATCTTGCTCATTAAAGCTTCTGTTCAATGTTGTCGCCCTTGGCCTTAAATGATAAGGTGCCTGCTTCTCATCCTCTATCTGTAAGTCTTTTATTTTTTGTAATGCCTTGTCTAGCTCTTTCTGGGCTTCCTCATAGGGTGGGGGTCCGACCTGAGCTTGAGCTTGAGCCTGACCCTGACCGTTTTCAACTTCCCTATGTCTGGGGACTGGGCCTGTTTCATTATCCTCTTTTCTGCCTATTGCCATTATTTCTTCTTCAGCTAACTGTTTCGCTTCTCTTTTCTTCTTGCCCTCTTGGCGTTTTAAACTTTCTTTGACCCATTGTTTTGCACACTGCACTTCTTCTTCAATCTTTCTCTTCTTAATACCCTTCCTAGTCATTGACTTTGCTTCTAATCTCTGCATCAGACTCTTACATTCTTCAACATTCAGTTTCCCTGTCCACTGATATTTCTTCTTCCACTTGTTAACATACTTTACATTATCTTCCCCTAATTTTGCCATATATTTCACATCTCCTATCAATTCAGGCTGTTCTACACAACGGCCACAACAATTTCCCATGGCTATCTATTTAGTAATTATACTTCTAAATCAACTATACTTAATGATTAATGATAATATCTATGTATGTAAAAAAAAAAGTTTCAGAGGTCCAGTGCACCTACTTCAGTCAGACCACAGATTTGTTGTCACCGTTAGGTTTCCTCTGTGCTGCTGATTCAGTGTCCTGAACATGACATTCACACACACACATACCATTCACACAACATCCACTGGTAAATTCTTCAAGATTTACCTACTTAGACTCTCCAAGGTCTAAAACAACTCACCCAGTGCACTGCGTCTGATTCTTGTCCTGCTTCGAATTCCGTCAATCCGAGACCACCAGCCGGGGAAACCTAAGGCCGGCCTGGCGAGGAATTTTCACCACCCAGGACTTTCTACTGAATTCCTATGGAATCCGGCCGTCGGCAGACTTGGCGTGTCTCCCCACCGTTGATCTTCAGGTATGTTGGAATCCGGCTCGAAGGACCAAGATGATAGGTTTACTCAAATGCTACTATCAATAAAGACAACAATCAGACCAAGACTGGTGTATAATACTCGCGAGGAGAGAGCAGTCTCACTGATCCAAAGATCATCAGCGCCTCTCTCTCCTTCCTCTCTCCTCGCAGCCTTTTTATTGTGGTTAGTAACATCCATATAAGGAAATATAAACACATAGATCATGAAGAACTTTTTGACCTCGATATACAGATCATGAAACACATGCTAAAAGTGAAAAAGCAGAACATGTCTTAAATCATAGGTCTCGCTAAGGGACCATTCATCGCTATAAAGAATAAAGGATAAATCATTGACAGAAATATTTATGCTATAGTAATTCTTCCCATACATTAACTTTTGCAAAAACAGATACATAAATCTTAACAGCGCCTGTATACAGAAGCACACATTCTTTATACTTGCTCTCCTACTCTTATCTCATAAGCCCCCACCTTTGCTCACTCAGTGCTATGCTCTCCTGCCCTATCTCACAAGCCCCCACCTTTGCTCACTCAGTGCAGAAAAAGAAACATGTAGTATAGTCATCCTTCAGTTAAGCTGGAGGCTACAAAACTCTAATATATAAATGTCTCATATATGTAAACAATTAAAATGCAGTTTTTAGCTTACGGATAAGGGTGTGTAAATGACAACACCCAAGCTTACATATGTAGCATAAAAACATATAACACTAGTATATAAAATTCCCATCACACGCCTTCAACTGATAAAAAAGTAAACTTAAGCGATAGACGATGGTTGACCTTTTCAGCATTTCTTCATGTGTTCAGGTGAGCAGAAAGAAGAACAGACACTGACTGAAAGGTCGTCATCGAATAGCCATGCATGTTCGTCTTGAAGGAACGAGAACAAGCAGAATTTAAGCCCCACACTGCACAAGCCTTTCAAATATTACCCGCGGGATCGCTACAAATAAAAGAAACACATGAAAAAACATGGCCAAGATACGTATCAATGCAGTCGGCCAGCGCTGAGCGTGCGTCCTTTATAGGGACCGACTTTCGCAGCTTCCTTTGCTTATGGCCATACCACCCTGAGCGCGCCCGATCTCGTCTGATCTCGGAAGCTAAGCAGGGTCGGGCCTGGTTAGTACTTGGATGGGAGACCGCCTGGGAATACCAGGTGCAGTAAGCTTTTGCCTGTTCTTCATGCTTCAGCGAATGCACTGCGTCCCGGGCACGTTCTTCATCTTCGCACATATATTCTTTTGAACCCTGTCATGAGTTTGCTTCCCGTCATTTTCCCGTCGTCCAGCAGGGGGAGCCCAGGGCCTGAATTGTGTTTATTATTAACAGAGCAGGGCCATTGATAAAACAACAGTTTTACGCCTCCATTTGATAAAAAAAGTAAACTTAAGCGATAGACGCTGGTTGACCTTTTCAGCATTTCTTCACGTGTTCAGGTGAGCAGAAATAAGAACAGACACTGACTGAAAGGTCGTCATCGAATAGCCATGCATGTTCGTCTTGAAGGAACGAGAACGAGCAGAATTTAAGCCCCACACAGCACAAGCATTTCAAATATTACCCGCGGGCTCGCTACAAATAAAAGAAACACATGAAAAAACGTGGCCAAGATACGTATTCAATTCAATTCAATTCAATTTTATTTGTATAGCGCTTTTCACAAAGGACATTGTATCAAAGCAGCTTTACATGTAATGACATAGCAGTCAGTGGTCAGGGATTCAAAAAAACTCTTTAGGAGAGAAAAAAACCCCTGACATGACGTGTTATAGGTGCAATCCGTAGCATGTGCAATCCGGAATAGGGGACACAAATTGCCATTGATCGCATCCATAACTCACTATGCAGTTTACAGGATACAGATACAGACATTATAAGATGCAGAACTTCACTATAAGAGAGTTAATAAAAAATGTTATATGTTAAGTGTAATGTGGTAAATTTGATTTTAATATAACAGGTGCCGGAGGTTGTCCTGGGTAGTCGTCATGAAGCAGCACCAGGGTGGGCATCAGGTGGGGCAGTGTTGCGCCAGCTGGAACTCATTCCTCAGGATACCTCGGAGAAAGGGGTAGGGGATAGAGAGAGAGAGAGAGAGAGAGAAAGGAGAGAGAGGAGGGAGAGAAGGACAAAACAGAATTAGCGTAGCAGCCATTCCTATGTTGATTGTAAGCAGTTTTATGTGATATCACATGCAGTATGAATTATGTGTGTGTGCCCGGTTCCAGTTGAGGGTTAACTATTGCGGGCTTAGAGAGTTGGGTCAAAGATTATGTGAATGCAAGTGTAAACAGATAAGTCTTTAATGTAGTTTTAAACTGTTCGACTGTGTCTGAGTCCCGGACTTTACTGGGAAGGTTATTCCATAGTTTAGGAGCTAAGTAGGAGAAAGATCTGCCACCTTTAGATTTCTTTGATATTCTTGGAACTATTAAGAGCCCGTTGTTTTGTGAAACGTAATGTCCGTGATGGGTTGTATGCTGATAATAGTTCACGGAGGTATAGAGGTGCTAAGCCATTTAGTGCTTTGTATGTCATTAACAGAATTTTAAAATCGATGCGATATTTTACAGGTAGCCAGTGCAGTGTTGCTAGGAGTGGACTAATGTGGTCATACTTTTTGATCTAGTGAGAACTATAGCAGCTGCATTTTGAACCAGCTGAAGCTTATTTATTTGCTTTGCATGACATCCCCCAGTAATGAATTACAGTAGTCGATTCTGGAGGTCATAAAGGCGCGTGGATTAGTTTCTCTATATCCGAGAAAGACAGCATATGGCGCATCTTTGAAATATTTCTAAGGTGAAAAAAATGCAGTTCGGCATGTATTAGAAATGTGACCATCGAAAGACAGGTTCTTATCTAGAATCACACCTAGGTTCTTGACTGCGGAGGAAGGGACAATGGTGCAACCTTCTATAGAGAAGTTGTGGGCTATTGTGTCGTGTTTGGAGCTATTAGGTTCAATAATCAAAATCTCTGTCTTGTTGGAGTTAAGTAGAAGGAAGTTGTTTGCCATCCATTTTCTAATATCGTTAATACAGTCTATTAGCTTAGTAAAATGGTGGGGATTGTTAGGTTCTGAGGAAATATAGAGCTGGGTATCGTCAGCGTAGCAGTGGAAGTTGATGTCATGTTTCTTAATAATATCTCCGAGGGTAGCATATATAGTGCGAAGACAATTGGGCCAAGAACTGATCCCTGTGGTACGCCGTATTTTACCTGAGAGTAGTAAGATTTTTTATCGTTGGCATACACAAATTGGTAACGATCAGTTAAATAAGATTTAAACCAGGCTAAGGCTTGACCATTAATGCCAACATGGTTTTTCAGTCTATCGAGTAGGATTGTATGATCTATTGTATCAAAAGCTGCACTGAGGTCGAGTAATATAAGAATAGATGTCTCATTGCGATCTGATGCTAAAAGGAGGTCATTTGTCACTCGGAGCATAGCTGTTTCTGTACTGTGATGAGGCCTGAATCCTGATTGAAATTTTTCATAAATGCTATTTTCGGCTAGGAATGTCTGTAGTTGTTTGGACACAACCTTTTCTAGTATTTTGATAAGAAAGGAGATTCGAGATTGGTCTATAGTTGGTTAGGTCTCCTTGGTCGAGATTAGGTTTTTTAATGAGAGGCTTAATAACTGCCATTTTGAAGGCCGCTGGGACGTAGCCTAGTTCTAAGGATGAGTTAATAATGTTGAGTACAGGTTCCGAGACTGCAGAAAAACTTCTTTTAGTAGTTTTGTTGGGATGGGATCTATTATACAGGATGAAGATTTAGATGAATTTATTATTTTTGTGAGTTCATCTATTTTAATAGCATTAAATGATTCTAGTTGTACTAATGGCATGAAGCGGACGGTATACTATGCGATATAGAGGTGGCAGGCTGTGTAGATGCAATATTGTCCCTAATCTGCTCGATTTTATTATCAAAAATTTCATAAAGGTATTACTATCGTGCTGTAGTTTAACATCTTTTTCTGTAAATGATTTATTTCCAGTCAGCTTTGCGACTGTGTTAAAAAGAAATCGCGGTTATTTTGATTTTCTGCGATCAACTTGCTAAAATAGGACGCTTTGGTGGTTTTTAGAGCCTGTTTGTACTTGTTGGTGCTCTCTTTCCATGCATCGCGCCATACTTCTATGTTCGTAGTCCTCCATCTACGTTCCATTTTTCTGGTTGCTTTTTTTAGGGCTGAAGTGTGGTTATTATACCATGGTGCTGGCGTTCTATCTTTTATTCTTTTAATCTGATGGGTGCGACAAGTTCTAGTCCAAATGATAGAATTAGGTCTAAAGTGTTTGCTTACATTTATGGTAGAAATGGGACCTCTTAAAGGTGTAGGACTTTTGTCTAAAAGTACAGTGTAACACTGAAATAGCATCGCTCTGAGTCCTAGGATATCCACATTTAAAAGCCTTTTGGCTATACCAAGCGAGTCCAGGATATCCATAAAAGCTAATGCGTCTTTTG